>CAWUFW010006664.1:585000-1115233 GCA_963921515.1 Calotriton arnoldi
TCAGGATTCAAGGGAGTTAATCCCCCGACTTAAAACGCGCCACGGGCGCGTTTGCACAGTGGTGAAGGGAGGGCGGGGCTTCAGGTGACATGTGTGCAAACAGGCCCCGTGGCGCGTTTTAAGATGGGGAATTAAATCCTCTTCAATCCTGAGGGTCCCTGGGGGCCAACTAGCCCAACAGGTACGTCCAGAAAGCGCCACAGAGCTGCGTTGCAGAGAGGTGTAAAAGGGGTGTGGCCTCTGTACATGTCTCTGCAACGCAGCCCCTGGCGCATACTGGAGGTTCCTGGTGGGCTAGTTGGCCCGTAGGGACCCTCATGATTCAAGGGGACTTAATCCCCCAACTTAAAACGCGCCACGAGGCGCGTTTGCACAGATGTCACCTCAGGCCCCGCCCCTCCCTTCACCATTGTGCAAATATTCCTCTAAAATCAGCCGAAATACGAATTCTGATTTACTCACCTGTTATCAGGAGAGACCTCAGTGCTGCATCTTTCAGCCCAGTACTGGTCCTGAAAAGTAATTTTAACCGTACTTACCGGTAACTTGAATTTCCTTCATAGGCTAACATTGACTGGTTTCACTTGGAAATTCTTCTAAGTGTGGAGTTTTGGAACTTTAAAATACTCCTCTAAAATCAGCCGAAATACGAATTCCGATTTACTCACCTGTTATCAGGAGAGACCTCAGTGCTGCATCTTTCAGCCCAGTACTGATCCTCAAAAGTAATTTTAACCGTACTTACCAATAACTTGAATTTCCTTCCATAGGATATCATTGCCTGCTTTTTGCTGAAAAAGTTTCTAAGTGTTGATTTTTGAAACATACAAATATTCCTCTAAAATCAGCCAAAATCCGAATTCTGATTTACTCACCTGTTATCAGGAGAGACCTCAGTGCTGCATCTTTCAGCCCAGTACTGATCCTCAAAAGTAATTTTAACCGTACTTACCAGTAACTTGAATTTCCTTCCATAGGATATCATTGCCTGCTTTTTGCTGAAAAAGTTTCTAAGTGTTGATTTTTGAAACATACAAATATTCCTCTAAAATCAGCCGAAATCCGAATTCTGATTTACTCACCTGTTATCAGGAGAGACCTCAGTGCTGCATCTTTCAGCCCAGTACTGATCCTCAAAAGTAATTTTAACCGTACTTACCGGTAACTTGAATTTCCTTCATAGGCTAACATTGACTGGTTTCACTTGGAAATTCTTCTGTGTGTGGAGTTTTGGAACTTTAAAATATTCCTCTAAAATCAGCCGAAATACGAATTCCGATTTACTCACCTGTTATCAGGAGAGACCTCAGTGCTGCATCTTTCAGCCCAGTACTGATCCTCAAAAGTAATTTTAACCGTACTTACCAGTAACTTGAATTTCCTTCCATAGGATATCATTGCCTGCTTTTTGCTGAAAAAGTTTCTAAGTGTTGATTTTTGAAACATACAAATATTCCTCTAAAATCAGCCGAAATCCGAATTCTGATTTACTCACCTGTTATCAGGAGAGACCTCAGTGATGCATCTTTCAGCCCAGTACTGGTCCTGAAAAGTAATTTTAACCGTACTTACCAGTAACTTGAATTTCCTTCCATAGGCTAGCATTGACTGGTTTCACTTGGAAATTCTTCTAAGTGTGGAGTTTTGGAACTTTAAAATATTCCTCTAAAATCAGCCGAAATCCGAATTCCGATTTACTCACCTGTTATCAGGAGAGACCTCAGTGCTGCATCTTTCAGCCCAGTACTGGTCCTGAAAAGTAATTTTAACCGTACTTACCAGTAACTTGAATTTCCTTCCATAGGATATCATTGTCTGGTTTTCAGCAGAAAAGTTTCAAAGTGTTGATTTTCACAAACTACAAATATTCCTAAAAAATCGCCTGTATGACTTAAACGCATTCTTTCAACTGTTTACAGGAGATGCACCAGTGCTGGATCCAGGATCCAACACTGAGTAAGAAAAAGTAACGATAACAGTTTTTAACTTCTAAGTGAATTTCCTTCCATAGGATAACATTGGTGATTCTATGAGAAAAAGTTTCTAAGTGTGAACTTTTAAAGTACAATAATATTCCTTAAAAATCACGACTGTAACCAAAACGCTTTTACTCAACTGTTTACAGGAGATGTCCCAGGACTGAATCTAGGATCCAGTAATGTGGTTAGAAAAGTAATCCATAAAGTAACTAATTGCATTTAACTAGAAATTCACATTGAGCTGAATGTTGCATTGTGTTTGAAAATGTGTTGCCCAATGCAACAACTGTAACTACTGTACTTAAAAGTCTATTGCCTATGTGCAAAGTAATTAAACTAAAGTAATTCATTCTGAGAAAGTATTTTTGTAATGTAATGTATAATGTAATTACAATGTAATTTAAAAAATAAAATATGTAAAAAAAAATTGTTTCAAAAAATTTGGAAATCAGTATGAAAAAAATGTATATAACAATTAATACATTTAAAAATTGTCATTTACAAAACCTTTGAAATTCACTGAAAAACTGTAGGTTTCAGACATGTTATAGTTACAAATTAGCATTTAAAAAACCTTTGAAATTCACTGAAAAAACCATAGGTTTCAGGGACGTTATAGTTACAAATTAGCATTTAAAAAACCTTTGAAATTCACTGAAAAAACCATAGGTTTTAGGGACAGTTATAGTTAGTTGGACATTGCACTCGTACAAAACCCGTGAAATTCCCCCGTTATAGTTAGTCCAGCTAACTATAACTCGCGCCCCCGCAATGCACTGTGTCACGGTCACCAGGTTATCCTCAGGATCGGCTCGAAGCAAAAAGGGTCCCCCTCTCGACAGCCCCAAGTCCGGATAGAATAAATCCCCTCGGACTAGTGGGATGGTCAAGCGAGGGAAGGAAAGGGTAGGAACAGCGGGGAGGGAGACCTGTAAAGAAAACAAGGAGTGCCTTCTGCCGGGCGAGATGTGAGGGTGAGTACATGGCAACAGCACATTCTTAGTCTTTGCATAGAATGTGCTTGGCCCCCACCGGACTATTTCAGTTCAGTACTGGACACCCCCAACAGATCTCCCCTAAAGAACGAAGACACAACACAAAAGCCAAGGTTAACGGCACACATGCATGAGTGTGGCGTTTCTGGTATAGCAATCATAAATTCCAAGAGGTAGCCGGTATCTCCTTCCACTCACATTGAAGAAGAGAATTCTCAAGGAGCAGGAAGTCCTCCGCATAAACCAGTGAGAGGAGGGACTTCCAATATCACCATAGTATGAAGGAGTAACAAAAAATAAGGTATAAAGCGCTCCTACTTTTGCCTCAAAGTAAGAGCGTAGTGAATGCCTGAATTCTGGTGGCACACAAACAGAGTTGCTATATTTCCTCCCGCATGAGACCGTAGGGAATCACGTGTCTCTCCAACGGGAGGAACCAGGAAAATGCGCTGCATACAGCTTCCCTAGCAATAAACAACAGAACACTGTTAGATCAGTTGGTGCGTGTTTGCACCCTTACCCGACCGTACTTCTGGACACTCGGGGATCCTCAGGATAATCGGCGTCTTCGTGAAGGCGCTTTCTCCTTTTTACCGGAACTGCTGACGGCACGTCTCACAGCGTGCAGCGTCAGCGTGTGCGTGCATTCACTGGCGGATGACGGGAGTGGTAGTCTTTATTCCGTTCTTCGCCTTTTCCGTAGTCAGTGCACTCACGCTCTGTGTGCCCTGACAGTACATCCCCCTTCGGTGAGCACTGACAGGTGCAAGGTTTATCCGGGAACCTCCTATGAAACGCCGCCACCAGCCGGGGAGCATGTACAGAGGAGGCCGGTTCCCAGGAATCCTCCTCGGAACCATAACCCTTCCATGACACCAGATACCACAGTCTCCTCCGGGTGATCCTGGAGTCCACGACACCCTTGACCTCATACTCCTCATCATGATCCACCCACAATGGAACAGGCCGCCTTTTAACCGGACTAAAGGAAGGCTTTAGGAGCGAGACATGAAAGACAGGATGTATCCGGAAGTGTGCCGGCAAACGCAGTTTTACAGCCACTGGCCCTACCTTTTTAAGGACCCTATAGGGGCCAATGAACTTGGGATTTAGAAAACTATGTCTCTTGAATCTTATATTTTTTGTGGAGAGCCAGACCAAGTCCCCCGTTTTGTATTCTGGAGCGAGCCTCCGATGCTTATCTGCCTGTCTTTTGTACAGCACTTTAGCATGCTGGAGATAGTGGGTGGTGTTAAGCAGGGTTTGTCTGATATGCCCCAACCTTTGTTGTACTTCGGGGAGTTTGAGGGTGCGACTGGGTGCTACGAAAGGGATAAAGCGAGGGTGGAAACCGTAAGAACTGTAAAATGGTGAGTGACGTGTAGAGCTGTGTATTGCATTATTGTAAGCGATCTCGGCTATCCATAACCAGTCCACCCAAGCTTCCGTGTTGGTGTCTATGTAACATCGCAGGAATTGTTTAAGGGTCTGGTTCAACCGTTCCGTCTGGCCGTCAGTTTGCGGATGGAAACTGGTGGACAGAGTGGACGATATGTTCAACCTAGAACACCAAACTCTCCAGAAACGCGCTGTAAATTGAGAGCCCCTATCTGACACAATCATACGCGGTAACCCATGTAACCTAACTACGTTGACTAACAGTAGGGTAGCTAATTGCCCTGCAGTAGGGAGTTGTTTGCAGGCTATAAAGTGTCCCATTTTGGTCAAGTAGTCCACCACCACCAGGACTACAGTATGCCCTTGGTCTCTAGGTAACCCGACTATGAAGTCCACCGACCATTGTTCCCAAGGGTTTTCTGGAGTGTGCAAAGGCTGTAACAAGCCTTGAGATCGGCGTTTATCGGTCTTCATTTGAGCGCAGACTTCACACCCCTTGACCCACAGTAGTATATCCCTGCGCAGAGAGGGCCACCAAAACTGACGTAGCGTGTGTTCAATGGTTTTTGGCCACCGCTATGTCCAGCACACGGGAGAACATGGCACCAGCGAAAGACCTGCCGTCTTACTTCCTTGGTGGGTACTAAGACCTGATTCCCTTTCATGGGAATGCCTTGTCGCATCCTCCATTCGGGATGATGTCTAAGCCAGTCCTTCCAGGTAGCGGTCTGTGCTCCTCTCTTTATCTTCTGTAGGAAGTCCTCGGTATGGGTTGCACAGACTACTTGGTCAGATGCGATGATGGCTTTTTCTGGGTTTACCATACCTTCAGTTTGTGTGGTTTGTCGGGTCAGGGCGTCTGCTTTTTTGTTGTCTCTGCCGGGCCTAAAGGTGATGACAAAGTGGTATTCAGCGAAGAACATCATCCACCTTAACTGACGAGGAGTGAGCTGCCTGGATGATTTCATAAACTGCAGATTGCGGTGATCTGTGTAGACGGTGACTTGGTGTTTTGCTCCTTTTATCCAATGCCTCCACTCCGAAAAGGCGTCCTTTATGGCCAATAGTTCCTTTTCGGCGATCGTATAGTTTCTCTCCGCGGTGTTCAGCTTTCGAGACATGAAAGCGACTGGATGCAGCTGCCCTGTGGAAGGATGTCTTTGGGAAAGGACGGCTCCTACAGCAATATCAGAGGCATCAGCTTCTATGACGAATGGCAATTCGGGATCAGCGTGGGCCAAGATAGGAGCGGAGGAAAAGGCTCTCTTCAGTGCATCAAAGGCGGTTTGCGCTTCTTCGTCCCACCGGAAGGACACGTTCTTCCTTAGCAGGCATGTAACTGGGGCCACCATAGTAGAGAAATGATGAATAAAGCGCCTATAAAAATTGGCGAAGCCTAAAAAGCATTGTACGTCACGTACATTTGTTGGTCTGGGCCATTCAATAACGGCTGTCACTTTTCTCTCAGCCATGATCTGGCCTGCCGGGGTGAGCATGACTCCCAAGAACTCCACGGTGGTGACATGAAACTCGCACTTGCAGATCTTACAGTAGAGGTGGTTTCTTTGTAAGGCTCGTAAGACAGTCCTGACGTGTTCCTTATGCTCCTCCGGGTTCATAGAGAAGACAAGAATGTCGTCTATATAGACAACCACAAAACGATCCAGATACTCCCGGAGAACGTCGTTCAGGAAGAACTGGAAGGCGGCTGGGGCGTTACAAAGGCCGAAAGGCATAACAAGATATTCGTAAAGCCCGTACCGAGTTTTGAATGCCGTCTTCCACTCATCTCCCTCTCGCATCCGTACCAGATGGTAGGCTCCTCGGAGGTCGAGTTTTGTGTAGATCGTAGCCCCCTTTACTTGTTCCAACAACACCGATACAAGGGGGAGAGGGTATCGGTTCTTCACCGTGATGGCATTCAACGCTCTGAAGTCGATGCATGTCCTGAGCTCTCCATTGGCTTTCGGTATAAAAAAAAGGGGGGAAGCTGCAGGAGACCGAGAGTGACGGATAAAACCCAAAGAAAGGTACTTCTCTAAGTACTGTCGTAGATGTAGAGTCTCGGGCTCCGTTAAGGCGTATATCCTGCTACAAGGAATCACTGCACCCGGTATAAGATCGATCTGGCAGTCGTAGATCCGGTGTGGGGGTAATACCTCAGCCATGCTGTCACAAAATACCATAGCGTATTCCTGATAGCAGTCAGGCAGATCCACTTCTTTCTCCACGGCCGTGGCGATGTGGTGGCGTAACGCTAAGGCTTTGGATGGAACCTCAGGGGGATATATGCAGTGGGTGCCGCAATACTCGGAATCCATCTGCATAGTCAGGCGAGGCCAATCAATAGACGGGTCATGTTTCTGGAGCCAAGGTAACCCCAAAATCACCCCGTATTTGGGTGCTTGGATGATGTTAAAGACAAGGGACTCGCAGTGGTTATCCTTGTACCATATCTCGAGCTCCTTCGTTTGGAACCGAATGGGACCGGATTCCAATTGTTTGCCATCCACTGCAAACACCCGTTCCGGAGTGTTCTTCGTAACCAATTCTACTCCTAATCGAAGGGCTGCCTCTTCGTCCATAAAGCAGCCAGTGGCCCCAGAATCTACCATGACCTGGATGTGCTTCTTTTCTTGGCCCACAACAATATCCATGTTAACGAAGAAGTGTTCTGGGCTGTCACTGGGATCGTTCTTCACTGAAGGGATTTCACTGAAGCTCAAGGGTTCCCCTTCCTTCCTCCTCGAGCGTATCAGTTTTCCGACGACTGGCCTGCGGCAACAGTGGCCACTTGTCCAAACCTAGGACGGCTGTTTCTCGGCTTGACGGGGCACTCACGGAGGTAATGCCCTTTCTTCCCGCAGTATAAGCATAACCCCTGTTTCCGCCGGTATTCTCGTTCGTTAGGGGTGAGAGAGGCCCTGACCGCCCCTATCTCCATAGGTTCGGAAGGAGTTCGATCTGGGTTCAGAGGTTTTTGGCTGGTCAAAACGCTGAGGGATCCGTTCCTTCTTCTATGCTCCCCTCTGCGTTCCTTCAAGCGATGGTCTAAGCGTAAGGTTAGTTCGATTAGCGCAGAACAGGTTCTGGGTTGAGGGTCCACTTGCGCTATAACGTCCTTTAGTTCGTCCCGGAGCCCTTGATAGAACAGTGCGGCTTGTTTCGACTCTGGCCACTCCGTCTCAGCCACCAATCGTCGGAAAGAGTTCAGGTATACTAACAAATCCTTGCTACCTTGCTTCAGTTCAAGTAGTTCCTTGTCCGCCGAAAAGGTTTCAGCCCTGCGATCGAATGTTTTCTCAAACTCCTCTTTGAAAGCTTCCCAGTCATGGAGGAGAGGGTCATCTCGTCGGATTATAGGGACTGCCCATTGAGCTGCGTCCCCTGTTAAGTAAGAGATCAGAAAAGCGACTCGTGCTTGGTTAGTCGCAAACATCTTGGGTTTACAATGGAAATGAAGCATTATTTGGGTTAGGAATACCTGCACTTTCTGTATATCCCCATAATATCTTTCAGGAGGGGCCAACGGGATTTGTGAGGGTACTTCCACTATCACTGCACTAGTCGAAGGAAGGGAAGAACTGCCAGCATCGAAAGGATTCCTCTGCATGCGCTCTACCCTCGCTTGTAAAGCGGCGGTCTCAGTACGTGAAGCCGCCAGCTCTGATTGCACCAGTACTAGTGCAGCTAAGACGTCCTCAAGTGTTGCCATCCCAGATTCTACCCGACCAGGAGGATAAGTAAACGTGGGCCGATTATTCTGTCACGGTCACCAGGTTATCCTCAGGATCGGCTCGAAGCAAAAAGGGTCCCCCTCTCGACAGCCCCAAGTCCGGATAGAATAAATCCCCTCGGACTAGTGGGATGGTCAAGCGAGGGAAGGAAAGGGTAGGAACAGCGGGGAGGGAGACCTGTAAAGAAAACAAGGAGTGCCTTCTGCCGGGCGAGATGTGAGGGTGAGTACATGGCAACAGCACATTCTTAGTCTTTGCATAGAATGTGCTTGGCCCCCACCGGACTATTTCAGTTCAGTACTGGACACCCCCAACAGATCTCCCCTAAAGAACGAAGACACAACACAAAAGCCAAGGTTAACGGCACACATGCATGAGTGTGGCGTTTCTGGTATAGCAATCATAAATTCCAAGAGGTAGCCGGTATCTCCCTTCCACTCACATTGAAGAAGAGAATTCTCAAGGAGCAGGAAGTCCTCCGCATAAACCAGTGAGAGGAGGGACTTCCAATATCACCATAGTATGAAGGAGTAACAAAAAATAAGGTATAAAGTGCTCCTACTTTTGCCTCAAAGTAAGAGCGTAGTGAATGCCTGAATTCTGGTGGCACACAAACAGAGTTGCTATATTTCCTCCCGCATGAGACCGTAGGGAATCACGTGTCTCTCCAACGGGAGGAACCAGGAAAATGCGCTGCGGACAGCTTCCTAGCAATAAACAACAGAACACTGTTAGATCAGTTGGTGCGTGTTTGCACCCTTAC
This sequence comes from Calotriton arnoldi, assembly GCA_963921515.1. Classification (NCBI taxonomy): domain Eukaryota; kingdom Metazoa; phylum Chordata; class Amphibia; order Caudata; family Salamandridae; genus Calotriton; species Calotriton arnoldi. Next base: position 593,873 of record CAWUFW010006664.1, read on the forward strand.
CCGACCGTACTTCTGGACACTCGGGGATCCTCAGGATAATCGGCGTCTTCGTGAAGGCGCTTTCTCCTTTTTACCGGAACTGCTGACGGCACGTCTCACAGCGTGCAGCGTCAGCGTGTGCGTGCATTCACTGGCGGATGACGGGAGTGGTAGTCTTTATTCCGTTCTTCGCCTTTTCCGTAGTCAGTGCACTCACGCTCTGTGTGCCCTGACACACTGCTGATGACGTCACATATTACATCACTCATGACATGGTCAGTGACATCACTGATGACATCACTGATGACATCTCAAATGACATCACTGATGACATCATCCACGTGATAATCTGATGCACCTCCTCACACCCTAATATAACCTTTGATACACCCACTCTAAATTACAGACTGCCATTCGCAAAACCATAGACACTCCAACACCAATAACTACATACCCACTCACTGATTCTTAGGTCTACGCACACATCCACTCACTCACCCGTACAGTCACTCATACTTACGGTCACTCAGTACAGGACTATCATATGCACTCATACTCCTATATAGACACTCAAACACCGCCACTCATCCATAGAGGTACTCACACACCTAGTCAGTCATGCAAATAATTAAACACACTACCATTTACTCACCTATACAGTTATACACACACCAGCTCACTTACTCATACAAATAGTAGCACAATCTTACGCTCTTATACAATCACTGATACAAGCACACACTCATCCATACAGCCACTATCACAATCACTCACTCTACGCTTATAGCTATTTATATACTCCAACACACATATATACTGCCTTTCACATATGTAGTTACTCACACATGTACCACTGGGACATACATTCACTCACTAACACACTCTTACACACACTTACCCACCCATACAGTCTATCACAGTTGCACTCTTGAAACCATCCACCCAGTGAATCACCCACTCACACATCTATGCACAGAGTTGCACACACCCCTCCCACACAAACACTCAGGCACCCATACAGATACTCAGACAAGCATTCAATAACTCATATAGACACTCATGTAGCTATTCACAAACACATGCAGCCACTTACACAGCAACAGACAGACGGATACAGACATTCACCCAGTTTAGTCACTAACCCATGCATTCAGTAAGATACGTTAAATCACTCACTTATAGAGTCAGTCACGCACCTACTAAATCATCCATACAGACACTTACACACCCACTCATTCTTCAATACGTCTTTTCCTATATATATTAAAAATATATAAACTTTACAGAAACACACAGTCACTGGATGATGTCATCAGTGATGTCATCAGTGATGTCATTTGAGATGTCATCAGTGATGTCATCAGTGATGTCACTGACCATGTCATGAGTGATGTAATATGTGACGTCATCAGCAGTGCATTGCGGGGCGCGAGTTATAGTTAGCTGGACTAACTATAACGGGGGAATTTCACGGGTTTTGTACGAGTGCAATGTCCAACTAACTATAACTGTCCCTAAAACCTATGGTTTTTTCAGTGAATATATATATATATATATATATATATATATATATATATATATATATATATATATATTGCCTCCAATGTGATCCCTTCAGGTTCAGTGCACTCAATAGCGGATGCTCTGCGTTGGGGCTGGATCCTAGCCCTCAATTAATTTTGTAAAACGAAAGACGCGGCACTCCAAAGCTGAATTGTGCTTGTTATATTCACAACACAACACTCCAACCAATGCGTTTCAGCCCTCTCACAGCTTTTCTCACGGTCAGTGAGTCCTTCTTTTGTTACACTTTTAATACCCACTTTAGCCTTAATGGAGCATTGTGGGAATTGTAGTGTTTATAACAATTTCAACAAACTTTATGCATGCTATTTACAAAAAAGGACAAGCGTTTTTGTCAGGTCATTCTCATTTTTACGGATTATCGTACTTCATTACATTGTTACTTTTTCAAGCGGTTCTGAGCTATTTCTTATCACTTTCATTGTATCATACGATTTCACAGGTATAGTACCTAATCATTAATTTTTCCTGCATAATGTTTCATATACTGGCTACATTGTACTGTAAGGCATTAGTGCCACTAGTACATGTCCACCGTCAGTACATCATATTAATATCTCATTTGGGTATGGTACCCTGCATTCATTATTTTAACCTTTGTTATGTTGTTGCAGTTTATGATTATGCATGGTAAAGTCGATATTGAGGTGCCTCATGTGAATATTTACTCTCATTAGATATTACATCTTGTATGGGGTGTAGTACCCTAATGGGAATCTACAGAGTATAACAGCCTAGTTCAATTCAGTTCGTTGTATTACAGAAATTAAAAATTAATAATTAAACAGTCAATCAAGATGTACATAGAGTTCTTCATCATTGTTGATGCCTCTGGGGGTCTTTGTTCGGAGTCTTATGATGAGCCGTGATTCCATTTGACGTAGTTTTCTGGCTCTATCACTTCCTTGTTCTCCTTGGGATATCATTTGGATCCCATAATATGTCATTGCCCTCCAGTCTCCTTTTTGGCATTGCATCATATGTTTTGCCGTAGCATATGTCATGTCTTTGTTCTTCACTGCACGGATATATTCTAAATTCCGTTTTTTGAGAATGTAAGTCGTGCTACCAATGTATTTCATTCCACATTTGCACTCTATTGCATAGAACACAAATCGGGAAGTGCAAGAGATACTCTGATCGAGGGTAATGATGTTTCCATTAGGTTCTGTGATTGTTCTTACATTCTTGCCTATTTTGCAGGCCTTACAAGAATTGCATTTCCTAAAGCCCTTCTGTTGGTCCATTAGCCAATTTGTTTGTGGCTCTTCTTCGAAGTGGCTTTTGACAAGTAGGTCTTTCAGAGATTTTGTTTTCCTGTAGGTTACTACTGGTTTTGACCCCAGAATTTTTCCTATATCTGGGTCCCCTGAGATTAAATACCAGTATTTTTTGATTTTGTTAATTATTCTTCCACTTTCCTTACTGTATGTTGTAACAAATCTCGGTGCTTGTTGCTCTATGTTGTTCTTGATTTTGGATTTTGGAATCAGTGTTTCTTCTCTTGGTTTTCTGTCAACTCGTTTCTTGCATTTCTGTAGCGTTGTTTCTTTATATCCTCTCATCCTGAGCCTGTTCATTGTTTCCTGGATTTTTTCTTCTGCATCCTCCTGTTTGGAACAATTTATCTTCATGCGTATGAATTCCCCGTAGGGGATGCTTTCTATTAAAGGTTTTGGGTGAAAGCTTGTCCCATGCAGGATGCTAATGATCGCAGTTTTTTTCCTAAATAGTGTGGAGTGTATCTGCTCATTTTCTATATAGATTTTGGTATCCAGGAAATCAATTTCCTTCTTGCTCGTGGTACATGTGAAGTACAAGCCAATTTGATTAGTATTAAGTTTCTGATAATACTCATTAAATTCTTGTTGTGTATCATTCCATATTAAAAACAGATCGTCTATGTAGCGGACCCATAATATAATTCGGTCTAAATCTTCCTGGTTTTCCGCACTCCATGCTATGGTTCGCTCCCACCATCCCATCGTTATATTCGCATAATTTGGCGAAAATGAAATTCCCATAGCCGTTCCACATTGCTGCTTGAAGAACTCTTTGTTAAAGAAAAAGATGTTATTAGTGAGGCATATCTCTACCATTTGTAGGAACATTTGAGTGTGCTTTAGTTCCGTGATGTTACGCTGTTTTAAAAAATAGTTACATGCTTCTAAACTCACTTCGTGTCTGATCGACGTGTATAGCGATACCACGTCTATGGTTATCAGAATGCTTGTCCTTTTTTGTAAATAGCATGCATAAAGTTTGTTGAAATGGTTATAAACACTACATTTCCCACAATGCCCCATTAAGGCTAAAGTGGGTATAAAAAGTGTAACAAAAGAAGGACTCACTAACCGTGAGAAAAGCTGTGAGAGGGCTGAAACGCGTTGGTTGGAGTGTTGTGTTGTGAATAAAACAAGCACAATTCAGCTTTGGAGTGCCGCGTCTTTCGTTTTACAAAATTAATTCAGGGCTAGGATCCAGCCCCAACGCAGAGCACCCGCTATTGAGTGCACTGAACCTGAAGGGATCACATTGGAGGCGATTTGAATTGGTTCGGAGGCGCCCGGATCGCTGCGACAAAAGCAAACAACGAGACTATCACAGCGCCACGAGACGGGGTCGGAGGACGCCGTCGGAACGGGAGACTCCCGAGGAGGTGAGTGATACTGTATCTGCAAGTGAGCAGAGATCCGAATCGACTGTGTATGTTTTGTAAAGAGTGACCAGACACGTAAATGGTACAGCTGGTAACAAAACTAACTGGAGAGAGCTGACGAGTTGTTTTCATGTGATACAATAACAAGTATCTACACAGCATTCGAAGAGTGAAGCGTGGTCAGGAACTAACAATACATAATAAATCGCACGCACAAATGGAAGCGCAAGCGGCGGATCGAGCATCTAAGGCTGCCTCTATTTTTAAATCTGGGGAAACAGCTGATAATGGCGAAAGAATAGGAAATGTACAGAGCAACAGCAACACATCATTAAAACAGCAATTTAACCAGATGGAAAGGTTATATAAAAAAGAAGTGAACAAAAGTTGGGAAATAATAGCTCTGGAGAACTATATTGAAGCAAACACAAGGAGATGATGGACGGAGCGCTGAAACTTTTCAGACACTCACCCCCAGTCACAGCTCTGGGTTGAATCCATCATCATTCTTTAGCTCACTTCGCCACCTCAGTTCAGACCCAGCCGTATGCAAATCAGTCTAGACCCTGTGCCTCATGGGAACAGTCCAGCCCGAACTGCCAAGCCAGGTCTTCCCTGAACCGCAAACAAGCATCCTGGGACCGGTTTCTGGGTAACACCCTTTATCAGCCAGGCTAGCTTGAATCCAGTGGCAAAGTGAGCAAGGGACCCACGTCTGGGCATACCCTGCCAACTTAGGGCGAACAAAGCAAACACAAGAAGATGATGGACGGAGCGCTGAAACTATTCAGACACTCACCCCCAGTCACAGATCTGGGTTGAATCCATCATCATTCTTTAGCTCAGTTCACCACCTCAGTTCAGACCCAGCCGTATGCAAATCAGTCTAGACCCTGTGCCTCATGGGAACAGTCCAGCCCGAACTGCCAAGCCAGGTCTTCCCTGAACCGGAACCAAGCATCCTGGGACCGGTTTCTGGGTAACACCCTTCATCAGCCAGGCTAGCTTGAATCCAGTGGCAAAGTGAGCAAGGGACCCACGTCTGGGCATACTATATTGAAGTAAAACGTGTTCCCAGAGGCTTACGTATCTTTACTAAGCCCACACACCCAGATACCAGGATGGAACTACTTGAGGAATGGGTGGAAAATAACTTACAATGTTCACTCAACATGATGCGCATATTAATAAAACATGCCAAAATTGATGTCATTGAAATCACTAAAAAGCTAGAAAACATGGAAGAATCTATCAAAGATCAGACAAACAAAGAGGAAATGTTAAAATTACGGAAAGAAATGGATCTTAGACTGGAAAAATATAAAACAGAAATTGAGGAGCACAAACAACGAAAATTTAAAAGAGATGAGCAGGATTATTTAAGTGGAAGGATTCTAACATTTGCTAGGCGATTTGATACACTAAAGAAAAATTATCCAGGACAACAACCAAAATCAGTAGTGGAAAGTACAAGCGAATCGGACATTAGTGAAGGAGAGACACCTGGTGGCACAAGTGGAACATCAAAGGTCACTTTTTTAGAAGAGATGAGATTAATGAATCTGGACAAGACAATAACAAGAGGAGGGGGTTAAAAAAAAAACAAGAGGAGGGGGTCGCGGAAGAGCGGCGAATCGAGGCCGAGGAAGAGGGGCAGGAAATACCTCGCAGACACAAGAAAAACAAGAAGGGCCAAACGAAAGAAGGCAGTATGACCTACGCAATCGAAAGTAGACAATGTGAACTTAATAGTGAACCTCTCAGACTATCAACTATCACAAGAGGAAACGTCTTTATTGAATAAAGGTTTATCGTTCTGTCCGGAAAACCACTACAATTACACACAGGTCAGGATTGACCTTTACAAGTACATTCGAAAGCTCAAATTGGCCAAGATACATGCCAGCAAACAAGGAATCCACCAAGACAAAGAAACCAGTCAAGAAGACACACCTGTACCAGAGATCACAATAGATCAAATGGCTGACTTAAAAAATATGTTTGATCTATTATACAATTTAGATGATGAACAGATGACAGAAGAACAAATATTAGAACATCTAAATATAGAAACAGACAAGAGATTAACAAGTGGATTAAAAACGAAATCAAAACATTGCCCTGCGCTATCTCCTGGAAACAAAATCGATTTATTTTCGGATGCCATAATTGAAGAGCTAGAAAAAATGCCCAAAATAAGGAACTTGAATCAAAGGGAGAACTTAACAAACAAAGAACAGGAAGCAATTAAAAGATTAGTAGACAACAAAGAAATCACCATAAAACCCGCCGATAAAGGGGGAAACATCGTTTTGATGAATACAAAGGATTACATCAAAGAAGCCCTCAGGCAGTTAAATGATACAACGAATTATTGTAGAATTAAAAATAATCCGACAAACAAGATGACAATGGAACTAAATACACATTTACAACATTGGTATAATAACAATCTCATCAGCGATGACGAAGTGAAATTTCTCACAAAGGACTTCCCGGTGACTTCCACTATATACTTTGTAGCGAAAATACACACGACGCTCCAACACCCACCGGGGAGACCAATAGCCTCCTCATGTGATTCGCTTTATGAAAACCTATCACAATATGTGGACAAATTCCTTGCACCAATTGTGCAAAGTATCAGTTCATATATAAGAGATACAGGAGATTTCCTCATGATCTTAACTGGGATAACCTGGAACCATCAGAATCTTCTGATAACCATAGACGTGGTATTGCTATACACGTCGATCAGACAGGAAGTGGGTTTAGAAGCATGTAACTATTTTTTAAAACAGCGTAACATCACAGAACTAAAGCACACTCAAATGCTCCTAAAAATGGTAGAGATATGCCCCACTAATAACATCTTTTTCTTTAACAAAGAGCTCTTCAAGCAGCAATGTGGAACGGCTATGGGAATGTCATTTTTGCCAAATTATGCGAATATAACGATGGGATGGTGGGAGCGAACCATAGCATGGAGTGCGGAAAACGAGGAAGATTTAGACCGAATTAGATTATGGGTCCGCTACATAGACGATCTGTTTTTAATATGGAATGGTACACAACAATAATTTAACGAGTACTATCAGAAACTTAATACTAATCAAATTGGCTTATCCTTCACATGTACCACAAGCAAGAAGGAAATTGATTTCCTGGATACCAAAATCTATATAGAAAATGAGCAGATACACTCCACACTATTTAGGAAAAAAACTGCGACAAATAGCATCCTGCATGGGACAAGCTTTCACCCAAAACCTTTAATAGAAAGCATCCCCTACCGGGAATTCATACGCATGAAGAGAAATTGTTCCAAACAGGAGGATGCAGAAGAAAAAATCCAGGAAACAATGAACAGGCTCAGGATGAGAGGATATAAAGAAACAACGCTACAGAAATGCAAGAAACGAGTTGACAGAAAACCAAGAGAAGAAACACTGATTCCAAAATCCAAAATCAAGAACAACCTAGAGCAACAAGCACCGAGATTTGTTACAACATACAGTAAGGAAAGTGGAAGAATAATTAACAAAATCAAAAAATACTGGTATTTAATCTCAGGGGACCCAGATATAGGAAAAATTCTGTGGTCAAAACCAGTAGTAACCTGCAGGAAAACAAAATCTCTGAAAGACCTACTTGTCAAAAGCCACTTCGAAGAAGAGCCACAAACAGATTGGCTAATAGTCCAACAGAAGGGCTTTAGGAAATGCAATTCTTGTAAGGCCTGCAAAATAGGCAAGAATGTAAGAACAATCACGGAACCTAATGGAAACATCATTACCATCGATCAGAGTATCTCTTGCACTTCCCGATTTGTGATCTATGCAATAGAGTGCAAATGTGGAATGAAATACATTGGTAGCAGGACTTGCATTCTCAAAAAACGGATTTTAGAACATATCCGTGCAGTGAAGATCAAAGACATGACATATCCTACGGCAAAACATATGATGCAATGCCAAAAAGGAGACTGGAGGGCAATGACATATTATGGGATCCAAATGATTTTCCAAGGAGAACGAGGAGGTGATAGAGCCAGAAAACTACGTCAAATGGAATCACGGCTCATCATAAGACTCCGAACAAAGACAAATGAACAATGATGAAGAACTCTATGTACATCTTGATTGACTTTTTAATTATTACATTTTAATTTCTGTAATACAACGAACTGAATTGAACTAGGCTGTTATACTCTGTAGATTCCCATTAGGGTACTACACCCCATACAAGATGTAATATCTAATGAGAGTAAATATTCACATGAGGCACCTCAATATCGACTTTACCATGCATCATCATAAACTGCAACAACATAACAAGGTTAAAATAATGAATGCAGGGTACCATACCCAAATGAGATATTAATATGACGTACTGACGGTGGACATGTACTAGTGGCACTAATGCCTTACAGTACAATGTAGCCAGTATATGAAAAATTATGCAGGAAAAATGAATGATTAGGTACTATACCTGTGAAATCGTATGATACAATAAAAGTGATAAGAAATAGCTCAGAACCGCATGAAAAAGTAACAATGTAATGAAGTACGATAATCCGTAAAAATGAGAAAGACCTGACAAAAGCGCTTGTCCTTTTTTGTAAATAGCATTTATAAAGTTTGTTGAAATGGTTATAAACACTACAATTCCCACAATGCCCCATTAAGGCTAAAGTGGGTATAAAAAGTGTAACAAAAGAAGGACTCACTAACCGTGAGAAAAGCCGTGAGAGGGCTGAAACGCATTGTTTGGAGTGTTGGGTTGTGAATAAAACAAGCACAATTCAGCTTTGGAGTGCCGCGTCTTTCGTTTTACAAAAAAATATATATATATAACACCAACACGTTTCGACACCAGGTCTTGATCACGGTTGGGTAACTCCTACCTTAATTACCATTTTATTCTGATATCCCAAATTGTCCATAATGAGGCATTCTGGGAATTGTAGTTCAAAAACAACCTATATACATATCATACAAACTTTGTTCCATAAATCTGTTGTCTAGAAAATTCCCTGATGGGTACATAGAATTGAAACATGTGATGTTACATTGAAGGGTGATTTTTATGTTTATAACTATTCATGAGGCTGAGTGCCAAATTGATGCATCTCAATATACCATAACGGTGCAGAGTAGACACCACAGTTCAATATGTAACAGTATATCCGACAGAGTGTCCAATTATGCTAGCCAAATAAAGCTTAAGTGGCCTCGGCACAAAATACAGTGGCTTATTGCTAGGCTCAGTGCACTAAGAATTGTAAGACGATTCATACATCAGCCAAGATATAAGTTACTGCCCTATAGAGAGGTGGGTTTGCATATATACACCTCTTTCATGTTTGGGAATGTGGGCTATGCCACAGTATCTCCTGTTCTGCCACGTGTGACCTTCATGTGGAGCTGGATGTTTTGCATGGCATAATTGGCGTCTTTGTTTTGTACTGCTCTAATGTGTTCTGGATTGCTAGGTACACCGAACTAAGAGTGCATTGGGGTTAAGGGTGTTAAAGAGACAGAACATTTATAAAAAGTTTAGGAGTCTTGACACCATTTAAGTAATGGCAAACTTTAATTTCCAACTCAGGACTATGTAATAAACTGTTGTTCAGTAGTTAAATTTTTTAAAAATGAAGCTAAATATCGGTGTAGACTCCTGTTATTTTCGCGGTTACTCTGCGATGTTCACGAAAACGCGCCATCAGGAACCTCATTTTGAGAGAGAAAGGGCTAACAGATGCTAACCATTCATAAGTGGAGCTTGAGTAGTCCTAAATGAAAGACATGATTTCGTTTGCTGCCTTTCTCATGATAATAGAGTGGAAAGTTGAAGAGGTTGACATTTTATAGTTGCTTTCTATGAGAGTGGTGTACAATTCTTGTGCTTAGTTTTTACAAATCTTAACAGTGTCAAAAGTATCAGAAAGAGCTAAAACAACAATATAATCTATAAACTCAATTCACTGGTATGTATATAACTTTTTAATTATATAAAAAATGTACATTAGAAATGAAGATGTATATGGGAGTTTGATTAAGAAGAGATTCACAGTGATATGAAAATAATATATATCAGATAAACTGTATCTGGCTGAGGGTATGTGTTTAAGATGTTAGTACTGTTGAAAATTACCATGAGCAATGCCTTTAACAATGACAATGTTTTAAATGTCTAAGTATTATGTGCAGAATAGATACATCTATATTATTTGCGTTCTAGGAGTTGTAGTTTTAGTCACATTATTAAACAGGAGTATTGTAGTACTGAATAATGTGCTGCACCTGTATATAAATTATATAGTAGTAATACTTGCTAGGTATTTATTAGGAAGTGTTTGTCAATGTTTTTAACTTATATGATTGGTTTGCATATGTTTAAATGGTGAGATATGTTTTTCTGGTTGCAGATTGTTATATGCACGATGAGACTGTTGAGTTTACCTAAAGATGCAGAGAACTATATATTTTTGGAAAGATGGCCTGAAGGTGTATATCTTTTATGAAATCACATTTACGTTTACATGGTGATCTATGTTCTTCAAGGCTGTTGAAAGTGTCATGTATATAGTGATGGTGGTGTAGTTCTTTCAACATGCTCTGTTTAAAATTGGGGAGGGGTAATAGTGAAGATTGTCTTTTGAGAGTTTGTGTGCTAGCTTCACTCAGCATGTAACTTTTCTTTGAGAAATTCTGAATATATGTTTTAAAGCCAGAAGAAATATTTGCGAAATGCTGTAGGTATGCCATTAGGAATAGGTTTTGTGCTTTCAAAAGGTGAGAATTGTTGTTTTCAGTTTTAGAAACTTATTGATGCATGTGGATGTTTAGTAACGGAGCAATGTATACTCTTAGAGAACCATGTATGCAATTATATATCAAGTTTGATATCTAGACCTATTCAATCACTAAGGCACTACACATGCACTTTTTCGATTACACAGGCATTAATTATGTACTCATTGAACTACACAGGCAACACCGGCAACACTCATGCGTTCATCCAATCAACCAGATAGTAGCAATATATTTATGTGAATACACAGGCACTAACTGTGCAGATATGGGACCACCGGTGTAGTTCGAACATACTCAGGGAATCATGCAGGCACCACCTACATTCTGAGGGAATTACGTAGGCACTGTGTATGCACTCATCCAATCATCCAGGGAGTATTGTTGTACTTAACCACAAACACATGTATTTACAAGTTTTAGTGAGGAATATGTACTCTTTTGGAACCATCTGGTGAATTATATATGTAACGCGTCACACACTGTTTGCATGTACTCGGAAGAATTAAAGAGCTATATGCTGTGATACAGATGAATGTGCAGATTTTTATATGAAGTATTTCTCAAAATATAAATCTGACACATCTGAGAAGAAAAGTACAGAAACACTAAATCTACCAGTGACACAGTGGTAAAGAGGCACAGAAATTGGTCTTATGGTGTATGTTCGGATTTAGAGTATTGAGACACTGTATGTACTTTAACACTTTGGTTGATGTTTATTTTAAAATTTACTACAAAAGGCATAAAGTGGTCTTGTACCTTTTATAAGTGGGAACTGAGATATGGTGCAGCTGTGTTGTAAGAGAGGGTGCTACAATTTTAAAAGGTAACTAATAAATTAAGTTTTGTGGTTTAGATTAGGTTTAGTAAATTGAGGTAAGTGCTTGTAGTTATGTAGCTAGTTTCATCTGTATATTTAAAACTGCATTATAACATAAAAACTGTTTTTGTATTATGTGTAAGCCAATAGTAAAGTAGTTGGAACATTGGCAAGAATAAAAATTCAAATATACTTATTTTTTTAAAGAACAATAGCTGCATAACTACAGACAGAATGCGCACAAAAGCCCGAAGGAAAAAGAAACAGAAGCAACTACATTATCTATGCAGAACTGAGACACAAAAGGGGCAGAATGGAGAAAAAGTGGTGAAGGGAAAAAGAGCTACTGGTAAGAGGATAAAGTCATTTCTTAAAAATATATGTGGACATTACCAATGATTATAAAATAATTAAAATAAAATGTAGACTATGAGAAAGAATAACAGTTGACAAAATCTATATAACATGAACAGGAAAGAAGGTAACAAAAATGGACACACCTTAAATAGAAGTCAGAAGCAGTTTAAGGAAATCAGAGCTAGTATGTTTTGTAGTAGAGTAGTTATAAATCTACTGAGAACTATGAAAGAGTATAGAAAAAGTAGAGAGGCACTGAAACAGAAAGAACAAATTGAGAGAGTAGTTGACAAGGCCTTTGCTTTGAAGATGAAGCTTTTCATTTTGATTATAAATAGAATGAAGACTCTTGGCAAAACGGTATTGTGCATGAGGAGACAAAACCAGAAAAAAAGATTAGTGAATAGAAGGAACTTGTGTACAGTTTTTAGTGGAGAATGCATACATACTTCTAGTACAGAGTCTTTCTTTAATGAAGAAAGCTATATCCAGGATAATAGATTAGTTTATGCTATTGATGAAAGAGGACGATGTCATGAAATAAAGAATTGCACTCCTATAGTGAAAGAGGTGATGGTACCTACAAATGTAAAGCAAGTTGTTGGAGAACAAGTCCAAGGAAGGCAGAGTCAGGCGCCTGTATAGAAATGGAATTGTAGTAGTGTTTTGTAGTATTCAACAGCACTCCAATGATATATTAAGGACATTTCTGCATATCTTTCCAAGCTGAAGTTTAAAATTGAAAATAAGTACTTTACAAGGATTGGATGCTTGCAAGATTAGAAAGCATACAAATTTGCAGGGACAATCACTAGCTTGTTTAAACAAAGTATGCCAAAGCACCTTTCATCATTTCAAGATGTTAGCTGTGCACCACTCAACAATGCGAACTTTAGTTTGGAGGCTATACTATGTGAAAACTCCTGCTTTATGTTTAGGAGAAATGAATAGAGCACTTTTGCATGGTACTGTGGCAGACGTAGAAACGTTTTTGTAGGACTTGGCCCTTTTTGGCTAAAGTTCCCTAAACTTTTTGCTTTCCCCCTAGACCTTTTTTCTGACATTGTGTTGCCAACTTAGATGCTTTGGACACTTTGCCACTGCTAAACAGTGTCAAAGTGCAAGTGCTCCCTGTATAAAGTGTAATGGTAATTGGTTGTCCATGATTGGTATGTTTGCCTTACTAGTAAAGTCCCTAGTAAAGTGCACTATTTTTGCCACCCACACAAGTAGCTTTAAAAAGGGAGCTCAGGCCTGCCATTGCAGGGCCTGCACGCAGTTTGTTAAACTGCCATGTTGTCTGACAAGTGCACCCACTTGCCAGACCTTACCCTTCCCTTTCTATGCATATCAGACACCCCTATGGTAGGTCTAGGGTACCCCTTCGGCAGGGTGCCGTGCATGTGAAAGGTAGGACATGTACTAAGGTGTGTCCCATGTCTTGACAGTGAAATAATCTCCATTTTGTTTTCACTGTTGAAAGGCCATCTTGCCCATAGGACAGAATGGGGGGGCTGTGTAATATGTTTTCCAGCCTATCTTCCCAAAGGCTTAAGATGGAAAGGTGAAGTTTAGTATGCCTGAACTCACAATGTAATAACACAACTTTTTCTGAAGGTGGTTTTTGCATTGTGTGTTCAGAAGTCACTCTTTTAGGAGTGGCTGAGTTTTTGTGCTCTAACATTTCTGTGTGTCTCTGCCTGGCTGTGGATTGACTGTCTGGATTTGAAAGCGATAGGATCTGGGGAATGTCTTGACCCAGGGGAGGAGGTGAGACAGCCACAGGCTGACCTGCATCTGGAGTGTAGGGGAGGAGTAGCCCCTAGAGGTGAAGAGGCCTGGGTTGCTGCTATAAAACAATTGTCCCATCTCCTGCTGAGTGATTGAGAATCCAGACCCCCACTAATCAAAGGATAAAGGTGTCACTGGCAGGGAGGCACCCAGAACTGGTTTGAACAGGGGTCAATGCCCCCTGAACACAAAGACTTCAAAGCCATTGAGGGGTATAACTATGAGAGCTGAAGCCCCTGAACTTTGGAGAATGGCTTGATCAAGTGTGAACAAGACTGGAGCTACTTCGTGGTCAAGAGGACCTTTGCCAAGGAAGAAACAACTGAAGAGACTGAAGGATAGGACTGACCCTTGCTGTGTGTTCTGGGGCTGGCCTGCAGTTTGCTGTTTTAACCAAGGAAAGGCTAAAGGGACTTTGCTGTGTGCTGTGTTCCCCTGCTTGAAAGGACTTTGCTGTGTGCTGTGTCCTGAAGTAACTTATCCCCAAGGGCCCGAGGTGAGCTGGCTCCCTGTTGAGGAAAATCAGGAACACAAAAGTTTCCAGGAGAGTCTCAGTGACGCTGTGTGCGTGTGCTTCGTGCAGCCTGAGACCCGCGTAAGCTGTGCCCCGTGATCTTGGGCACTTGGAGTCCAAGCGAGGATCAGCGACGCTTTGTGCGTGTGCTTTGTGCAGCCTGAAACTTTTGTGAGGAGTGTCCAGTTATTGTGTGCACCGGAATCCAAGTGAGTCTCAACGACGCTGTGTGCATGTGCTTTGTGCAGCGTGAGACCTTCGTGAGGATTGCCTTGTTATCGTGCACACCCGGAATCCAAGTGAGTCTCAACGACGCTGTGTGCGTGTGCTTTGTGCAGCGTGAGACCTTCGAGAGGATTGCCTTGTTATCGTGCACCGGAGTCCAAGTGAGTCTCAGCGATGCTGTGTGCGTGTGCTTTGTGCAGCGTGAGACCTTCGTGAGGATTGCCTTGTTAACGTGCACCCGGAGTTAAAGTGAGTCTCAGCGACGCTGTCCGCGTGATCTTCGTGCAGCGTGAGACCTTCGTGTGGAGTGCCCGGTGATCGTGCACCTGAAGCTCAAGGGAGTCTCAGCGACGCTGTGTGCGTGTGCCCTGTGGCAGCCTGAGATCTTCATAGCAGTAGCGGCCCGGACCGGCAGCCTCGGAGGAGCTGAGCCGCCGGCCCAAGCCCGCCGTTGCCAATTCACAAAGATTGCATCTGAGGCCCAAGTCGCTGGAAGAGGGGAGGAGAGTGGGTTCGCACCCCCCAGGTCACGTGTGTCAACTCCTGGGGCGGGGTGCGGGCTCGGAGGGAGACGCTCTCGGCCTTTCTCTCATTTCAGCAGCGTGAGCCTCTGCTTCGGCTCGTATCGCGGCCCGTATTGCCAAGGGAGTGGCAGTACCGGGGCAGGAGTGCGGAGCTGCACTTTTTGTTACACCATACCCATGTTGGGGGCAACTGTTGTCAAAGGCTACTTGCGAGTCAGAAGGAGTGGCGAAGAGACCGCCTGAGGCACCATGATCGGTGCCGGAGTGTATTACGGATTACTCCATTTCTGCATAACGGAGTACCTGATTGTCGTATTACACATTGCCTCTTTCCTGCATAACGAACTACCTGATTAGTGTATAACGCATGGCATTGGTTCTGCATAACGAACTACCTTATTGTCGTATGACGCATTGCATTGTTTCTGCATAACGAACTACCTGATTAGCGTATTACGCATTGCATTACTCCTGCATAACGAACTACCTGATTAGTGTATTACGCATTGCCTTACATCTGTATAACGACGTACCTGGTGGTTGTATTACGCATTGCATTATTTTTACATTGCAAAGTACCTGATTGTTGTGTTACGCATTGCATTATTTTTACATCACAAAGTGCCTGATTGTTGCGTACGCATTGCATTATTTTCACATTGCAAAAGTGCCTGATTCTAGCATTACGATCTGCATAACATGGTGTTAGGATTACAGTCAAATGTTTAGAAGTGCTCATTAGTATCGCCAGAACTTGCAAGGGCTGGCTGGCCTAACAACCGGCCAGGAGGAATATTACAAATACGCATATGTTGGATTTATATTGTGTGGTCTTATCGTATATCTTTTTATATAAAGTTTATACTCGTTTTTTACAAAACTCGTGTGGAGTCTATTTGTGGTGTCATCATTGGGTTGCTGTGAGCGTGGTTGCAAATACTTTACACATTTACCTTGAAGATAAGCCTGGCTGCTCGTGCCAAGCTACCGAGGGGGTGAGCGGGGGCTATCTCAGAAGGTGACCTTCCTTTCCCTGACGTGGAACCGCGGGTCCCTATTTGGCCGAAGGTACTTACTTCAGCCAACCAGGGATCCCGGGTCTAACAGTTTTGTGCTGATGTGCAGTTTTGTTTCTTTGGTCCTGAGCAGGATTCTAGGAAAAATGAAGAGTTGTTAAGAGGAGGAGTTGCAGAACAGTGTGTTGTTGTTGCTGCTATTGAAGTTGAGGGTCCTTCCACCTTGTGTTGTTTTCTTGGTGCTTTTACACTATTGCTTTGGTAAGTTTTTAGATGGTAAAGCATGGACGTAGTCCTGAAAGAATATTTTTTATTTGTACCCCTTGGCAATGTCTTATGACATAATGTGCAGTGTGCAAATCTGCTCACTATGAACTCCTCTTAAAGAATGTTCAAGATAGATAAAAGGGCATGTTCTTCTTATTGTTTTAGTTGAAAAGTGTATTATCCAATGACATTCCTTTATTTCCCTGCAACATGATTTTCTGTTTTGTTTTTGAATTTATTTTAGTGGTTTTGTAAAGTTGTAAAAAAAAATTGTCCTTTTTATGGTGACAAAAATGGCAACTGGGACAAGAATTCCAAAAATATGTGCACTGAGAAATGTGCAAAAAATATAAAAGTTGAAAAAAATAGCATGTAGTATTTGTTGCAGCATTGTGAATGGCTGTAGCACACTGGTCACCAGCAGTTATAACAGTACAGTCCATGCAATACCTGGCCATTCTTGAAAGCTCTGGAGCCATATCTGTTGCAGTAGTCTGCACCTCTGAAGGGACTTTCTTGCCGGGAATTGTTGTTTCTGGTGCCACTGATGTAGATGGTCCTCCAGCTTCCCTCTACTTGATAGCCAGTTAGAGATGTTTTCGGTGTTAGGTTTTAAGATGATACACCATGAGCGTCATCCTACATGAATATTTTGTATTCGTCTCTCTAGAGTGGATCTTTTCACAGAGTGTGCATTGTACTAGTTCTGGAGCAGTGTTTGATTCCTGTTGAGTTTAGGTAAGAATAGGTAGTTTGATGGGTGTTTTGTAGTTATGTTCTATTCGTGAGCTCATATGTTGAAAGTTATTTTTTGAAATTGTTGTTTTTGTTAAATGTGTTGTAAAATAAAGTTAAGCAATTATGTTACTAAACAGCTAGTCTCAAACTTTGTGTAAAATATGCTTAAATATCTGTTTTACATTTTCTCATTTGTATTTGTGACTACTGATGTCATTGCGACCTTCGGTGTTGCTGTGAAGAAGGAAAATGCATTTTTGATGTAGTTATTTTGACAAATGTATTCAAAGGGGAAAGTTAAATTAGTATCTTACAAGTGAAACTTTATGTAAGATATGTCTATATATATATATATTTTACACTTTGTCAAAAACACCCAGTATTCACAGTGTGTCCGTGGCAATGGCCCTCAGAATCCCACAGGCACTACCTGTGCAATCATCAAGCACGTTGGGCCCGATTCACAGAACTAATCTGAGACAAAATCCTAAATTTACTACTTTTGGTATTCACAGAAGGCATTTCGTAGTAGTAAAGTTAGGATTTTGTCTTAAGTTTGATTTAAGACAGACTTAAGACAGACTTAAGACAGACTTAAGACAGACTTAAGACAGACTTAAGACAAACTTAAGAAAAACTTAAGACAAAATCCTAACTTTACTACTACTAAATGCCTTCTGTGAATACCAAAAGTAGTAAGTTTAGGATTTTGTCTCAGATTAGTTCTGTGAATCGGGCCCGTCCTTTCTCCACCAATCTGCAAACGTGCCTTCTGGCACACTACTAGTTGGGAGATGAAGTCCTCTTGGCTATTGAGGGTCGTTGGGGGCCAACTACCCCTCCTGTTACCTCCAGCAAGTCCCACACAGTGAGTTTGCTAAGAGGTTTTTGGAGGCCACGCCCCCTATCTGCACCACTCTGCAAACGAGTCTCTTGGCACACTACTAGTTGAGGAATTAAGTTCTCTTGGGTGCTAAGGGACTTTGGGGACCAAGAAGCCCTCCTGGTACTTTCTGCAAGTCCTACACAGTGGGATTCCTAAGAGCTGGCCAGAGGACCCACTCCCTTTCCCCACCACTCTGCAAACTTTATTGCTACTTAAAAAACCATAGAAATTCACTGAAAAATACAAAGGTTACAGGGATGTTACAGTTAGTAAATATAATTTGAAAAACCTTAGAAATTCACTGAAAAAACCAAAGGTTACAGGGACGTTATAACTAGGCTGACATTTCAATTGTACAAAACCCAAAAAAGAAATCCAGCAGAAATAGTTAGCTGAGCTAACTATAACGCATGCCCCCGCAATGCACTGCTTATCACCTCACATATTACATCACTCATGACAGGGTCAGTGACATCACTGATGACATCACCGATGACATCATCCAGTGACTGTGAGTGTTTTCAAAATGTTTGAGTGTTAAATATATATACCAGGGTGTACTGATATGTCAGTGGGTGTATGGCTGTGTCGGTGAGTGAGTGAATGTGAGAGTGGCTGCATGGGTGAGTGTACGCTTGTGTCAGTGACAGTACTGGTGAGTGAGTATGTGATAGTATCTGTATGAGTAGGTGAGTGAGTGTGTGTGTAACTGTGTGGGTGAGTAAATGGGCATGTGACTGACTGTATCGGTGAGTGAGTAGGTATGTGAGTAGCTCTATGGGTGACTGACTCAGTGTGTGAATCAGGCACAAGATCTGGAGGGCACTTTAAATTTCTCAGCAACTACTGAACAAATTTACACCATTTAACAAAAAGAATACTTTCTGGACCAAGAGCTACCTTTCTGACAAATTTGGTGCAATTCTGTTTTAGCAGTTCGGGCTGTAGCCGTGTCTAAAGTTTGCTATGGAAATAAACATGGACAAAAAGTGTTTTGGGACTCCCTTTTTCTTGCCCCCTGCTTGACGGATCACCACAAATATTTTAGGATAGCAGCGGAAGTGACTGGCGAGTTAGTTTTGAAATTTTTGCAAAGATTTGTCAAATGACGCCAAAGTTATTGGCAAATGAAAAAATGCTCTTCCTATGCAAACTACATCCTAACTATAACTATCTACTGGCAACTGTATGTGTGTGTGTATAAATATATATGTATATACATATATACATTTATATATTTATACATATATATTCACTGAAAAAAGCAAAGGTTACAGAGACAATATAGTTGGGCTCAGGTGGCACTCATACAAAACAAGAGAAAAAGTGATTAGATGGCTCAGTGCATGTATGGGTGAGTGACTGGTTGTGTGAATTTGTGTATCTGTCTGTCAGTTGGTTTCTAAGTGGCTGTATGGGTGTGTGAGTCAGTACGTGAGTTTCTGTAAGGGTGAGTGATTGGTTATCTGAGTACCTCTATGGGTGTCTGAGTGTCTGTGTGGATGGGTAATGATTGAGCGGGTGAGTCAATGGCTGTATGGGTTAGTGGGTACATTTGTGTGAGGCTGTATGGGTGACTGAGTGTGTGTATGGCTGTGTCAGTGAGTGAGTGCAGGTGTCAGTGGTATATGGGTGAGTAACTGGGCATGTGAAAGGCAGTGTAGGTGAATGATGGGGTATATAAGTGACTGCATGGGTGAGTGAGAGAATATAAGAGTGGTTGTATGGGTGAGTGTGTGCTTGTGTTAGTGACTGTATAGGTGAGTGAGTATGTGTTAGTATCTGTATGAGTAAGTGAGTAAGTGGGTGTGTAACTGTATGGGTGAGTAAGTGGCTGTGTGATTGACTGTATGGGTGAGTGAGTAGGCATGTGAGTAGCTCTATGGGTGACTATATCAGTGTGTGAGTGGCTGTATGGGTGTATACGCGGATATGTCAGTGGGTGTATCAGTGAGTGAATGGGATTATGAGTGGCTGTATGTGTGAGTGAGTGGATGTGTGTGTTGATCTATGAATCAGTCAGTGGTTGTTTAAGTACTGGTATGTGTGTGAAAATGGGTTTGAGAATGGTAGTGTGGTAGTTGGAGTGGGTGTATAAAAGGTTATATGGAGGAGTGAGTGGGTTGTCAGAGATTTTGTGGATGATGCTATCAGTGATGTCATTTAAGATGTCATCAGGGATATCATCAATGATGTTACTGACCATGCCATGAGTAATGTAATATGTGAGGTCATAAGAAGTGCATTGCAGGGGCGTGAGTTATAATTAGCTCAGGTAACTATAACTGCTAAATTTCTCTGGTTTTGCACAAGTGAAATATCAGCTTAACTATAACGTCACTGTAACCTTTAGGTTTTTTACTGAATTTTGAAGGTTTTTTAAAATTCTATTTCCTAACTATAACGCTCCTGTAACCTTTGGTTTTTTAGTGAATTTCTAATGTTTTTTAAATGCTAAATCCTCACGATAATGTCCCTATAACCTTTGTTTTTTCAGTGAATTTCTAAAGTTTTTCAAATTCTATTTGCCAAATATTACGTCCATGTCACCTATGATTTTTTTATTTAATTTTTATTGTTATTAAATGGTATTTTCCATCAAAAATGGCTCTATAAGGGGTATTTTTATAAGCTTGTATTTTCTTCAGTGGATTAATAAGCGTTGGCTTTTTTTTCTTTACATTTTTTAAATTCGCGACGACGTTGCGATCCCCGCTGACACGTCGCAAAAATGGAAAAGAAAAGCAGACATTCAATGACCACCAACACATCCAAAAATAATATGTAAAAAAATCCATTCTGAACATTGCCCTACACATATTACTATATACATACTTCTTTTAAGCATGTTTAAACTCATATTTTTGTACTAAGTTTCTTTAAAAACCATCTTTCAGACCTATTTTCCATTTTCACGGTTATTCAGGGACGTGACGATGACGTTGTTAACTGCGACAATCGTGCCTTTTCCATAAAGTGAAAACACATATATGCACACACATTACAGTATTTTACACACTAGAGGTTTGTTACTGTACACTTCAAACTCTTTTTTTTCTAGGATATTTCCAGAACAACCATTTCTAAAACCTATTTTGTGTTTTCGCTTTGAGGCCGGAGACCACAATGACGTCGGTAATCGTGATCCCCGCAGTTATGTCGCGAAAGCAGAAAGCAAAAGCAGGAATTCAATAGCCACCACCACATTAAAAAATTATAACTGTATAATTAATTCTAACCATCACAGTACGTTACTCACTATATAAATAACTCCATAAAAACATTTATCAATATCTTTATAACAATGAATTAATGATTCATTGATATAATTTTTTTAGATTTTCACCAATATTCGCGACAATGTTGGTAGTCGGGATGTCCTCGCAATGGTACATAGGGGCCTAGCTGGCAGTTGCGTCGTCGTCGTAAATATCGCAGGCGATTAAAAAATTCTATTTTGGACACATAACTTGTGTCACTACCACCTCCATTTCTCAACCATGGGGTCACAGTATCTCCACCCTGACCCCTTATGTGGGCTTTCACACAAATCTTCAACCCCGGGAACCATTCCCAATAGATAAAATGGTGGCCACAACTTTATATTCAGGTTGTGTCCAGCCAATCAGAGCATTCCCGTTGGTGCATGCATCTGCGATTCATCATGAAACCTTCGTGAAATATCCGCAGCAAGAGATATCACTATAATTTTAAAATTAAGATTCTCAAAAGCTACTGAACAAATTTACACCAAATAAGCCAAAGGCACTTCCTTGAACCGACATCTACCTCCCTGCCAAAAAGACCGTTCAGCGGTTCGGGCTGTAGAGGTGGCTAAAGGTTCCTATGGGAATTAACATAACAAGCGTAACCTTATTTCGCGCCCTAAATTCTCGGTCCCCACTGCACGGTCCACCCCCAAACTTTCCATAACAATAGTACCAACCATGACACTTTTTTGGCAAAATTTCATGCAGATTGGTCAAACGACACCAAAGTATTAGCCAAGTAAAAAAATGCTTTTCCTATGGAAACTAGGCCCTAAGTATAACTACCTACTGCATATATATATTCACTGAAAAAACCATAGGTTTCAGGGGCATTAGAGTTAGCTGGACATTTCAGTCGTACAAAACCATAGAAATTCCACTGGTATAGTTAGTTCAGCTAACTATAACTCGCACCCCCGCAATGCACTGCTCATGACGTCACATATTACATCATTCATGGATGGTCAGTGACATCAATGATGACATCACTGATGACATCTCAAATGACATCACTGATGACATCATCCAGTGACTGTGTGTTTCTGTAATTTTTAAATATGTTTACATATATTCTCAGGTGTATTGAAGAATGAGTGGGTGTATAAGTGTCTGAATGGGGGATTTTACAGGTGTGTGACTGATTGTATAAGTGAGTGATTAAACGTGTCTTACTGAATGCATGGGTTAGTGACTAAACTGTGTGAATGTGTGTATCAGTCTGTCTGTTGTTGTGTAAGCTGCTACATGGGTTGGTCAGTAGCTACATGAGTGTTTATACAGGTTATTGATTGTTTGCCTGAGTATTTGTATGGGAGACTGAGTGTGTGTGTGGGTGGGTTGGAGGTGTGTGACTCTGTGCATTGATGTGTGAGTGCTTGATTCATGGGTGTATGGGTTCAAGAGTGCATGTGGAAACAGCTGTATGGGTGGGTGAGTGTGTGTATGGGTGTGTTGATGAGTGAATGGATGTCTGAGTGGTACATGTGTGAGTAACTACATATGTAAAAGGCAGCATATGTGAGTGATGCTATATATAAATGAGTATATGTGAGAGTGAGTGATTGTGAGAGTGGCTGTATGGATGAGTGTGTACTTGTATCAGTGATTATATAAGAGAGTAATTATACATTAGTATCTGTATGAATTAGTGAGGTGGTGTGTGTATAACTGTATAGGTGAATAAATGGGAGTGTGATTGATTCTTTGCATGACTGACTAGGTGTGTGAGTAACTCCATGGATGAGTGGCGGTGTGTGAGTGTCTGAATAGGTGTATGAGTGCATATCATAGTGTTGTATTGATGAGTGACTGCATGTATAAGTGAATGTATGGGTGAATGAGTGGATGTGTGTGTAGGCCTAGGAATCAAAGAGTGCGTATGTAGTAACTGGTATTGGTGTCTCGATGGTTTCGAAAATGGTAGTCTGTATTTTACAGTGGGTGTATTAAAGGTTATGTTAGACTGTGAGGAGGTGCATCAGATTTTCACATGGATGATGTCATCAGTGATGTCATTTGAGATGTCATCAGTGATGTCACTGACCATGCCATGAATGATGTAATATGTGACATCATGAGCAGTGCATTGCGGGGGCGCGAGTTATAGTTAGCTGAACTAACTATAACAGTGGAATTTCTATGGTTTTGTACGAGTGAAATGTCCAGCTAACTATAACGCCCCTGAAACCTATGGTTTTTTCAGTGAATTTCAAAGGTTTTTTAAATGCTAATTTCTAACTATAACATCTGTAAAACCTATGGTTTTTTCAGTGAATTTGAAAGGTTTTATAAATGCTAATTTCTAACTACAATGTCCCTGAAACCTATATTTTTTTTAACTAAATTTAAAAAAGACGTGCATACTTTTTGTAGTGAAAAACTAACTGTAACAGTACTCTGTTATAAGTTATAATTTAACAATGTTTAAATCTTAATTAGCACTAATTAACATATAAGTGTGGAAAAAGTGTGACGGAGCAGCTATGATACCCGACTTCGAACAACAGCGTTCACAGTTCGATTCCCGGCTCCAGCGGCACGTTAGCCCACCACTATGTCACTGTGGGCAACACCTTGCTTAATCTTTCCGACGCCCCCGAGCGCCGGCACACCTTTCCAGGGGTAGCTGTACGCTTTACAAATGCTCGCATTTTTTTAATTTAAAACCATAGTGATGAGAAATATTATCACGTTTTTTTTTCTTCTATTCTGATAGATCTTTTTTTATGTCTTCTATTTAGAATTACAGCAATTAATAAATGTATTTACTCATGAGAATGGAAATGACACGGTTTTCCGGGTAACAGTTTTTAAGCTCTCCAACGTATGTACATATTAAGGACCTTATACGTGTTAGGTTCGAAATCGAAACTTTTTCCGCTTCACATTTTGTAACTTTTCCCAACACGTGCACAAGTTAAACAGTTAAAACGTGAGCACGTGTCAACTGTAAAATGTGACATCTAAATGGGCAAAGCCGCATCTTCCTTCCATAGACTACTCAATAACCAAAAGTATATAAACCACACCCGTTTATTGATTAGTTTCGTTTTTGCGAGTTATTTACGCGTCTCCATTCAGTGATGCAGGTGCTCTTTTCTACAGTTGGATTCTTCTTTTGCGGCCACAAAACATAATCCTGAGTTGTAAGTTGTTTGATTATGGCATAGTAGATATTTATAATACGTAGCTATTTGACAATATTTAAACACTTGTATTTAGAAAAAAGTGTTATTGGTTGTTTTTGCCATTTATATGTAACGTCAGCAGCTTGTTTTCAGAAACAGACAGAATACAGCAAACATTGTTCCTGTTCTGGCTCCTTTGAGCTCATATAGTGTGACTTTGTATATTATAATATTGACACTGTACTTGACCTCAGAAGTGTTGGTGACCCGTCGGCACGAAGACTAAAGATTTATATGTAACGTCAGCAGCTTCTAGTTTGTAGTCTATTTCCCCCTTGAGATCATATAGTGTGAGTATGTATATTGTAATATTAACATTTATACTGACCTCAGTGGAGTTTATGACCCGTCGACGCGAAGACTAAAGATTTATATTTAACGTCAGCACATTCTCGTTCTTACTCTGTTTGTTCCTTGGGATCATATACTGTGAATATGTATATTATAATATTAACAGTCATTGTGATCTCAGAGCACTTTATGACCCGTTGGCGCGAAGATGAAAGTCCCGGAGAAAAGAAGCTCTCAACATACTCATCGCTGGAAAGTATTTCGTTATTGATCTTGTTTAGTATTGATGACTTCATTTTCATTTTCCTTTTTCTGTGCCATCAGTGACACTGTGTATATTGTAAGAGTGTGATATTTCCACACAACAGGAATTGGAGATTTGTCGTCGCCAGGAGTAAACCATCTGAAATACAGTTTACTGACCTTTATAACTTACTTGATCAGATATTTTTACAGTGACAATATTTTGGGAAATTGCAGTTTAAAAAAAATTGTTTCCATAGATACTTTCTTAGTGAATACCTTTGATAAACCCTACATTTCTGAATGTTTTTTTACTATTTCTATTTTTGTCTGTTGCGGTTCCTATTCACCTTCTCCCTATAGAATATATACGACCAGTAGTGTATATTATTATACTACTATCCTATATATTCTTAAAGGAGTACGTGATTTGTTAGCGGAGCAGTGAGCGACCTCTAAGCACTACGACCGAACTTTCCCGAATTCTACAGGATAGAAATTATAAAAAATGATAAAGCGTACATTTCTATGTAATATAAAGTGATTTGTGTTTAACTGTTTTTTACTTGTTATTGTTCTTGTGACCTGAGATGATGTAGTGCGGGAGTGTTTCTTGTAGCACTTCTTTTCTACTTTATCTAAAAGTAACTGATGCCCTCTTATATTATCAAGAATATGGGGCAACACTTTTACAAACTGTAGCAGAAAAAAAGGGAGGGTGTGCCCAATGTTAAGGGATATTTTATGAATTGCGTTTTTATTTGTCACCCCATTGATATATACAGCTTCAGTTTCCGAAGAAAGAATATTTGTAATTGCTTAATAAAAACTATTTCAAACCTAGACTGAAATTTTTGCTGAGCAACCAGAGCTCCCCGTCAGAAAAGTAAACACCACATTATAACTAAACAGTGCTCCTGGGAAGTATCCCACCCGCAAACTTAATAAAAAGAAGACCGCAACACACTTTGTTATTTTCCCGCCGTGATTTGTACACCCCACGCCAATTATATAAATGGCCCTTAAAATATACAAAAAATTATTTTTACCTTCAGAATCCATCTCCACCACCTTGTGACCACTGTACAGAGTTAATAGTGTTCCTACCCTCCCCGCTACTACTTTCTTTTCCCGTACTCCATTGAAGTGCGTCACAAAATGGTTCACAACAGTGAACCGTTCCCAGCCAATAATGAGCAAACTTGTACTAGGAACACTTTAGCCAATAAAATGTCCATGGTGTTCCGCAGAGGGGAAGGGAATCGCTGCCAACACTTCTACTTTCAATGGTTCCACAGCCAATGAACATTAAGCTTGGGAAGGTCCTGCTTGGAACACGTTACCCAATCAGATGTCCCTGATGCTCCGCGGAGGGGGAGGGAATGGCTGGCAACACTTCTACTTTCAATGGTTTACAGCCAATGAACATTAAGCTTGGGAATGTCCTGCTTGGAACACGTCAGCCAATCAGATGTTCCTGCTACTCCTCGGATGGGGAGGAAATGGCTGGCAACACTTGTACTTTCAATGGTTCGCAGCCAATGAACATTAAGCTTGGGAAGGTCCTGCTTGGAACACGTCAGCCAATCAGATGTCCCTGCTACTCCGCGGACGGGGAGGAAATGGCTGGCAACACTTCTACTTTCAATGGTTCGCAGCCAATGAACATTGAGCTTGTTGTTGGAACACCTCAGCCAATTAAACGTTAATTTTGTTCCAGACACACGAACAGAACATGCCCTCCCACATAATATAAAATTTCGTCTAAGAAAGTGACACTGTCCATGATAAAAGTGAACACAGCATTATAAGTAAACATTACTGCGCATTATATTAAAGGAAGGCTGCAATACGGCGCATTGTTATTTTCCCGATATGATTTACACAGCCTATTGCCGCAATACCGCACATTCACACTACCTGTGTGTGCATCCTACACACTGCTTGCCGCAATACGGCGCATTGTTTTCCCAACGGGATTTCCAGAGCCTATGCAACCTTGCCGCAATACCGCGCACCGTTGTTCTGCGGACGTGATTTCCACGGCCTACGCAACATTCAAACTTCCTGCCTCTGCACCGTACAGACTGCTTAAACTAAGACCACAGTGTTCCTACTATACCCTCTTATACAATTTTTCTCTTTTGTTTCGTCCTACGCCTTTCAACTCAGTCACAAAATGGCTGCCAACACTTCCTAGTTTCAGCAGTTTGCAACCAATGAGCCGCACGCTCGTGCTCGTAACGCCTCAGCCAATCAGATGTCAGAATTCTCAAATATCGATATCTGTAAATTTTGATATTTCTCTAAAACTACTGAATGGACTTACCCCATTTAAACAAAAGCGTGCTTTCTGGACCAAGACCTTTCTCCCTGCCAAATTTGGCATAATTCCGTTCAGCGGTTTGACCTGTAGCCTTGTCTAAAGTTTCCTGTGGAAATTACATAGAGAAAATACGTTTTGGAACCCCCCCTTTTTCTCAGCCCCCCCTTCACAAATCACCCCCAAACTTTCAGGATAGGAGGTCACCTCAAAAGAGGAACTTTTTGGAAAATTTCGTAAAGATTCGGCAAACGACGCCACAGTTATAAGCACATCAAAAAATGCTTTTCCTATGGAAACGTGGTCCTGACTATAACTACCTACTGGCGACCGCCAGTAGGTAATATATATATATATATATATATATATATATATATATATATATATATATATATATCACACAGAGAAGGTTGCCCTTAAGGAGACATCACACATGAAGGGGTTACCGCTCTCACGCCACCGGCAGCCACCGTATCCAGCCTGCCCACATGCCTCCTTGATCAGAAATCTGCCTTAGCCATACGCGTTTCGAGCACTTGATTGCTCTTGATCACTGGCACAGAAATGCGGGAACAGCGGGCTTTTGGTGAAGCTACCATTTTATTTAATAACAAAGTCCCGCCCATGTGGGCGTCACCAATAATGCCTGATGGATATGGTAGTCCATTTAATTAGTACCGGACTTCAGCTTCATCCAGAACCCCAGTGGGTGCCGCTTGATCCTTCAAAGTTAATTAGATACCTGAATGGGGAAAATTAAAACAAATGTCACCACAGTGGGTCGAGGCAGGTAGGAACAAGCTGTTGAGCGCACCAATATAATCCGGTAGCGGGGCCCCCTTCATTCTAATCGGTGCTCGTACAGTCCAAACACCTTAGATCCGCCTCTCCGGCGGCAGGACATATCCGCGACCGGGCTGGCCGCTAAATATCACACAGAGAAGGTTGCCCTTAAGGAGACATCACACATGAAGGGGTTACCGCTCTCACGCCACCGGCAGCCGCCGTATCCAGCCTGCCCACATGCCTCCTTGATCAGAAATCTGCCTTAGCCATACGCGTTTCGAGCACTTGATTGCTCTTGATCACTGGCACAGAAATGCGGGAACAGCGGGCTTTTGGTGAAGCTACCATTTTATTTAATAACAAAGTCCCGCCCATGTGGGCGTCACCAATAATGCCTGATGGATATGGTAGTCCATTTAATTAGTACTGGACTTCAGCTTCATCCAGAACCCCAGTGGGTGCCGCTTGATCCTTCAAAGTTAATTAGATACCTGAATGGGGAAAATTAAAACAAATGTCACCACAGTGGGTCGAGGCAGGTAGGAACAAGCTGTTGAGCGCACCAATATAATCCGGTAGCGGGCCCCCTTCATTCTAATCGGTGCTCGTACAGTCCAAACACCTTAGATCCGCCTCTCCGGCGGCGGGACATCTCCGCGACTGGCCTGGCCGCTAAATATCACACCGAGAAGGTTGCCCTTAAGGAGACATCACACATGAAGGGGTTACCGCTCTCACGCCACCGGCAGCCGCCGTATCCAGCCTGCCCACATGCCCACTTGATTAGAAATCTGCCTTAGCCATACGCGTTTCTAGCACCTGATTGCTCTTGATCACTGGCACAGAAATGCGGGAACAGCGGGCTTTTGGTGAAGCTACCATTTTATTTAATAACAAAGTCCCACCCATGTGGGCGTCACCAATAATGCCTGATGGATATGGTAGTCCATTTAAATAGTACCGGACTTCAGCTTCATCCAGAACCCCAGTGGGTGCCGCTTGATCCTTCAAAATTAATTAGATACCTGAATGGGGAAAATTAAAACAAATGTCACCACAGTGGGTCGAGGCAGGTAGGAACAAGCTGTTGAGCGCACCAATATAATCCGGTAGCTTGGCCCCCTTCATTCTAATCGGTGCTCGTACAGTCCAAACACCTTGGATCCGCCTCTCCGGCAGCGGGACATCTCCGCGACCGGACTGGCCGCTAAATATCACACAGAGAAGGTTGCCCTTAAGGAGACATCACACATGAAGGGGTTACCGCTCTCACGCCACCGGCAGCCGCCGTATCCAGCCTGCCCACATGCCTCCTTGATCAGAAATCTGCCTTAGCCATACGCGTTTCGAGCACTTGATTGCTCTTGATCACTGGCACAGAAATGCGGGAACAGCGGGCTTTTGGTGAAGCTACCATTTTATTTAATAACAAAGTCCCGCCCATGTGGGCGTCACCAATAATGCCTGATGGATATGGTAGTCCATTTAATTAGTACTGGACTTCAGCTTCATCCAGAACCCCAGTGGGTGCCGCTTGATCCTTCAAAGTTAATTAGATACCTGAATGGGGAAAATTAAAACAAATGTCACCACAGTGGGTCGAGGCAGGTAGGAACAAGCTGTTGAGCGCACCAATATAATCCGGTAGCGGGCCCCTTCATTCTAATCGGTGCTCGTACAGTCCAAACACCTTAGATCCGCCTCTCCGGCGGCGGGACATCTCCGCGACTGGCCTGGCCGCTAAATATCACACCGAGAAGGTTGCCCTTAAGGAGACATCACACATGAAGGGGTTACCGCTCTCACGCCACCGGCAGCCGCCGTATCCAGCCTGCCCACATGCCCACTTGATTAGAAATCTGCCTTAGCCATACGCGTTTCTAGCACTTGATTGCTCTTGATCACTGGCACAGAAATGCGGGAACAGCGGGCTTTTGGTGAAGCTACCATTTTATTTAATAACAAAGTCCCACCCATGTGGGCGTCACCAATAATGCCTGATGGATATGGTAGTCCATTTAAATAGTACCGGACTTCAGCTTCATCCAGAACCCCAGTGGGTGCCGCTTGATCCTTCAAAATTAATTAGATACCTGAATGGGGAAAATTAAAACAAATGTCACCACAGTGGGTCGAGGCAGGTAGGAACAAGCTGTTGAGCGCACCAATATAATCCGGTAGCTTGGCCCCTTCATTCTAATCGGTGCTCGTACAGTCCAAACACCTTGGATCCGCCTCTCCGGCAGCGGGACATCTCCGCGACCGGACTGGCCGCTAAATATCACACAGAGAAGGTTGCCCTTAAGGAGACATCACAATGAAGGGGTTACCGCTCTCACGCCACCGGCAGCCGCCGTATCTAGCCTGCCCACATGCCTCCTTGATCAGAAATCTGCCTTAGCCATACGCGTTTCGAGCACTTGATTGCTCTTGATCACTGGCACAGAAATGCGGGAACAGCGGGCTTTTGGTGAAGCTACCATTTTATTTAATAACAAAGTCCCGCCCACTTCAAAGTTAATTAGATACCTGAATGGGGAAAATCAATATCACCCAAATCCCACATGTGCAGTGTGCGTCTGTAAGGCAGAGGTGAGGGCAATCAGGTGCTGCCTAAAGCAGCAGTTTTTCCAGGGCTTCGGTCGAGTACTCGGCTTGTCTGGATTTGTTACGTAGTTGAGAACATCATACTAGGATCCAGACTCCTCCTCTGACTGGCTGACCCTTGATTCTGTCAGCGTATGAGAATCGGAGATGGGAATTTCACATGTCCCTTCCTAACCATTGCTGAAGGCTTTTGTCTCCTGTTCTTCCTTCAGATCTCTATCCTCTGAAGCCGGCCCTCATACTTCTCTCTCAGAGCAGCCCATCAGGATCCGCCTCACCTGCTACCAGAGCTTGGAACATTTGATAAGGTCAAGTACTGCTTCCTTTGGCCTGTGCTGGGCTCGTATTTCCCTCCTTCCTTCACTACCTGCAGCTGAGAGACACCTCTGGAAGAAACACCATTAAAGCTGTGAGCCAAAAGCGGTGAATACAAGTGCGCCTTGCCTCATCTGTCAAGCTGCCTTAGAGGCCTGAGTCTTTGCATGGCATCATCTGCCTTTGGGTTTTGTCATCGCTTCTTATTCCCCTATAATCTCCTCTCTGGTCCCTAATATTTCCCATAAGAACCTTATCAGCTCCCTTCAGGCCTCCTTCGTCATCCTGCTCTCCTATCGCAGAAACCCCCTCCCCACTCCCTGTCACGGCCATTCTTATTGGCACTGCTAGGTAGGTGAGGCCTAGCATCGCGTGGCCTCTGGCAATCTTGGCCAGCGCTAGACCTGCAGCTGGAAGCTCCTCGAGACTGCCTTGAACCATAAACTGCGAGTTAAAAATCACTGCCTGCGCAAAGGCAAGTAGTCTGGGTGGGGAATGGGACGAGTGAATGTTTGTTTAAATATGTGTATGTCACAGTGAGATGCAAGCATGTGAATGTGAATAATAGCAGTCATAACCAAGCCTTTTGAACTGTTAGGTGATGGAACCTTTTGGTAGAGGAGAGCACAAAATGCTTTTCTTTTAACATTTTCAATAATTAATGTTAAAGGAAAACATTATTTACTTTTTACTAATGAAGTTTCCTGCACGGAGTGTTATGGTGAGGAGCTTTGATAGACCTGTTGCCTGCTTGCCAATGAAGTGACCGACATGTTTTTATTATTTATAGCTATACTCGGACAGTTCAAGAAAAGCAAGAAAATATGTGTTGCTCTAGAGTACTCAGCCCACACAGAAAAACGAAGAAAGATAAAAAATACAGGGGGCTGGCTGAGGGTCTGCACAGATACCAAGAACTGCTAATGACAGTGATGATTGACAATGGGATTTTCTAAAAAAACAAATACATTTTTGTATACCTCACACAACGAAGTCCATTGCATTGTTATAATTATATAGGGGCCCATTACGATGGCGGGCGGAAGCACTACCGCCGTGCTGGCGGATGCAAAAACCACCAGTTACCGCCGGCACGCAGCAGTCCACACGCCCGCCCAATTACGATGCGAAAAGCAGGCCAAACACCGCCGGCAAGCCAGCAACACCGTCCGCCATCAAAGTGCGCCCGCACACGTAGCGGCGCAGCACAACTGACACACACCGTCCGACGAAACACGTCCCGCCCGGCGCATAAATTACGATGCCGCAAACAAACGGCTCCCACGGCCAAGAGATACCGTACGACAAACCGAAGCGGTAACACGGATGCAGAGCACGGACAACGAAGAAGCGGCACCCCGGGCATGAATCCAGCACTGCAGGCCCTTCCCATGCTTCTGCTGATGCACCACCAAGGACACAACGTACCGCGGAGACGCAGGTAGGCACACACACAACAAGTGCACGCAAACAGCGCACACAGTGCAAGGGCGGAAAAAGCGGACAACCCCCCACCAGCGCGTGTACACTACACATCCACCATCGCATCTACATATGACACACAGGCCAAATCGTAACATCGCAGAACACATGTGTACACACCACCTGGGACTAGGAACCAACCACCCCGTCACGGCCACAAAGCGCCGATGACGCCGCCACACATGCGCACAACGCAGAGGCCAACCGCAGCGCCATGCATGCGTCGCACACAGACACAGGGACACAACCAAGCAGCACACACATCAGCCCCACCCCGAACGCACATGACACGTGACAGGCCGGCCACAGACATGTCCCCAACGCCCAATTCACGGACAACACCCAACGCCACACAACCGACGCACACATGTCAGTGAAGACACGCAACAGCAGGACACACCCCAGTGTAACAAACATGGCGTAGCACACAGCGGCGGCAACACCAACTAGGAGAAGCAGGGCCCCTTCGGGAAGAGGAACGCCAGTACCACACTGAAAAACCCATACCACCCTGCACATATGAACAAGACACATGAAACGGAACACCAAAGAGCCCGGTGACCGACAACAGGTGGCCCAAGAATTACATCCACACACAAGGCCCAACGCAGAGCGGAAAGGCAGCCTGCCGCCCACACAAGGGAGAGCAGACAGCACTGAATGACCTTCCATTCCAACACCGAAACCACAGCCCTACGACAGAAGCCGGTGAATACAGCCATTGTCCAAGAATAGACCAACACAGGCATGCCGAGGAGACCGACCACACGGCAGATAGCGCATATCACAGAAGCACACAACGGACGGGGAGGAAAGAAGAAAACACTCCCCCATGTCGGCCACATGCAAGTTAATTGGAAGGAGTCACACAGCACCGACCTTGAACTGTCTGAGAAGCATGTGGGAAGAGGGCCCGTGTCCTCCAAACAAGCCAACAGAACACAAGTCCTGTCTCCCCACGACTACACAGAGCTCACAGCAACCCCGGAGCGTGCACATTGCAGACTGCACACACAGCCGGAGCACGCCACCTCTACGAACCGCTGCGAAATGGCAACCGCAACACACCTACCCAACTACGCCGAAGAGCTCAAGCTGTACCAAACCAGCACGATACATACATTGGGATGCGATCTCCTGTCCCTGCTGAACGTAAGTTACCGACTGACTTACCGCATCACATTGTTCAGCTGCGTCATGCCCGTCTTCTACTGTCGGAGGTGTCCCTACCAGCATCCCGTCGAGATATGCCTCTCCAACCCGGCATGTCTGAAGGCGGACCTGCTACCACTACTCCTCCCTCTGGACGCACACGACAGGGCCTGCTCTGCCTATGGGGGCATGGCGTATGTGGCCAACATCGCACGCGCACTGAAATGGAACCACTGTGCCTCCACACGACGGATCATCGAGAACAGCTACATCGAATGTCACCCAGCATGCCCCATCATGGTCCTCCAAGGGACAACCTACGAACAACACCTTGACAGCCACCATCCGCTTCATTGGCTGGCAAACATGTACACCACCAATGACATGGAAGCCCTGCTGGACGGCATCGCATACCTGTCAACCTGTAAATACGTCGGACCACAACGCAGGTTCCCCGAGTGACCTATGAAGTCCAACCCCGCACCCATGCTCAGCTTCCGCACGGACTGGCCAGTCACCACCACAACAGCCATACCAAACGACCGGCAACTGTAACCACACCATCAACGACATCGCCATGACATCGGATATGACCGGGACATGCACACTGTTCCCCATCACATCCAGGAACACCGCATGCATCGTGTGAGGCAGTGGCATGGGCTCTGTGCATCGCACCCACATGGACGGAACTGCACGAACAACCAGGACACGACATGGATCCAGCGCACATGGACACACACACCGCTCAGTGGACATGAATAGGTCGCCTGGAGTCTGTGGGTGCTGCACCCCTCCCACCCCGCCCCGGGAATCCCATACCAGGACCTTTGCATGGACGACAAGTGCATACAACAACAACACGACCCCAGTGACTGTGACATGTCCAGTAACCACCACAGTGCAACAACAAGTGGCACGCCGCTGCATGCACGCAAGCACATGCCCTGATGTCATCTCACATGCACGCGTGCACGAGGAACAACCGCAGCAAACCTGTCACATGGAACTGAGATGGACTGTGCCCATGATGCCGAGCGGTCTGGTAGGCTACATGTATACCGTCTGTGTCAAAGTCCGCAGCTCCGCAGCTATACGTAAATGTACATTAGCACAGCCTTGGCCAAGCAGATGTAACCCCACACCCTATCCCATTTGTAATCATGCTCAGTATATCCTCAACATGTATTCCGCTGCCAGTAGTGTCCACTATACTGCATCACAGAGGACAGAAGACTCAATATAATGTTTGAAACCAGAACTGTCTCCGCTGACTCATTTCACAAGTACGAATGAGAGAGGATGAGAGTATGTGAAGTACACGGCAGTCGTGACATGACCATGTAGTCCACTGGTATTGGATGTCAACGCAAATGAGTAGCACTACTGTGGAAGACACACATGTGTCGTGTGAAGTCGTATGGACGCAGTGCTCAGGTGGGTGGGTGCGACGGGTAGATGCGCACATGCCAAGTTGGAGCACGCCGTGTTGGGAGGGGTCATGAACAGTACACCACCGCTTCCCTGGGCATTGTGAGAGGACACCTGTCGGGGGGAGTGAACACGTGTGTGCACAGCAGCCGGGCACACGTACAAAGCGGTACCAGGCGCACCTCAGCCCACCCTCTGTGGACAAGCTGGATCCTGTTGTGCGCCCGCCATGCCCCTTGACAAGGCACACACAGCCCCAGTCGACCAGGTGTAACCCCAACATAGTCAATCCGCACAGGCGATACAGGGCACGGGATGGCAGTGGAGCATGGTGTGTGAGAGGTCTCCTCGCGCTCCTCCTGGTCATATCACGCAGGCAATAGAACCTCAACGTCCAGCATGGCAAAAAGTCAAATGGAAGTGTAGGGGGACGCACCACAGCACGAGCAGCACTGACGTCACGGGAGGTGGCTCGCACCATCCCATCCATTGCCCATCATACCAACCACGCCACATGCCATTGCGACTAAGTGCAAGCGCGTGCGCCACCACCCCTGAGCCCTCCCCAGAGAGGCCAAAGAGTGAATGTGTGGGCCATCAGCCACAGACGGACGCGGCCTGGCCGCAAGGGCAGCCACAGCCACTGGGTGTCGCAGGTGGCGGATCCGGAAGGCGAAGACTGTGATGCATAGTCCATGCAGGCCGGGTCTCCATTTGGGGCACCACGCAGGTGGACGGCGTCCCGCCACACATCATACCCTGAGACAGCCCACTCGTGCAACTGGACCCACACATACACTCCTTGCCCTCTCTGGTGCGAGCTTGGGGCTGCCTGTGCAAGCGCTAGCCTCGCAGGTGAGCATGCATATTGGGGGGCGAGGGGAGGACATGAGGGCTGGGGCGAAGATGACTGTATCACTGTCAGTTAGTACAAGGGATGACCCAGATGTGGAAAGGAAGAGACGTGTCCCGTGTGTACTGCAACTAGTCGCCAATCCAACTACCCCCCATGTCCGGAATGTGAGCCCGCACCTAGGCCCGCCCATCCGCCACATCGAACATACCACCAGCACGACAACCTTCCCATTCGAAACACTGACTGGGGGTGGCGACCAGTGAACAATCATGTGTAGCCTACCCACGCGTACATGTGGGCCCTCCATGATCCATGTCACCTGCGGCAAAGACATGACATGCGCAATGAGGGAAGTGAGGAGAGCTGTCCGCCCCACGCGCAGAAGGTGCATCAGCTCCACAGACCCAGCAGCGAGTCCAGCAGGGGTCACATGTGCAGGGGCAGCTGTGCCTGGTGTGAAGGCACATGCATATAGACAGCACATCGACCAATGTGTAGTCTGCCCACATCCACAGTCCATCATCATGCGGACATAGGAATTGAACACAGGGCAACACATCTTAGCTGGTGCACCCACCGTGACCAACAATGCGCAATCATCGACGTACCCGCCCTGTGCATGGCCCCCCACCCAACGGAGGCACATCCAGTGCCACCATCCCACACACACAAGCCTTCCACGGAACATGCTGTGTCCAATGGTCAGTACAGAGTCAGCGCCCATCTGGTGGATCCTGAACAGGAGACACATGCACACACATGCCAGCTCCCACTATGTACGACTGCCACCTGGCACGTGCAATGTAACCTCTCACCTGTGACGTGTGACTGCAAGCACACAGCCGTCTTGGCATGGGGCTGTCAATGTGGACACCAGTCAATGTTTCGGGAGCTGTGATCCGTACAGTGCTGTACATAGGGTGCAGTGCTGACACCTACTACTGTCTCATATCCCCTCGTGCCACAGGTCCCACTTGTATTGGCCGCTCAGCCCGTGCCCACATCGTCGTCGTCGTGTGCCATACTCATCCAGCCTCGGAAGCAGTACCATGCTCAGCAGACACTCATGTTGCCGTGGCGTTGCCGCTTGACGAATATGCAGTCAGTCCCCATCAGCACGCCCCGCAAGTCATTGGGGCCTAGATCCCCATGTGCATGCACATGGCAGTGGTATGTCTCACTTGCCATTGCCATTGTTGGGAGACCTGTGTAAGTGTATTGTGGCCGTGCCGTCCCAGCTTGACAGCTGGGCTGTGGCTCATGTGCTTGCTCAGTCATGTCAGTGATGTGTATGCGAAATTGCTATGTGCCGTGTTGCTTTGACATGTGTCCTCTGCCATTTAACCCAGGCGGAGACCGAACATTGACCGCCCATACCAATTGCTGGCGGACATGGACGATACAGAGGTAATCAGGAAGTTTCAGCTGGACAGGCCAACTCTGCATCGACTGTGTGCCATGTTAGAGCCCCATCTCCGTCCCCGCAGGGTGTATCCGACTGCTGTCACCCCCACGGCTAAGGTGATGGCCGCCATGCATTTCTTCGCCACTGGGTCATTCCAGCACACAGTGGGCAGTGGAGGAGGGATGTCCCAGCCCATGTTCAGCAAGGTGCTGAGGGATGTACTGGCAGCCATGATGCTGTACCGGAACAGGTACATCAGATTCCCCAGGGCTCGTGAATTGGCGGCAGTGAAGGGTGCATTCTATGCCCTTGGCAGAATCCCACACGTCGTGGGAGCCATTGACTGCACTCATGTTGGCCTTGTTCCACCACAGGCCACTGAGCACCTGTACCGCAACAGGAAGCACACGCACTCCCTGAATGTGCAAGTGGTGTGCCTTGCGGACATGGTGATCACCCACGTGTGTGCAAAGTTTCCAGGCTCGGCCCATGACGCACACATAATGCGCAACAGCATCTTGCCACGACTGATGGCCAATCTGCAACAGGATCGTGGCTGTATTGTCGGTGAGTATGTGGAGTGGTGTAGCGTGCTGGTTGTGCGATGCTGTCCCCTGTCCAGTTGGAATAGCAACGGTTCTCTGTGTCCCTCACACCCAGGTGACTCTGCGTATCCGAATGGGGCATGGCTGCTCAGTCCATTGAGGAATCCTCGCACCCCAGCAGACGATCGATACAATGAGGCACATGGGAGGACCAGACGTGTGGTCGAGCGTACCTTTGGCCTCCTCAAGTCCAGGTTCAGGTGCCTGGACCGCACCGAGGGTGCACTGGCGTACTCCCCACAGAAGGTGTGCCAGATAGTGGTGGCGTGCTGCATGCTGCACAATCTGGCCATTCGGAAGCAGATCCCCCTCATTGTGGATGACGGAGATCAACCAGGGCCCCAGCCCGCAGACCAGGACAGCTCGAGTGAGGTGGACAGCGGAGAGGAGGAAGCTGGGAATGTGCGCCAGCAGCTCATCGCCCGCTACTTCACTTGACGGTGAGTGTCCATGTACGACGGATGATGTGTCTGTATCTATGCAGGTGTGTGTGTGCTGTGTCAGGGTGGCCGTATGTTCACTGCGTGCAGTGTGTCAACGCTCCATGGCCAGGGTAGTATGCCACTGTTGGTGACTGTGGCATTGTGCCCTATTGCTCTGTGCGATGTGTGTACATTGCTTGTAGTTGTTGACATGTACTGTGTGATGGGTGTGTGACACACTCATTGAATGTGCTCCTGTTCTGTCTCCCACCCCTAGGTCCCTACAGGCCCTCCGGATTCCATTGCCATGCCACGCATCAGGTGCCTTTCCGCCCAAGGTGGCCGTAGTATTCCGTACAATAAAGACACAGGGCACAAACAGCAGTTAGTGAAAAAGGTGCATTTATTACAAACTGTGACATGTGATTGTGTGTAAGGTGATGACAAAAGTGGTGCGTGCAGTGACAATGAGCTGTCGGTCATGGCTGCGTGATGATCAGGGTGTACCCACTGGTTCTATGTCCATAGTCCAACACACACATGCCATCCAGATGGCTGTGTGGAGTGGGATCGTAGAGCAAGTCAATGCAGTGGCTGGTCAAGGAAGGCTGGCGGAAGGCTGGCTGGCTGCCTCACTTGCGACTGGAGCGTGCGAAGTCCTCCCGGGAGATCTGTTTCCTCTTCGGACGGCCCCTTCCACGTTTGGGAGGGGGTGTGTGGTGGCGACCTGCTGGTGGTGGGTGAGGTGTGCTCACTGGCTGTGGACGCAGGGGAAGTGGACACTGCTGCCCGAGCCTGCGCCCTAGCAGGTGGTGGCGGAGGTGGTGTTGCTGGCCTTGCCTGTGACCCCACCGCCACCACCAGCTGGCCCATGAGGTCCACGAGTTGGTCCAAACGGGACACGAATTGGCCCATATGGGCGTCCATGGACCTCAGCACCCCCAGCACCTCCCGCGTGTCAGTAGCAGACCTGGCCCATTGTCCTTGGGCCTCTTCATAGGCCCCAAGGACTCTGGCCATTTGAGGCAGGGCATGGCTCCCAGGGGAGGCTGGCGTTTCCCTGACCCTGCTCCTCCTACCAGTCCTGCTGCCACCGGCCTGCCCACTAGCCACATTGCTCACCACGGTCCTCGCTGTGGCTCCCAGGGTGGATCCAGTCGGCCGGGCCACCACCTGCGCTGGGGCTGGTGCCAGCGAAGACGTGGTGGTGGTGGAGGCGGTGGTGGTCGGTGCGGCGATGGTGGCGGTTGCGGCAGTGGTAGTGGCCGCAATGACCGTGGGTGTGGCCGCAACGACAGTGGCAGCAGGGGACTGGGACTGTTCAGCATCCCTGGATGATGGGTTGGTGGGTAGGAGGGGTCCTGGGGAGCGGCTGGGCCCTGCCACGCCAGATGGGCCAGCTTGGTGGTCCGTGTCCGAAGAGGTGGACAGATCCTCCAGATCCGTGTGTCCTCGTTGGGGGCTTGTAGGCTGGCTGTGCTGGCTGCTGTCTCCATCCCCAGCGTCCAGCAGTTCGTCACCTGTGGAGAGAATGAGATTTGTTATTGTGTTGCACCTGGCGAAGTATGTATTAGTCGTCTGACATTGGCAGTTCGTGCAATCTCGTACATGGGTTTCCCGGAGGCGAGTGTGTGGCTGTGGCATCTGTAGGTGTGTGTGCTAGGCAATGGGACTGTGTGCTGTGCACATGTGGCATGGGACGGATTGGCCATGCCGATGGGTGTGTTGCTTTGCCCCTACTCATTGTGACTCTGGTGTATGCGGGCTCCTGGCCCATCCTGGGTCTGGTTTGTACTTTGCTTTTGGAGTTCAAATGGAACGCTTAGGAACGCATATGGCAACATGGGGGCCATGCCCCAGATTCGCATTTGGGATGGAATATGCTTTTGGGGTTCAAATGGAACGCTTAGGAACGCATATGGCAACATGGGGGCCATGCCCCAGATTCGCATTTGGGAGGGAATATGCTTTTGGGGTTCAAATGGAGCAGCTTAGGAACGCATATGGCAACATGGGGGCCATGCCCCAGATTCGCATTTGGGATGGAATATGCTTTTGGGGTTCAAATGGAACGCTTAGGAACGCATAT
Organism: Calotriton arnoldi; assembly: GCA_963921515.1. Taxonomy (NCBI): domain Eukaryota; kingdom Metazoa; phylum Chordata; class Amphibia; order Caudata; family Salamandridae; genus Calotriton; species Calotriton arnoldi. The sequence goes on from CAWUFW010006664.1 coordinate 634,515, forward strand.
GGCAACATGGGGGCCATGCCCCAGATTCGCATTTGGGAGGGGATATGCTTTTGGGGTACATGCTGTGAGCCATGGGTGCCGAACGTGACATGTGTTGTGGCAGCATGACAGTGCATGGTCTGAGGTGTGTGCATGCCTGACACGCCCTGCATATTTGCTGTCTGTTGTGGTTACTGGACATGGCATTGGACGCATCGTTATGAGTGAGTGATAGTTGTGTGCCAGCCAACGTATTGCAGTTGTCCCATCTCCTTGGTGTGCGTGCTGCCCTGTGCCATGTGCATCACTGCAGTGCTCGGGGGGGTGTGGCCCATGTTGTGTGTTGTTGCTCACAGTGTGTCGTGCGCTTAATTGACTTCTGGCACATGGTTGGTCATGGGCATGTGTCTTAGCGTGACTGCTGTATGTGTGGCAGCTGTGCGGATGACATGCCTTTCATGTGACTGGGGCTGACGGATGGGATGGATGGTATGTTGTATGTGCATGGTGTGTCTGTGAGTTTGATGGGTTCAGTGGTGTTCGTGTGCATTTCTGTTGTTCCGCTCTGTTGCGTCTAGTGTTGTTTGTCTTACATAGGCGTAGTTGTGGGGTGTGGGGTTGACAGGCAGTGGGGGCTACATGGACAGGACTTCAATGGTGTTTCGGTTGTGTGTGATGAGTTGCACAGTGGCTGCCGTGTGGGACTATATTCAGTGTGGCTTGTGCATGCAGACGTGGCTCCTTGGGTGTTGCTATGTCTGTGATGGGCCATGTGGGGTGTGAGTCTGCTGTTCATGTCCGTGTGCACATTGTTCACTTGTTCGTGACGGTGGGCGGTGCTGCGTGTCCGTGTGCTACGTGACATGTCCCATGTGTTGGTGGTGTTATGGTCCTCATGCCTCCAGTAATCCAGCCCTGTCCAGTTTCCCACCTGCAAGTTGTTCGTGCGTGCACTGTACTGGATGCCACATGGCTCTAAGCGGGGGTGCTCCATGTTGCAGGTCTGTGGGGGTGGGGGGTGTAGTGGGTCGTGGGGGTGGCTGTACACCCACTGACACCGATTGCTGTGGACCGTGATGTCTGCCTTTCGGCTGTCGTTGTGCACTGCGGTGGCTGACACGTGGCTGTGGGGTGTGGGGGATGCTCCTCCTTGCTGTGCTGTGGGACTGGGGCCTGGTGTGTGTTGTACTTGGGCTGTCCCCCTCCGACCCACTGCACTTTGTGTTCCTGCCACTTACCTGTTACTTGTCGGTTGGTGCAGCTGTGCCTGACACATGGGTGTGGGGAGTGCTCCACCTTGCTGGTCTGTGGGAGTGGGGGCCTGGTGGGTGTTGTACTTCAGCTGTCCCCCTCCGACCCACTGCACTTTGTGTTCCTGCCACTTACCTGTTACTTGTCAGTTGGTGCAGCTGTGGCGGACACATGGGTGTGGTGGGTGCTCGTTGTGGCGCTTCTGGCATATTTGGGGACCTGTTGGTGGTTACGTGGCTGGCTTAGTGTACACATGTCCCCACGCATCTTACAGTTGTTCGGTTTGGCCTGTGTGTGGTAGTGTCTGTTGCATGTGCGTGTGATGTGTTGTGTATTGTGTGCTGGACATGGGGGTGTTTGTCCCTGGGAGCTGTGGCATGGTGGTTGCGCATGTGTGTACATAGCGGTGTGCTGGTATACATTAGTTTGTACTTACCAGCCTCCACTCCCCCTGCTAATCCGGCGAGGATCTCCGGATGGATTACGACTCGCACCTTCTCCTCCCACGCTTTGAAGGTCTTAAAGAGCGCGGGATTCCCTCCGCCAGTGACGGCAGCCAGCTCTCTGTTTTTGCCCTCCTTCTTCTTGACCAGGCTCTTTACGTCATTCCAACGTTTGTTTATCTCGGTTCTGTTCCTGGGCAGGGTCCCGACTGCATTGACCTGGTCTACGATCCGGGTCCACATTCTGTTTCTGGTGGCTAGTGGTGTGTGCTGGACCATGTTCCCATAGATTTGTGGGTACACCTTGATGATCTCGTCGACCATGACTGTCAGCTCCATGGGCGTGAACTTGGGCATCCTTTGTGGTGCCATGGTGTTTGTGGTGCTGGTGCGGTGTGTGTTGTGTAATGTGCAGGGGGTTTGTGGTGCCGGTGTTTGGTGGTGGTGGTGGTGGTGGTGGTGGTGGTGGTGGTGGTGGTGTTTGGTGGTGGTTGTGATGTGTGCGTTTCTGTGGTGTGCTGCTGTCCTTGCTGTGTCACTGTGTCCTCTCCTCTCCTCTCTGGTTTGCAATGTAGCAAGGGGTTGTGGTCTGTGGGAGTGCTGCTTTTGTACTCACCTATGTGGGTGTGTCCTCATGGTCTGTTGTTTTCAGGTGTGTTGTGTCTGGGGTTCTGGCCTTTGTATTTTTTGTTTGTCCGGGGGGTGTTTTCGGGATGTGTACTGTGCTTGTGTATTTGTGCGTGCCTTGCTGTGTGGACTTGTTGGCCATGTTGTGTGCTATTGGTTTTGTGTGCGGATGGTTTCTGTGCAGGTACGTGGGCGCCATGGCTTCTGCCGTGTCGATTCTCATCGGCGTTGTTTGCGCTGGCGGGCGGTATTTTTGTTGTTTTTCCGCGCTCATGGCGGTGCGATCGTAATTTCACGTGCGGTGTGTCGGCCATGTGGGCGGGCGGTTTTGTGTTGTCGTGCGTGTTTCCGTCCGTGGCGGGCGGTTTGACTCCCGACTCGGACGATGGCGGGCGGTATTTTGTATGATTTTTCCGCCGATGGCGGTTTTCAGTTTGTGTACTCATAATGGCGTGGTCGGTGTTCAGGCGGTGTGTGCGGGCGGATTTTTGCCGCTTCCATGCCTGGCGGATTTTTTTACGCCGGGTATCGTAATGTGCCCCATAGTGTTTGAAACACTTGACCAGCAGGCCTAATTTGTAACTGAGTCCTGTATGTCCTTTTCATGGAATCCTTAAGGCCTGTACCTGGGATGAATTATGCAGCATCCACAAAACAGTTAACCTCTATATCCAATACATTTAATACTATTTCCCTAAAACCTAAACCCTTAACTCCAATGCCACAAATTGCTACATTTGTAACACCTATTCCTCAAATCCTTAATAATAGTCTCTAAATCCTTAATCTTATACCCTAAGCATTTAACTCCATATCCATGCTACTGCATTCATAACTTCTATACCCCTAAATCTTTTACCTCAAAACCTTGTACCCCAAAAACACCTATACCCAAAATCTTAACCCTTACCCCAATACCCAAACCTAATCAATCAATCAATCAGTCAATCAAGTGACTTGTAAAGCGCGACTACTCACCCGTAAGGGTCTCAAGGCGCTGGAGGAGTAGGACTGCTGATCCATCACTGCGGTTCAGTCGAAGAGCCGGGTCTTGAGCTCCTTCCTGAATTGAGGCAGTGACGGTGATTGCCTGAGGGGGAGAGGCAGGGTGTTCCAGGTCTTTGCTGTGAGGTAGGAGAAGGATCTTCCTCCTGCCGTGGTCTTGCAGATATGTGAGACGGCGGCCAGGGCCAGTTGGGCGGATCGGAGGTCTCTGGTGGGTGCGTGGAATGCGAAGCAGCGGTTCAGGTACACAGGTCCCGCTTCGTGTAGGGCTTTGTAGGTGTGTGTGAGGAGCTTGAAGTTGATTCTGTTGTTGACTGGGAGCCAGTGGAGGTCTCCCAGGTGGCCAGTGATGTGGTTGCGGAGGGGGATATTGAGGATGAGTCTAGGGAGGCGTTCCAAATGTTCTGCAGTTTCCTGAGGGGTTTCTGGGTGATGCCGGTGTAGAGAGCATTGCGGTAGTCGAGTCTGCTTCTGATGAGTGCGTGGGTGACTCTAACCCTATACCTTTAATGCTCGTACTTTAATCCTATATTATTAACATTATACTTCAATGCATAACTTCTAACCTTTAACCCCTTAATCCGTACTGTTATACCTCAAATCCTTACCCCCTATACACCAAACTATTAAGCCAATACACTAGACAGTTTTTGAACATGACTACAGCCCGAACTGCTGAACAGAATTACACCAAATTTGGCAGAAGGCTAGATGTTGGTCCAGAAAGTGTGCTTATTGTGATTTGCACATGCCCGCAGGATTAGGCCCACCTGGGGGCATTAGAAAAAAAGGTGCGGGAGCCTGCGCGTCTTTCTTTAAAAAATTTGCCACAGATTTTCAGATCCACCCGCTAAGTTATGGTAAAATAAAAATAAAAAAGCCTTTTAAACCCCGTCGGGGTCCCTGTGGCAACCCCGCACTATATCTGGAGAATCAGGGTATTCCTACCGTGCCCCCTTTTCTTTATTCTTTAGGTTTTTTTCTGGGACCTGGCTTCAAGCTGACTCCCAAGATGGCTGCCAACACTTCCTGGTTGAAGTTTTAGCAGCCAATCAAATTTTAGTAGGATCCACAAGTCCACTGCAAGGACTCGCGTCCCCAGATATCCATATTTTTTCAACTTTCATTTCTCTGAAACTACTGAACGGATTTACACCAAATCACAAAAAGCACGCTTTCTGGCCCAACATCTAGCTTTCTGCCAAATTTGATGTAATTCCGTTCAGCAGTTCGGGCTGTAGTTCTGTTAAAAAAATTAAAAATCCCCATGGACATAACATGGGGAAAATGCATTTTGGAACCCCTCTTTTTTCTTGGCCCCCGCTTGACGGATCACCCCAAAACTTTCAACACAGCAGCTGAACCAAAAAGGGGAAGTTTTGCGAAGATTTCATGGAGATTCGTCAAGTGGCGTCAAAGTTATTGGTAAAACAAAAAACGCTTCTCCCTACCACAGCCCATATCAGAAGACAATGGGCATTTTACTGGGACATAAATATAGTGCCACTCAAAAAACAGTTTTCCAACAATACAGCAGTAGGCACTTTACCTAACCAGTGATTGCTAGTACCTATATTTACTAGCTTATCTCTATAAGTGTTCCACAGTAATCAAGAGTGGATATATTTTTATACATTTTTATTTACGAGCCACACCCTATCAACTTTGATGAGATTTGAAGCAGTTGCATCTTACTCACAAGGGACATTAAGTAACAACAAGAGACATTGCAGCTTTCCAAAATGAAATCTCATAAATACTTGAGTTACTGTATCTATGTAAACTGCCAGAGCGATTGGCTTTGCCAATGCTTGTTTTAGGAATGGCATGGCTGGCCTTCATGTATAATTTAGACCTGTAAGTGCTAAAACGTGTACAAGAAGCATTTGTGTCAGTTTTAGCATACGAGTTGAGTGCAATTTGCACTTGTTCCAGTTTATACAGAGACATTTACTACCAGGATATAGCTGGTCCATGCGAAACAATGTGCAACAAGTAATAACACAGGTAAAATGGATGCTAAACATTTTATTAAATTATTTCCCAATACAACTCACTGAGCCATGATCAGATTAAAAAATATATCCGGTAATCCCCGTGAAACGCTCAGGGATACTTTATCTGGTGCCCAAACTATGTATATTTGGGACAGGCTCATGGTCGGACAGTGTCACATGGAGGTTGGAGAAGGTCTAATTGAAAACAAATAGATGCGTCCCACAAGACTAAAAGGAAGCAACAATAAAAGCTTTGGTTCAGGTAAAGAGTATGTCTACCAAACAAAAGTCATCACTTATCTCACCGCCGTTCCAAAGTACACAATGATGACCATGTGACTAGCTGATGGCTATTGAGACACATGCAATTGACATGAAAGGTCTGTGAGCAGTTGGAATTGCCAGTCATCTTTTTGTAGAGGGAACAGGAAGACATGCTTGAGATAATGAAAGAACACACCAGCAGTGAATAATGAATTAACGGGCTTTGTAGCGGGCGATATGATAGCAACTGCCATATATTGATGCTTTCTATTGTAAATGTTAGTAGGCATTGCAAATATCTTAGTTGATTATTTTGGTGGTGGGGTCTCCTACCCTTGTGCAAAGTCACATAGGTGGGCCAACCCAAAATTGCAGCAAAAGAGTCATATTGAGGCACAATGAACAGAAAAAAGGATGCAGAGACAGAATATCGAGTATAAAATATCGACTTACACAAATATCGTGGCAAAAATATCGTGGGTCAAGAATATCGACAGACAAAATATCGTGGTCAAGAATATCGACTTTGGGTAAGTAATATCGATGTAAAAAATATCGAAGTGTTTAAAATCGTTAACAAAAATATAGATGTTAAAAATATCGATTTTTTATTAATGTTATGTATTTTAGTATATATTTTATATGTGTGATGCATGTATTTTTTGTACAAGAATTGTTTGTATTTTTATTATATGTGTTAAAATTTTAGTAATTATTAAAAGAAAATTGTTTGAATTTTGCGTTTTTAGTTCTGTACCGGGTTGTGGGCTTATAGTAGGGGTTTAGGGTGGGAAGTAATTTAATTATAGTAAATTTATAGAATCATTTGTGTTTATTAATAATTGTTGAATTGAGATGTTATAGTGTTAAATGTGTAAATTAATTTTTTATTAATAATGTAACGATTAATTGCCAATTAATTTTAATTAATTAATAGGCATTTAATTATATTAATTATGTAATTATTTTTAGGTGTGTGCTGTGGTGTTTACAGGTGAAAATGGTGGGAAGGAATTTATTTTAATTGATGAATTAATAATTAGTTTATTAATTATTTAAATTAATTAATTAGTCATTAATGATGGTAATTGGGTAATTAATTTTAGGTGTGTGTTGTGGTGTTTACAGGTGTAAAGGGTGGGAAGTAATTTATTTTTAATTGATGAATTAATAATTAGTTGTTAATTAATTAAAATTAATTAATTACTAATTCATTGTGGAATTGTGGAATTCATTTTAGGTGTGTGTTGCGCATATTATAGTGATAAAGAATGTGTATCCAATGCATGTTTATTAATTATTTTTATTAATAATAATTTTTAAAATCAGTATTAATTATGTTAATTATGGAAATAAATTTAAATAAAAATGTTGAAGTTTTTTTATTGGTGTGGCGTTATAGGGTAGGAAATAAAATAAATACATTTGTGTTTTAAAAAAAAATTGTTTGTTAATATTTGCTTCTTTTAAATAAATATTTTTTATAAATGTATTTATTAATTTATTTTAGATAATAGTTGTACCTTTTTTGTTATATGTATTTAATATATTTAATGTTTAATATATTTAATCTGATATTTTTAAAATATTGTTTATTCATTTTTAACATTATTTAAAAAACATTAATTGTTTAAATGTTATTAATTTTTGTTTCTCTGCTATCCAACACTTTCTTTACTGTTGCACTCACTGGAGGGGGAATAGTAATTTTTACACCTCCGCCATCCAGCACTTTCCCTACTGTTGCACTCATTGGAGTGGGAATAGTAATTTTTACCCCTCCGCTATCCATCACTTTCCCTACTGTTGTACTCACTGGAGTGGGAATTGTAATTTTTACCCCTCCACCACCCAGCACTTTCCCTACTGTTGCACTCACTGCAGTGGGAATAGAAGTGTTTACCCCTCCACCATCCAGCACTTTCCCTACTATTGCACTTATTCGAGTGGGAATAGTAATTTTTACCCCTTCGCTATCCAGCACTTTCCCTGCTGTTGCACTCACTGGAGTGGGAATAGTAATTTTTACTCCTCCGCTATCAAGCACTTCACCTACTGTTGCACTCACTGGAGTGGGAATAGTAATTTTTACCCTTCCGCTATCCAGCACTTTCCCTTCTGTTGCCCTCACTGGGGTGGGAATAGTAATTTTTACCCCTCCGCTATCCAACACTTTCCCTACTGTTGCACCCACTGTAGTGGGAATAGTAATTTTTACCCCTCCGCTATCCAAAATTTTCCCCACTGTTGCACTCTTTGGAGTTGGAATAGTAATTTTTACCCCTCCGCTATCCAACACTTTCCCTACTGTTGCACTCACTGTACTGGGAATAGTAATTTGACCCTTCTGCCATACAGCACTTTCCCTACTATTGCACTCACTGGAGTGGGAATAGTAATTTTTACCCCTCCACCATCCAGCACTTTCCCTACTATTGCACTTATTCGAGTGGGAATAGTAATTTTTACCCCTTCGCTAGCCAGCACTTTCCCTGCTGTTGCACTCACTGGAGTGGGAATAGTAATTTTTACTCCTCCGCTATCCAGCACTTCACCTACTGTTGCACTCACTGGAGTGGGAATAGCAATTTTTACCCTTCCGCTATCCAGCACTTTCCCTTCTGTTGCCCTCACTGGAGTGGGAATAGTAATTTTTACCCCTCCGCTATCCAACACTTTCCCTACTGTTGCACCCACTGGAGTGGGAATAGTAATTTTTACCCCTCCGCTATCCAACATTTTCCCCACTGTTGCACTCTTTGGAGTTGGAATAGTAGTTTTTACCCCTCCGCTATCCAACACTTTCCCTACTGTTGCACTCACTGTAGTGGGAATAGTAATTTGACCCTTCTGCCATCCAGCACTTTCCCTACTATTGCACTCACTGGAGTGGGAATAGTAATTTTTACCCTTCCGCTATCCAGCACTTTCCCTGCTGTTGCCCTCACTGGAGTGGGAATAGTAATTTTTACCTCTCCGCTATCCAAAAGTTTCCTACTGTTGCACTCTTTGGAGTTGGAATAGCAATTTTTACCCCTCCGCTATCCAATACTTTCCCTACTGTTGCTGTCACTGGAGTGAGAATAATAATTTTTACTCCTCCGCTATCCAGCACTTTCCCTACTGTTGTATTCACTGGAGTGGGAATAGTAATTTTTACCCCTCCGCTATTCAATACTTTCTCTACTGTTGCACTCACTGGAGTGGGAATAGTAATTTTTACTCCCCTGCTATCCAACAATATCCCTACTGCTGTATTTATTGTATTGCGAAATGTATGTTTACATTTTTTTTTAATAGTTAAATGTTTGAATTAATTATACATTTTTAATTTTTTAATTTTAAATTATTGATATATGTATATATTTAATTTTTATATTTTAAAAGTTTAAAAATTAAATAAAGATAATAGTTAATAAATTATTGTTAAGTAAATATTTGTATATGTATACATTATCATGTTTGTGTGTTTATATTTTTTTAAATTAAGTTTATTTGTTATATTTAGTTAAAATGTATATTACATTTAATTTATCTTGTTAAAAATAACAACAATATTTAATATATTTAATATATTTTATTTTATGTTATATATATTTTTAAGTCAATATTTTGTACATCTATATTTTTTACTTCGATATTTTTGAGTCAATATTTTTGTACTTACCTGTTTAAGTATAGGGAGTCGATATTTTTGCATTCTATATTTTGTCATCGATATTTTTGTCATCGATATTTTGTCAGTGATCCAGAAAAAAGCTCATGGGGAGGCATTTATGCCATTGAAAGGGAACATAAGGTCCTTATATTCCTTTTCAGAAGGAATTGCAAGGCGTAGATGATGATAGGATGTGGGCAATTCCTGGAAAATATGATAGAGATCATTAGATGTGGCGACAACTGTCATGATACCTGATTAGTAGTAAAACATTTTACTCTTATCGTGGAGGAGTTGTAGCCACTATCATGAATGAAACTAACTACCATTTGTTATTCAAGAATCTCTTTTATATACCTCTTCATGCTTTGTGGTATACTCTCATATCCAATGTAGTGATGGAAGCTTGTAATATGTGGGCTTCGATCTCTACCGGGTCCCTAGCTTGTGCAGTATGGTAGCCACTTCTGAGGTGAACGCCTCTTGAATGGGGAGGTGGTTGAGGGAATCATAGGAACAAGACTGAGGCTAATACTCAATGATGGTGACTAGGCCAGGGTGAGATTTTAAGAACGCCAGAGTAGTGGAATAGTTTCAGTAATTAAGCATTGCTCTTGTGATGTGGATCTATCAAAATTATGCAATTGTGCCAGCTTGAGCAATTAAGATTAATTTGGGACAAAAATGCTAACGCAGGGGCACAGGAACAAAAGAGAGCGAGTGGCTGCTGGCTGCTGTTTTTTGTGTCCTGTAGCATGTAGTGTTATTTTCTTAATGCAAAATGCATCCTCGTGCCCATTTTAGACAAGAGGGTGCTTTTTGCACTAAGAAAATAGCGCTAAATGCTGGATTATGGTTTACACAATTACACAGAAATTCGAGTAATACTGCAGTAATTACGAGTAATGACGCTGGAGAGAATTACGCCAGTCATGCCCACCACTAATGGTATTCAAATCTTAATACATCAGTAGTTTAATAAAAAGTTGTGTGTCATTAGTTGGGGTGTTCATCAATTGTGAGAACACCTAGGGGTCCATTAGGATGTCAGGCGGTGGCACCACCGCGGTGCTGGCGGTGCGGAAAAATGCATTTTTCCGCCCGCGAGCAGCGGGAATCACGTCTGCCATATTAGAATGGCCAAACAGACCATTTCCCGTACGCTGCCGTGCGACGCGAACCGCCATCAAAGTGCGCACGCAAGCGTGGCGGTGGGAGCCAATGGAGACACACCACCGTGCGGAATGACGTCCGCTCCGGTCCACAAATTAGGATGCTCCAAAAAACATGTTGCACCGCAGCGGAGAAACCGGCCAATCCTACACGGCGGAAACTCGACAGCGGAGCGCGAAACCAGAGACCCGGCCCACAGCGCCCGGACACGACCGCCATGGACCCAGCACTGCACGTTTTCCCGGTGCTGTACCTGATACATCACCAGCAAATAATGGACCGTCGCGGACGCTGCCGCAGGTACGCAATAACACAACCCCACACACAACCACAAAACACAAACCATGGACTGGCACAGGGTCCCTAACCACATCAGACACCCTGGTGGGGATAGGAACACATCCCCAAGTGCACACACACATGACCCACCGGCCACCAATACACCCCTCCGCATCCAGGTCACACATCGACCGCGATCGTGCGGCAATGTCACGGCCACGTCACCGCAGCGGTGAAGACAAGGGAATACATGCACACAATGCAGAAGGCTGGGCCAGCACCAGGCATGGGCAGGGCACAAAGACCACAGGGCCACTACTCCACCCTCACACACTAGCCCCCCACTGAAGGGACATGCCATGTGCCACACCTGTGCACCCCCATGCACAACAACAAGCCAGGTGACACCACACCCTGCACCACACACAAAACAAGTAGGGACACAGCCACAGCAGGAGTCGCTGCACAGGAACACACAGCACAGAAGCACAGGGCCAGGGCTATACACACACACCACAACAACACCACACCAATGGCAAGTAAACTCAGTACAAGCATCAAATGGACAAATACAAGGAACAAACATCTCACTGGACACACAGCCTGCCAAGTCACACACACATACCCCACACTGACACACAGACACATACACACACCACATGCCACCAGCAATGGAGCACACAAAACAGGAAAGCCAAAGTGAGGTGCACACAAATGGAAGTTCAAGGAGACAACCACCAAGCATGTGTACAGCACATGCAAGACAAGGAACATAGAACAACACCCCCAGCCCACCTATTCACACATTGCTTGCATAGTGATTGAAGTCAAACCACAGACAGCACAGTGCAACAACCCAAGGAAACAGCAAGGCAACACATGTACAGGCTCAAGGATGAAATGAAGGCCCTGAAGTCAAACTGTGAACAGCCACACATATGTATACAAATACTTCACAGGAATACTCCAGCAGCAACACACAGGGCCCATTGACACACTCCATGACTGTCAAACACTAGTAGGAATCCACACACATACCCCCCTCACATCTGCAGTACACAACACCAGTGTCAAACAAACAGAAGGGTGGCAATAATGTCCAGGCAATACACAGACAAACAGTCACACTCCCTGGGAGTAGCCACAAACATCACATACACACAGGGATGCCAGAACCAATGTCTGCACAAAAACAACAGACAAACACATAACCCAACAGACCCACACACAGAACCACAACAAGAACAGACATGCCCTGTGCAGCAAAAATGTGGAAAGGCAATGGGAGCACAGACACAACAGGAGTGCACGACCCCATCAGTCAGGAACAATGCACACACAACATACCACAACACAGACAAGAAGTGTACCATCACAGATAAACACAGCCACTGCAAACAAACAACAGATGCACAGCCAAAAAAGAACACATAGCAAACACAGCAGGACATAAGTGGATGCATACCAGCCAATGACAAGGCAACATACCCCACAGCACTGCATGCACAACAAGCAGTGTCTGAACAACAAGAATACCAGCCACACACAGAAATGAGTGACACAACATGAACCCACACAACACCAATCAGCACAGCACAAAGACAACATCACACACAGGAAGTGAAGCAGTACCACAGCAAACACACATAGATGATGAGCCTGGCCAGCATGTCTGCAATCCTCTGGACAGAATCCCATTCTGAGCTGGCAGTGCACCACAACTTGACATGTGTACAACACAGCCAACATGAACAAACAATGACAACTGCATCACACATCAAATCTAATACATTGCCCACACAAGTATCAGGGTCAGGAAAAACTGAAGTCCCTCACCCCTGCAAAAAATAGAGTAAGTGAGTATAGAAATTGGCAAGGTTGAAGTGGCACACACAGCATGTGGCACAGTAAACCATATACACACAGCAAAAGAACTTTATTCAGTAAGGACACTGACAAAACAGACAACAGGAGCAACTGTCTTTATTCACAAAATGCACAGATAGGCAACAAGAGTAGATAATAGCAAGGCACAAAATGCAGAGCATGTCCATGAGAAGCTGCACAGGCAGGGGCAAAACAGCAAGGTCAGTGGCCAGTCCAAGGTGCAGAGCATGTCCATGAGAAGCTGCACAGGCAGGGGCAAAACAGCAAGGCCAGTGGCCAGTCCAAGGTGCAGAGCATGTCCATGAGAAGCTGCACAGGCAGGGGCCACATAGCAGTGAACGGCAAGGCCAGTGGGCAGGACAAAGTGCACAGTGAGTCCATGAGAAGCTGCACAGGCAGGGGGCACACAGCAGTGAACGGCAAGGCCAGTGGGCAGGACAAAGTGCAGAGTGAGTCCATGAGAAGCTGCACAGGCAGGGGGCACACAGCAGTGAACGGCAAGGCCAGTGGGCAGGACAAAGTGCACAGTGAGTCCATGAGAAGCTGCATAGGCAGGGTCACACAGCAGTGAACGCAAGGCCAGTGGGCAGGACAAAGTGCAGGGCATGTCCATGAGAAGCTGCAGAGGCAGGGGGCACACAGCAGTGAACGGCAAGGCCAGTGGGCAGGACAAAGTGCAGGGCATGTCCATGAGAAGCTGCACAGACAGGGGGCACACAGCAGTGAACGGCAAGGCCAGTTGGCAGGACAAAGTGCACAGTGAGTCCATGAGAAGCTGCACAGGCAGGGGGCACACAGCAGTGAACGGCAAGGCCATAAGAAGCTGCACAGGGAATGTGTGCAACTGTACCCAAACCATGGTCAGCAACACTGTCTGGGGTGTCACGATGTGCAGCACAGGCCATGCTGTGTGAGAGACAGGCGTGTGAGGTCTACCAACACTCAGACTTGGCTGTCAGTTGTACTGGGAGCTGGCTGTGTGTCGGGCCCAGTTGGAGCACTTGACTGGGGAGAGGGAGGCACAGCTGAGGTATACCTATCAGTGTCTTGGCAAAATGGAGGGCTGCTTGGACCAGGTGGCATGGTGGCACGTGGAGGTGGAGTCATGCAGACATGAGACACAGTATGGATGGGAGATTGTGGAGGGGTGCCTTTCCACTTCTTGGGGAGTCGCAATGGCTTCACTGTTTTGGGAACAATGGGAAGTGGCGTGGACACATCAGGCTCACTCAACACCAAGGCTGCAGCAGGTGCAGACACTGGACCTCCCTCTGGTGACGTGCTTGAACCTGCGCAACGCTTTGCATGGCCCTGGCTTTGCCCCTCCATCCCCTGCCTACCAGGTGGTCCCCCCACAGTGCCCTCCATTCCCTGCTTCACTGGGCTTGCTATGGGAGTCGAGGTAGTGGGTGAATCGGACCTGCAGCCCTTCTTATGCCTACCCTTGGCACTCACCACTTTCTCAGTGGGCATGGAAATTGTATGTTTGGTTTTGGGAGATGCTTTCGGGACAGGAGAGTCCTTGGCTGGGGATGTCCCTGAGGCACGTGACCCTGACGCCTGCTTCTTGGCTCTTTGTCCCCTAGTGTTGCCTGATGTGCTCTTGTCTGTGTGCACTGGGGTGGCTTTGGTCATCTGTGGGGATGGTGTCTGCGGCCTGGACCGCTTGGGCTTCTGCTGCTGCTGTGTGCTACGTGTGCCGTATCGTGACTTAGAGGTCTGTGGAGCGTGGTCACTGTCGTCCGACGTGGCCACTGGCATGGGTTTGGACAAAGGGACTTTCATGGGACTCCCAGATTGTGCCAGTTGAAGGGCTGATGTCACTGCAGTGTACAATGACTGTACAGTCCGGTGCAGCCCACCCACGTCTGAATGTATGCCCTCAATGAATGCAACCACCTGAGCCAATTTACTGTCATGGTCCATGAATGCATTGAGGAGAGCTGTCTGGCCTACACACAGCTGGCGCAAAAGGTCCACAGACTCAGCACTGATGGCACTGATGGCAGCAGGGGGGACCGGGGCAGGGGCTGCGGTGCCGGGGGGAAGGACACCCTTCCCCTCTTAGCGGTGCGAACACGGGCAGCACCAGAGGAAGTGGCTGGGAGGGTGGGCACTGCACGCTGTGTGGTGGAAGATGATGCAGAGTCCCCGTTCCCTGTGCCCGCAAACATGTCTGCGTCACTGCTGGCATCAGATGACGTAGTACTTTGCGTCTCGGGCTGTGATTCCTCCAGCAGACTCCTGTCCCCCTCCGAGGCGCTGGTCACATCTGTCTCACAGGGCTCCTCTGCAGCTGTTGTGCTGGTTTCCCCACCACTGGTGTCCATCCCATGTTCCTCCGTGACCACAGGAGATGCTGCATGAGAGAGAGAGATGTAGGGTCAGTGCAGTGGCAGCAACAGAACAAACATATGCATTACAGACAACCATTAAGATGTCTAGATCTACATGTTGCACGCCACCCTGTGCAATTACATTGCCAAACCCACCTCTGTCATCACAACAGTACGTGTTCACTATCAAACCGGGACAAAGTGAGCAATCTGATGACCACACAGCACAACATCCTGCATGTGGCTCCGTTGCAACTGCAACACAGATAGCTCATACCTGTCTCACACCACCCACAATGCCATTTAAATGCCCCATACCCATTTCCCAGTGTTAAGTACAGGTAGGACACATGCATGACATCTGCACCCAGCACCGGCACAAGCTGACACTCACAGGCCACTGCATCACACTACCAACATCACATTGCCCAGCGCTGGCACATGCTGTGCACACATGCAGCCACACACAGCCATAGTCACCCTTCCCAGTACACTCAGCCCTAATTGCCTGCTGATGCTCCTTCAATCGTGCATCCAGCTCAGGGTGAGTCACGGCCAAGATGCGGCACATTAGTGGTGTCATGCTGTGCCGTGCCATCCGGCCAGTGCGAGGGATCCGCCCCAGTGTCATCTCCGCAACGTTCTTTGCCAGCCGTGAGATGTCGTGCCACCTCTTGTGGCAGTGGGTGCGCCGTCGGTTTGATACTCCCAGAGCACGCACCTTGTTCGCAATGCCCCTCCACACGGCCTTACGCTGGTGCACCTTGAGCTGCAGGCATGGGAGACAAGAGGGGGCAAACATCAGTGACACAGTGTCATGTGACCAAATCACTCAGGACAGTAGCATGATACAGATTAATCACAAATCCACATATCTCACATGCAGAGACATAAATGCTTTCCACATGGTACATCTGCATGTGAGAATCACACGTAAATGCATGCATGTAAAAGGGGGGACACAAGACTTGCACATCTCATGTATAAGCAGGATGCCAGCACAGAAGAGCATGTGTACTCTACCCACATCTACTAACCATTTTTAGGTAGAGCAAGACATACGTCACAAAACAACATGTGTATGTGGCGAGACCCACTGTGTCCGACAATGTGCAGGCGTCAACGAACATGCACTGTGAGTTGCCCACTGTGTCATGTATATCACATTGAGGGACATGATCTTACAAACCCACCTCCTGTCTCACAGTGCAAGTCGTGTGCAATCTACAGGGTTGACCTGGCACATTGATGGGGAGTCAAATTTGAAAATGAACATGTTACACTCTGTACAGTCAGTGATGTGTTCTTGTTGGATTGGGCGGTGACTGTGCAGGCCAGGTGGGCTCACACTGAGATGGAGGACAACAGGGAAACGCAAAGACATGCACACTAGCAATGACTGGCCTGAATCCTCCATTACCAACTTGCTGCTCCACTGTATGGCTGACAAGACAAGACATGTCCCTCAAATCTTGATGTGCAGGCAAGGAGACTTGAGGAGTAGGGTACACACCCTTCACCCAATGGAATGCAAGTTAGACAATGCATGACACAAACCCACACTCACATGCACATGCTGCATCAGACCGACTACATGTGTGCCCCCTGCACTCTCACACCCACTGTGGAAGACTTACCACGACATTTGGGGCACCATATAGCCTTGGGTACTGTGTGAGCACCTCGTCCACCAGGACCTCAAGCTCCTCGCCGGTGAAGGGACTGGCACGGATCTTCTCTGTCCTTGACATAACTGTTGGTTAGAGACAGCAGCGGCAGCAGCAGGTGAGGGTCTCAGGCAGCAGTCCCTGGAGGCAGCAGCAGGTGAGGGTCTCAGGCATCAGTCCCTGGAGGCAGCAGCAGGTGAGGGTCTCAGGCAGCAGTCCCTGGAGGCAGCAGCAGGTGGGGGTCTCAGGCAGCAGACCCTGGAGGCAGCAGCAGGTGAGGGTCTCAGGCAGCAGTCCCTGGAGGCAGCAGCAGGTGAGGGTCTCAGGCAGCAGTCCCTGGAGGCAGCAGCAGGTGAGGGTCTCAGGCAGCAGGCTCTGTGAGCAGTGGAAATTCTGGGCACTCTCCCACACATATATAGCCCCCTGGTGTCGTTCCAGTAGTCCTGGGCTGCTGCAATTGGTCTACCAGGTCAGCCTTTTACAAATGCATCCAATGACTGGCACCGCGGTGGTGTAGCACGCCTACCGCTATTTTCAAAATTGCATCGAGCTTCCGTGATCGCGGAGCCCATTGGCTGTAATAGCATGGACCATGGCGGTGACACACCGCAGGGGCCAGGCGGGCGCTACTGCGGTATTGCATCTTTGATTGCATCCAATGACCGGCACCGCGGTGGTGTAGCACGCCTACCGCTATTTTCAAAATTGCATCGAGCTTCCGCGATCGCGGAGCCCATTGGCTGTAATGGCATGGACCATGGCGGTGACACACCGCAGGGGCCAGGCGGGTGCTACCACGGTATTGCATCTTTTGATTGCATCCAATGACCGGCACCGCGGTGGTGTAGCACACCTACCGCTATTTTCAAAATTACATCGAGCTTCCGCGATCACGGAGCCCATTGGCTGTAATGGCATGGACCATGGCGGGGACACACCGCTGGTGCCAGGCGGTAGTTTCCACAATTTAGGTGCCATAGACACACATGAGGCACCGCCATTTGGGTGGCGGAGCATGCCAACCGCCATTTGTCCATGTCTCTGGGGCTATCAGTACCGCACCTGTGCATTGGGGTGTGTTGCACACACACCGCTGGTGCCAGGCGGTAGTTTCTGCAATTTGGGTGCCATAGACACACATGAGGCACCGCCATTTGGGTGACGGAGCATGCCAACCGCCATTTGTCCATGTCTCTGGGGCTATCAGTACTGCAATAACCACAAAAGCCCCACGTTGTGTGGAGAAGGGAACGAGAGGCACGGGGTCTTAGGAGCTAGCAGCCTCCAACACTAACAGTCTAACCACAAAAAGCTGCTCCTAACTGAATTGCCACTACGAGGTTTGGGATGTATTTGTAAGTGAAGGCATCTCACAAAAAGTAACGGACTGGTCTCACACACACACCTGGTGTCATGCTTCATCATTGACCAGTCCTCGCCCTCTAAAACCTTGGTTTGATAGAGGGCGGGCATACACACTGACTGACAGGGATGCACTTCTAAACTAAGTGGGGGCCCATAAACAAAAAGTGTGGTTAAAAAACATTATAGTTATCTTAATCGTGTTTTTAATGTTAAAGGTAACTATATGATATTAAAATCAAGTGACGGTATGTGGGGAATTAATGTCCCCTATCCGTTATGTGAGAGGTCAACATGTTTCTGCCTTAATGGCCCGCTTAGGTCCAGGGCATTCGTCAGGACCTAAAAGAACATAGAGGGCTCCGTTCTTACCAGCTAGTGGTAAGAGTAAACCACTGTGTGGGCGTGAGCACTGCCACACTCCACAACTTGATGGCCTCTAATTTCAAGCCCTAGATACCAAAGCTACTTGCCCCATGGGAGGAGGGGAGGGGAAACCCCTGTAGTCAAACCCTGCATCAAGGGAAATTTCCCATGTGGATCCTAGGCGACTGCTCCCGGTCCTCCCTGATGAAATTAGAGGCCATCAAGTTGTGGAGTGTGGCAGTGCTCACGCCCACAGTGGTTTACTCTTACCACTAGCTGGCAGAGCGGAGCCTCTATGTTCTTTTAGGTCCTGACAATGCCCTGGACACCGAGCCATTAAGGCAGAAACATGTTGACCTCTCACATAACGGATAGGGGACATTAATTCCCCACTACCGTCACTTGATTTTAATATCATATAGTTACCTTTAACATTAAAAACACGATTAAGATAACTATAATGTTTTTTAACCACACTTTTGTTTATGGGCCCCACTTAGTTTAGAAGTGCATCCCTGTCGTCAGGGTGTATGCCCGCCTCTATCAAACCAAGGTTTTAGAGGCGAGGACTGGTCAATGATGAAGCATGACACCAGGTGGTGTGAGACCAGTCCGTTACTTTGTGAGATGCCTTCACTTACAAATACATCCCAAACCTCGTAGTGGCAATTCAGTTAGGAGCAGCTTTTTTTGTGGTTAGGCTATCAGTACTGCACCTGTGCATTGGGGTGTGTTGCACACACACCGCTGGTGCCAGGCGGTAGTTTCCGCAATTTGGGTGCCATAGACACACATGAGGCACCGCCATGTGGGTGGCGGAGCATGCCAACCGCCATTTGGGCATCACTTGTCTCTCAGTACCGCACCTACAGTACACTACACTACACTACAGGACAGCGTTGGTATGGACAATACAATGTGCACACATGTCAATGTGTTGATGTGCATTGTCAATCACAGCATTTGTTTCCACAATTGATGAAGTTTGTTTTAGCATGTCCTCTCATGTTAGATCATGCACACACTCGTCATTGATGCTCAGACTGTGGTCATTGTGTTGTTGAGGTGTGCCAAGTTCAATTGACGCCTGAATGTGTGTCATGTACAGCAGCTAGGTAGGATACCGTGGGGTTGCCTTGTCACACATGTGCAGGATGACAGACTCCCAGGCGT
This sequence comes from Calotriton arnoldi, assembly GCA_963921515.1. Classification (NCBI taxonomy): domain Eukaryota; kingdom Metazoa; phylum Chordata; class Amphibia; order Caudata; family Salamandridae; genus Calotriton; species Calotriton arnoldi. The sequence goes on from CAWUFW010006664.1 coordinate 653,982, forward strand.
GCCCATGGGGAATGTGGCCATATCCCAATGTCCATTCACTTTGACCGAGGTGTTGTTTGGGGGACTTGCTGTGTGTAATCTGACAAGTGTGTGATTTGTGTAGTTGAAGGGGTCCCTACATGTCAGCTGGTCTGTGACTCAATTCATATGACATTCTTTGTTGCCGTTGTGTCAGCCATGATGTGAGATGCTGTGCACATCCCATGATGTATTGCATTACAATGTGTCCACTCTCATCTCAACTAGGAGGAGACCAAATCTGCATCGTCACTTGACAGTGCTGGCAGACATGGAGGATGAGGCGATCATCCGGAAATGCCGTCTGGATAGAGCCACCCTCAAGACCCTTTGTGATTTGTTGGAGCCTCACCTGCAGCCTCGCCGAACATATCCAACAGCTTTCACCCCAACGTATAAGGTGATGGCGGCACTGCATTTTTTGCGACTGGATCATTCCAGAACACGGTGGCCGAGGCAGGTGGGATGTCACAACCCATGTTCAGCATGGTGCTGCGGGATGTTCTGTCCGCCATGATGATCTACAAGGACAGATACATCCATTTCCCCAGGGGGCAGAATTGGCAGCTGTAAAGGGAGATTTCTATCCCCTTGGACACATCCCCCATGTAGTTGGTGCCATTGATTGCACCCATGTTGGGCTAGTGCCACCACAGGTCCGTGAGCACATCTACAGGAATCGTAAACATTACCACTCCATAAATGTCCAAGTGGTATGCCTGGCAGATATGATCATCTCCCACGTGTGTGCAAAATTTCCAGGCTCGGCCCATGACTCATACATCCTGCGTAGCAGCTATTGTACCCCAGCTGATGGCCAATCTGCTTCCTGAGCATGCATGGATTGTGGGTGAGTATGCCTAGTCATTTGGCGTGCTGTGTGTGTGACCTGCTGTCCTCTGCATCTGCAACATTGCAATGTTTCTTTGTGTGTCACACATAGGTGACTCTGCATATCCCAACCGTCGTTGGTTGCTGAGCCCACTGCGGAACCCCAGGACACCAGCTGATGTCCGCTACAATGATGCCCATGGGAGGACACGTCGTGTGGTGGAGCGTACCTTTGGACTGCTGAAGTCACGTTTCCGCTGCCTGGACAAGACCGGAGGGCACTGATGTACTCGCCCAGGAAGGTGTGTCAGATTGTAGTGGCAAGCTCCACAACCTAGCCATTCGCAAGGAGATTCCCCTGCTCCTGGATGCTGATGAGCAGCCAAGGCCCCCGCCTGCAAACCAACCCGTGTCCAGTGATGATGACAGTGGAGAGGAGGAAGGTGTTGACCTGCGTCAACAGCTCATCACCCGCTACTTCACTTGAAGGTGGGTGACAATGTACAACGTACCCATTGTCTGATGATGTTGCTGTTGTTGTGAGGGTGTAAGTGAGATTTGTGACAGCAGCCAGTTGTAGACTCAGTGTTTGCTGTCAATGTTGATGGGACAGTTCATTTCTGAACATCTACAGGATGTGTATGTTGGCACTTGTTGCCCATTGTTATGTGTGCATGTGGGTTGTTCTTGTTGTGAAGTGTTTTGTGATGTCTGTGCTGCCACACCCAGACTAGTGAATGTTGTTCTGTTGTTTTTTCCTAGGTGCCTTTGACCTCTCCTTGCCTACATACACTCCGTCCCCTGGTACATTGTATTCCTGTTGAAAATTGTACATCCTGGAATAAAGACGGTGCAGGTACAACAACGTGTGTGTAAGGATTTGTTTATTTACAAAGGTGACATGTGAGGGGGGTACATTGACAGTGAGGTGATTAGTGGAGCAGTGAGTTGACATTCATGGTAAATGAGATAATCGAGTGGTCACCACATAGGTGTGGTGACCCAGTCCAACAGACATATGCCATTCACAAGGCAGTGTGGGGAAGGACAGTCCAAAAAGTCAATGCAGTGGTGCAGAGGGTTGCCATCATGGCTGGCTGCGTGACTGGCGTTTGGCAGGTGCTTTGCCAACTGATACTCCCAGGGTTTTCTTCGGACGGCCCCTTTTCCGTTTGGCAGGGGGGACCTCTGCTATAGGGCCAGTGGGGTCTGAGGACTCACCACTCTCTGTGGCCGCTGGGGAGGATGGTGAACTGTCATCCTGCGGACCACCAGTGGGAGGGGGAGGTGTTGTTTGTGGTGCAGGCCTGTGCCTCAGTACCACCACTAGTTGGCCCAAGAGGTCCACAATTTGACCCATGCGGGTGTCCATGGACCTCATCAGCAGGAGGAGCTCACGTGAATCTTGTTCGGACCGGGCCGTTTGTCCCTAGGCCTGTTCATATGCCCCAAGGACTCTGTGGATGTGGTCCAGGGATTCGGTCCCAGGCTGTGTTCGTGTGTGGGTGACCCTGCCCCTCCCACCTGCTCTGCTGCCATGGACCAGTTGCCTCTCCACTGTCGGACCACATATCCTCTCCCTGCCCTCCTCAGTTGCTGGGGTGGGGTGGTCATCCCGTGGGACAGGGAGGGTGTTGCAGGCAGCACTGGTGGTTGTGGTTGTGGTGGTGGACGCACAGGACATAACAGCAGGGGCCTGCAGATTGGTTGTTGTAGCTGCAGGTGTGGTGGGGGGGACGATGGGGTCCTGGGACCTGTTGCGCCCTGGAACACCAGATGGCCCGGCCTCAGTCTCCTCGTCCGAAGATTCCTGGAAGTCAGCATCCGAGAGTCGATGTTCCGGGGGGTAGACTGGCCCTGCAGGTTCCTGGTGTCGTCCTCTGCAGTCAATTCTTGGTCACCTGTGGATCAGATGGGAAATGGTCATTGGGGTGCACCACGTAAGATTTGTGTTAGCTGTGTGTCATTCACTGTTAGTACACTACACAGTTGACTGATCATCACATTGTTTCCTATGTGCACCACTGTGCCTCCTGACATGCTGCGGTGGTACATGCATTTCTTGTCCATGGTGTGAGGTGTCAATATGTACCATGCGCCATGTGCATGATTTGTGATTACAGGGACATGTTGACATCTAGGGCCTTGCGCAAAATATGATTTTTGTGCGGACTGTATGTGGATTTTTATGACCTGTCAGCCATCACATCTGGGCATGTCCTGGCCATTGTCATCTCCTGCATACCTTTGTCTTGTTATGTGCATATCTGGATTGGTACCACATAACATGCTTTCTTACTGTTCATATGGTCGTTGTTACTCTGGCCCCATGGCACTGAACCTGTCATTCATTGCTGTGCATGATTGTTCCTTGTCTTTCCTCTACATGTGCATTGGTGTGTCACACTTTGGTTGCTGTGACAGTTTCCTTTGCTTAGCTGTGTGCACACTGTGCATGGCAATATGATCGGTGTGCATATTTGTACATTGAGAGGACTGGTGTTGTCATATGGCACCATTCTTTTTGTGTTAAATGGCTAGGTGCGCGTTCTGCCTACTTGCCTGTTGTGTGTTAGCATTTGTGTTTGTTTTGTGACACATCTGTGTGTGCGTGGTGGAGGCTTGCATCCTGCTCAGTGGTGGCACAAGACAGAATAATATGTCTGGCTAGCTGTTTGTTTATTTGGAGTGATCCATTATATGCCACATGCATCTGGGTGGGGTGGGGGAGTGCCCCATCCTGCTGAGGTGTGGGACAGGGGGCATGGTGGGAGTAGTAGTACAGGCCTCCCTCCCACATACAGCCCTCCATGGAAAGATGGCTACCTACCTGTAAGTTTGTTTGTTGGGGATGTAATGGCAGACACATGCTTCTGGGTGGGGAGTGCTCCATCCTGCTGAGGTGTGGGACAGGGGGCATGGTGGGAGTAGTAGTACAGGCCTCCACCCCAAAAGCCCTCCATGGCAAGATGGCTACCTACCTGTAAGTTTGTTTGTTGGGGATGTAATGGCTGACACATGCTTCTGGGTGGGGTGGGGAGTGCCCCATCCTGCTGAGGTGTGGGACAGGGGGCATGGTGGGAGTAGTAGTACAGGCCTCCCTCCCACATAGAGCCCTCCATGGCAAGATGGCTACCTACCTGTAAGTTTGTTTGTTGGGGATGTAATGGTGACACATGCTTCTGGGTGGGGTGGGGGAGTGCTCCATCCTGCTGAGGTGTGGGACAGGGGGCATGGTGGGAGTAGTAGTACAGGCCTCCACCCCAAACAGCCCTCCATGGCAAGATGGCTACCTACCTGTAAGTTTTTTTGTTGGGGATTTAATGGCTGACACATGCTTCTGGGTGGGGGAGTGCTCCATCCTGCTGAGGTGTGGGACAGGGGGCATGGTGGGAGTAGTAGTACAGGCCTCCACCCCAAACAGCCCTCCATGGCAAGATGGCTACCTATAAGTTTGTTTGTTGGGGATGTAATGGCTGACACATGCTTCTGGGTGGGGGAGTGCTCCATCCTGCTGAGGTGTGGGACAGGGGGCATGGTGGGAGTAGTAGTACAGGCCTCCACCCCAAACAGCCCTCCATGGCAAGATGGCTACCTACCTGTAAGTTTGTTTGTTGGGGATGTAATGGTGACACATGCTTCTGGGTGGGGTGGGGGAGTGCTCCATCCTGCTGAGGTGTGGGACAGGGGGCATGGTGGGAGTAGTAGTACAGGCCTCCACCCCAAACAGCCCTCCATGGCAAGATGGCTACCTACCTGTAAGTTTGTTTGTTGGGGATGTAATGGCTGACACATGCTTCTGGGTGGGGGAGTGCTCCATCCTGCTGAGGTGTAGGACAGGGGGCATGGTGGGAGTAGTAGTACAGGCCTCCACCCCAAACAGCCCTCCATGGCAAGATGGCTACCTACCTGTAAGTTTGTTTGTTGGGGATGTAATGGCTGACACATGCTTCTGGGTGGGGTGGGGGAGTGCTCCATCCTGCTGAGGTGTGGGACAGGGGGCATGGTGGGAGTAGTAGTACAGGCCTCCATCCCAAACAGCCCTCCATGGCAAGATGGCTACCTACCTGTAAGTTTGTTTGTTGGGGATGTAATGGTGACACATGCTTCTGGGTGGGGTGGGGGAGTGCTCCATCCTGCTGAGGTGTGGGACAGGGGGCATGGCGGGAGTAGTAATATAGGCCTCCACCCCAAACAGCCCTCCATGGCAAGATGGCTACCTACCTGTAAGTTTGTTTGTTGGGGATGTAATGGCTGACACATGCTTCTGGGTGGGGTGGGGGAGTGCCCCATCCTGCTGAGGTGTGGGACAGGGGGCATGGTGGGAGAAGTAGTACAGGCCTCCACCACAAACAGCCCTCCATGGCAAGATGGCTACCTACCTGTGAGTTTGTTTGTTGGGGATGTAATGGCTGACACATGCTTCTGGGTGGGGTGGGGGAGTGCCACATCCTGCTGAGGTGTGGGACAAGGGGGCATGGTGGGAGTTGCAGTGCAGGCTGCCTGTGCACATGCACCCATGGTAATGTTGCTAGGTACAATGCTGGTGTTTGGGAGGGGGTGGACCTTGGATCTGTGAGACATGTTTTAGTGAGTGTGTGGTGCAGATGAATGGAATTGTTCCTAGGAGGTGTATCTTTGTAGTTGTGCAAGGCAGTACATAGCAGTGTGGTGGTAGTCATTTGTTTGTACTTACCAGCCTCCACTCCCCCGGGTACTCCTGTGAGACTCTCTGGATGCTGTATGGCAAGCACCTTCTCCTCCCATGGGGTGAATGGTTTTGGTGGTATGGGAGTGCCACCGCCAGTCCTGTCAGCCAGCTCATGGTTCTTGGTCCTCCTCTCTTTGACAACCCTCTTCAAGTCATGCCACCGCTTCATGATTTCCTTTCTGGATCTTGGGATCATCCCTACTGCATTGACCTTCTGGACTATCCTTGCCCACATTTGAGTCCTTTTGGCTAATGGTGTCTGTTGGACCAGGCTACCAAACAGTTGTGGTTCCACTCTGACTATCTCATCTACCATTACCTTCAACTCACTCTCTGTGAATTTGGGCATTTTATGTGTTGACATGGTGTGTGATGTGCAGAGGTGTTGTAGGTGCAGGGGTGTAAGTGGTGGTGGTGATGTGTATGGTGTGTGATGTGCAAAGGGGTTAGGGGTGCAGGTGTGGAAGTGGTGGTGGTGATGTGTGTGGTGTGAGTGGTGATGGTGTGTAGCTTTGCCTATCCTTTGTTCTCAGGTGTTGGGCTCTTCAGTTGTGGGTTAGTGCAGAGGATTTTGGTCAAGGAAGGGGCTGGTTTTATGCTCTGCTATGTGGGTGTGTCCACATGTGGGAGTGCTCTCAGGTGTGTTGTGTGGGTTGTCCTTGTAAATATTTTTTTGTGTGCAATGTTGTGTCATGGGGTGTGTTTTCTGTTTTTGGGTGGCATGGCTACTTTGGTGTGGGCACTGTGTGGCCTTATTGTGGGATTTTTGATTCGTCCGCCAAAATTGTCACGGAGCGTCCGCGGCGGTGGCTTTGCTGCAGCTTTTCCGCATGCTCTCCCATTCATCACTGTTAGCGATCGCGGCGGTCGGAAAGAGCGGAACGTGCCGCGGGACCAGCGGGGATATCCTAATTTGCTGTGCGGTGTCTCCGCTATCCTTGCGGCGGGTTGGTGTTTTTCCGCAGCGGATCCGTCTGCCGCGGACGTGTTTTGGCCATCTCCGCACGCTACGGGCGGTTTTTGTTCCCCCCGTACCGCCGCGGTCTGTGTTTTTTGGCGGTTGATCATAATTTGTCCGCCAGTTTCTCCACGGTGCCGGCGTGCGGTTGTTTTCCGCTTCCATGGCGGTCGGGGTGATTTTCCGACCGCCATCCTAATGACCCTCCTAGTTATGCATAGAAACCAGTGCTGCTACTTGTGAGCAGACATTAAGAGGTCAACCCACCAAAATTTGGAAGTCATTCAGAGAAAGAAGCAATTTAACAATGACATCATGAATCTGGAAAGATTAGGAAAGGATAGTATTTGATTTAATTATTTGAATGTTCATTGATAAATTCATGGATACATTCAGTGGTAAGGCAGAAGCTGATTGTCCTGCTATTACAGATGATGTTGCCTTTACTGTCAATATTGCCTTCATGCCAGCGAAGGTTAATTTCCAGTGGAGCAAAGCATATTGCTTCATAGGAGATGGAATATAATTCTTCAAGGCTCTGTAATGCTAATTTTTGCTGCACAATATCACTGCAGAGAAGATCATTCTTGAAAAAGATTCCTATGTAGCAAATTTTACAGCATGGCTTGCAAGTCACTTCGACCTTTGAGATGATGTCACTTAATTTCACTCCTTCAGCAAAGAAAGCCACCGGCACTAAAAGATGGCAGTTTCATTTATGTATTGGCATAAACAGTACAATTATTGGGTAACAGTCAACAAAGCAGTACTTAGCAACCAACATATGCATAGATTGACTGTGCTACAAAGAGAAGGGGATACGTCAAAGAGGAAGTGGGGGGAACCCCTCGGGCCACGCAAAAGTGGGATTAAACTCCTGACTACAGGACCTGGGTATGGACAACAAATAGGATTGCAATGCTAGTGTAAATATATACTCCCTATCTCCTGTCGTTAAAGGCCCTCATCAGTCAGGCCCACCCAAGTGGCCATTCCCTTACTGTCTCTGCATAAATGTGAATAAGCTAATGTGATTTATCATCATTCTTGGACCGCTGGAGCACAAATGCCTTCCAGGTAAGGGTCATGTCTCTGCTGCCTGTGGTAGCATTGATAGCTCTGGGCGACTTGTCCTCAGCCTCCACCCACCTAATCACATTGGATATCCAGCTTACAGCAGTCAGAGTCGCTGCAGATTGATAAGCCATGGTATTATTTTGATTAGCAACCCCTAATGCCAGATCAATAAATCCACACTGCAGTCTGTGATTTATTGGTTTAAGCTATGATGTCCAATAAGCAGGTTTCGGGTTTGAAAATATTGGTTTACCTTGATAGGATGGCTAAGAGGGATGTGCCCAGACCCTTCCTGAGCTTCAAAAGATGCCTAACTTGTCACTGCCAGATGAAGCACAAATCTAGGCCTGCCTCCCCTTTGTGTCTCTAGTGAGGGTAGCATCAAACCAAAGTCTAAATTTATAAGGCTCTACCAAGACGGATGCTTAGCTGAAGCCAATCGATGTCAAGGCCTTCGCCTGCTTGGAGCTTTCCTACCTTCGTTAACTACCGCACCAGGACCCCACTCTTCGGCAACCCACTGTCGTTGAGCCCAACTTCGGATTGAGCTTGCCCCACGATGACCCGCCGGCAAGCACTTTTTCTCCATAAAAGTATCTACGTCAGAAGGTAAGCCTTCCCCCAGAACGAATCTGGTCTCTGTATCCGACCCGCGCTCCATCGCAATCGGTATTAACACCTAGGCTTTGACCCGGTCTAGCGTGACCATACAGCCAGTGCTTTGGGCTTTTTTCATGGTATTTTTATTGAAACTTTAAAAAATTTAAAATTCCGGTTATACTTATTGAACTTTTGGTATAATTTTATTTATTAAAATATTCTCTATTTTTCTAAATTGGTGTAAGATTTTTCTAGTGTTGTCTTTCACTTTATTACCATTTGAGTACTGCATTAACTCTTTGCAGATTGCCTCTATGTTGAGCCTGACTGCTTTTTGCCAAGCTACCAGAGGGTTAAACACAGGCCTGTTTAGTGACTTTAGCACGTCACTCTGACAAGGATTGTGATTAATATTTGAGGTGGCTTCTCACCGCCTTCAACTAATACTCCAAGTTTTTACATTGGTGTTCAGTGGTGGGACTCAGTATTTGTGTTTGTGCAGTGCCACTCACTGATTTTTGTAGAAGAAAAAAAACATTGTATGAACTGATATTAAAATCCATTTTTGATTTTTAAATTCTTAATTGTTTTCAATTGGGCAATTGTTCCTAAACTTCACTCCTAACCTCATATTTTGCACCTGTGATTTTTGCAAGAACAGAGGTGGACCTCAGCATCATTGAAAGCTCCACTGTGGCAGAGCTGAAAAAGTTGTGTAAGGAGAGGGGGCTGAAACTAGCAAGAGGCTCTAAGAAACTGGATTACCACATAGCCCTTAGAGCCTGGGAAGAGGTCTCCATGTTGCAGTCTACATCACAGAGGCAGGAGGATGATAGTGCAGAAGATGAGGAAGAAATAGAGAAGGAGGAAGAGAATATCCCGGTAATGTCCCCATAGGAGGATCCTCAGGAGTGAGACCCCCTGCAGGGTCCAGGGCTGGGAGCAGTGTGTCCTCCCACAACCTGACCCCTGAGGAGTTGGAAAACAGACAAGTTGAGAGACAGCTGCGGCTGCAACTGGCCACTCTGGTCATGGATAAGAAAAAACTGGCCATGGAGGAGAAACCACTGTCTATAGAGGAGAGGAAAGCTCAAGCAGCACTGGAGGACAAAAAGGCAGAAGCTGAGAGAGTCTTAGAAGAAAAAATGCTAGCTCTGGATGAGAAGAAAATTCTGCTGACACCTGAGATGAGCCAGAAAGAACTGGACCTGAAAGCTAGGAGCGCCATAGAGTCCAGAAAAACTGATGGCAAAGAAGGAACCTGGAAGGGACCCCAAGAAAAGTAGACAGGATCCCCACCAGCAGGAAGAGGTAACAGGGAAAACAAAAAAGGAGTTCTCTAAAGCCCCCCCAAAAGTTTTTTCAGGGGAAGGAATCCCTGTCTAATCCTGAGCAGAAGAAGGGTGATTTTAATAATAAGAAGACCCCGGGCTAGTTCCGGGGTAAGAGCCACTAATGTTACCAATATGGGTACTTTAAGATGGAAGCCATCTATCCCTGCAGGAAGAAGCCCCCTCTGGTGGGTCAACCCTGGGAATGGCCACTGTAGCATTGGGGAGGAGGTTGCCCCAGTTAGTTACCCTAGTGTCCCTGAGTGGCAAGCAGATGGCTCCCATTGCGCACATGCTCACCATCAGTGGGCAGGCGGCGGAGGCTCTGAGAGACACAGGAGCCAGTATGACTACTGTTAGGTGTCATTTGGGTGTCCTCAGAGCAGGTGGTCCCTGATGTAGTCCTCCAGGTTGTGACAGCAGGCAATCAGGTGAGTCACTATCCAGTGGCTCTAGTTACCTTTCAATGGGTAAGGGGTCTAAGGTTCCTTAAAGGTAGTTGTGAGTCCACCCATGCCTGTTGACTATCTATTAGGAAAATGACACAGAGCACACCAACTGGAAAGAGGTGGAGCTCAGGTCCCACTTGGAGATGTTGGGATTGCCTGAGTGGGTGTACCTGACCATTGGTCAGATGGCAGCTCATCAGGGGTGTCAGAAGGGCCTGGAGCCTAAACAAGTGGCCCAGGAGACTGCCAGGAAAAGGAGGGTCAGGAGGCAAGGGATGCTTGCTCCAGAAGGTCCCATAGTTAGGGAGGAGGTTGATCTGGAGCAGGATGCCCTAGAACCTATGTGGGAAGATACTGCTGCCCTGGGGGACCTGCCTGAGTTAACCAGGTGGCAAACTGAAGAAGGGCAGTCAAAGGCAAAATACTGCAAGGCAAAGAGGGAGTGCTCCACTCTAGAGGCCCTACAGTGGCAGGCTGAGGCTCAGGCAGATGGTGACATCTCTGGTGATCACCTCAGTTATTGGGAGAATGGTCTCTTGTATAGTGAGCTTAACATTCTTGAGCTTGGGTTGATCCATGTGTTGGTGGTCCCCTAGTGCCTTCCTATTGGAGTTGGCTTATGACATCCTCCTGACAGGACATCTGGTACAAGCCAAATCCTTTGCTCAACTGGTCACTCACTGTTATTGGCCCTGGATAAGGATAGAGTCAGATGCAAATCCTGCATTACCTGCCAGGTCAGTGGGAAGTCAGGGATAGAGCAAAAAACCCACTGCTGCCATTCCCTGTAGTGTGAACACACTTCTAAAGCGTGGTTATTGACATTGTTGGGCCTCTGCACCATAAGACTGCCTTAGGCAACAGGTTTATCTTGGTCTTGGTTGACCATGCCACTCATTACCCTGAGGCCTTTCCTATGAGATCGGTGACTATATCTGCACTAGCCAGGGCACCGATGGAGGATCTCATTGATGGGGATCTTTACCCAAGGAGGTTGTGTCTGACAGAGGCACTAACTTCATGTCTGCAGACATGAAGTCAATGTGGGATGAGTGTGAGGTAACCTACAAATTCTCCACACAATACCATTCCCAGACCACTGGGCTTATTTAAAGATTCGACAAGACCTTGAAAGGCATGATCATGGGCTATCAGAGCCCTTGGGGCATAAGCTGGATGTCTTCTTGCTATGTCCACTGTTAGAAACGGGATTCCTGGTTGGCTGGGGTATGCACCCATTCCAGGCTGGAACTACCACTCTAGTCAGGGTAAGCTATATACACACCAAACGATAACCTGTGCTCAACCTCTGGTAGCTTGGCACAGAGCAGTTAATCTTTTCTAAAGAGGCAATGTGCAAAGTATTTGTGCAAAACACTCACACAGTAACAAAATGAAAACACCACAAAAAGACGTCGCACAGGTTTCGAAAAAAAGAGAGCATTCATCTGAGCAAAATGAGACCAAATGACAAAATCCAATCAGTAGAAATCGAGATATAAATCTTTAAAGATTAAATGCAAAAATAGTGCTTAGAAGTCACTAGCAGTCAAAAGGTTACTTGAGGTCGCGAGGGACAGGTGTAAATACAAAGTTCAGGCCGACTGTGAAGAAGGGCAGGGCGGCTACAGGACCCAAGCAGGGCCTGCTGAGACAGTACCTTAAACGGAGCAAAGCATTGACGCTGGGGGCACGATGCGTCGATCTTTTCCACGCAGTTGTCACTGCGTCATAGTCGAGCTTCGCTGAGGTGAAGGCAATGTGTCATCGTCGAGCCACGCAGAGCGTCAATGTTGGGCCGTACAGGCTGTAGAACCGCTGTCGTTGAAAAGCCTTTGTGTTGGTGTTGAAGGGCGATGCGTCGGTTCCGACCGGCGCATTGGTGACAATGTGTTGGTTTTGTAGCAAACCAGCTGCAGAGCCCACTTCGGAGGCCCAGAACTTGGAGAGGGCCCCTCAGGCAAGGGTAGGACTCACAGAAGGCAGATTCCAGCAGCACTAGTGGAATTGTAGGACGTTTTTTGTGTTTCTAAGACTTCAGAAATCAAGCGGCAAGCCAGCAAGCCCTTGGAGATCACTTGGCGGGAAGCCAGAGTCCATCTCTCCACAGCAATGTCAGGGAGCAGCAGGCAGCAGGGCAACAAGCAGAAACCTAGTCCTTCCAGAAGAGCAGTCCAGTTGAGTCCTTTAAACAGCACAGCAGTCCTTCTGACAGATGTTCAGTTCAAGATTCAGAAGTGTCTAATTTGGTAGGGTCAGAGCCCCAGTACTTATACCCAAAAGTGCCTTTGATGTAGGCATGACTTCAAAGCAACTATCTGAATGCACAAGAATTCCTTTCAACCCAGCCCGTTCTGCTAGGCCATCAGTGGGGGTGAATCAGCGCTTTGTGTGTGGACAGGACACTACCTATTGAAGTGTGTCAGCCCCTCCCATTCTTCCCTATCCAGGAAGACCCATCAGAATGCAGATGAATGCAGATGAGTGCTCAAAATGCAGATGAGCTTCACCTTCTTGTGTTTGAGGCTGTCTAGAGGGAATGCACAAAAGAGCAAGGTTTAGAGGAGAGAAATGTCCACTTTCTAAAACTTGTATTTCTAAAATAGTTATGTCAAATCCAACTTTTCCACTAAAGCGGATTTATCATTACCATTCCAACGTTACAAAACATGATTTAGCTACTCCTTTCTAATCAGTAATTGCAGTTTGAAAGTGATTTAAGGAATTCCCAATACTAGCCTATGAGAGGAGTAGGCCTCCCTGCAGTGAAAAATGAATTTAGCGGTTTGTCACTACCAGGACATGTAAAACTTACCAGTAGATGTCCTACCTTTCATTTACACAGCACTCTGCCCTTAGGGCTACCTAAGGCCCACCTTAGGGGTGACTTAGGTATAATAAAATGGGAGTTTCATGCTTCGCAAGTAGTTTTAAATGCCAAGTTGAAGTGGCAGTAAACTGCACACACAGGCACTGCAATTGCAGGCCTTAGACAGGTTTGAAAGGCTACTTCTGTGGTTGGCACAATCAGTGCTGTAGTTCAACTACTAGCATTTAATTTACAGCTCCTGGCTATATGTTATCCCATTTTACAAGGTACTTACAAGCAAATCAAAAAAGCCAAACAGGTGTAAACCAAGTATACAATGTTTAGAGAGAGCACATGCACGTTAGCACTGGTCACCAGTGGTAAAGTGCCCAGATTCCTAAAGCCAACAAAAAGAAGGCCATAAAAAGAGTTTTGGGTGACCCTTCAGAGAAGGCCATTTTCACCTACTATTTGCCATGCCTACTATTTGCATAACGGGAAGTGCCTCAGAAGGAAGTGAGGTTCAGTCACTTTAAACTTTCGTTTGGCCACCCTACACGTGGACCTTTCAGTCTTGTGAAGGAGGAGTGAGAGTAAGCTCCCAGCATTCCCCCAAAGATGTAGTGAGCTACCTGTTAGCCCTCATGTCTCAGACGAAGCACGTTTTGAAGAGGCCACTGGGAACATGGAGGCCAGTCAGGACGTCATGTAGCACTAGTACAACCAGAAGGCCACTCTGGTGAACTATCAACCTAGCCAAAAGGTATGCGTGAAAGAGCCTATGGATCCCTGGGCCTTGAAGGACCAGTGGACTGGACCCTCTGATATGAAGATCTGAAAAGGGAAGTGGACCTGAAGATATCCAGGATCCCCTTGGGCTTCCTTCATATGGACCGCCTCAAGCCCTATTTTGAGAGGTCTGAAGTCAGTAGGTTCTTGGTGACAGATGACGGTGAAGAGGAGGAGACCTGCCTTCCAAGGAGTAAGATGGGTGAGTGGAAGGAATTTCCCTCTCCCCTGCACTGACCACCAAACAACAGAGGGATTGTTACCACTTGTTGGGGCAGTTCACCTCTTTATTCTCAATTACGCCAAGGTTCACTGATTGGTGCACCCATGACACAGATGGGGTGACTGCATGCCTGACAAGAATGAAATCTACAGGCTGTCAGACAAAGTGAGAGCCAGCATCACGGAGAGGGTCTCCAAGATGTTGGATTTGTTATTATTGAGCCCTCATTTAGCCCCTGGTGCAGTCCTGTGGTATTGGTACATTAGGCTTCCCCACTGCAAACTACCAAGTAACTTAGGTTCTGTGTTGATTACAGGGGCCTCAATTCAGTCATGAAGAAGGATTCTCACCCTATACCCAGACAGAGATGATGAGCTCAATGATCGGTTGGGGGTTGCCAAGTTCCTCAGTACCTTTGACTTGGCGTCAGGTTTTTGGAAGATTGGCCTGATTGAAGGTGCAAGGACAGGTAAGTATTCTTCACCCCAGAGGACAACTTTCAGTTCAAAGTGATATCCTTTGGACTAAAGAATGTCCCTCCTACGTTGGTCTAGTTGGACCTGGATGGGCTAGAAAACTTCAGCACCGCCTACTTGGATGACACTACGGTTTTCAGCTCCATCTGGGATGACCACTGCCACAATCTACGGGAAGCACTTCAGGCCCTGCAAAAGGTAGGCCTGACTGCCAAGGCCAGTAAGTGCAAGATAGGACAGGGATCAGTAGTGTACTTGGGTCACCAAATCGGTGAAGGCAAGGTTCAGCATCTCCAGCCCAAGATACAGACCATCATGGCTAGGGTACATCCCCAGACCCACACGGAAGTGTGAGACTTAAAAGGCCTCACTAGGCACCACAGGAGTTTTATTAAGGGCTATGGCACCATTGTTGTCACCTTAGCTGAGCTGACGTCCAAGAACCAGCCCAAAAAAGGTGATCTGGACAAAGGTGTGCCAGAAAGCATTTGAGACTCTGAAAGAAGCCATGAGCACATCATCAGTGCTTAAGGCCCCTGACTTCTCCAAAGAGTTCTTAGTTCCGAGGGGTGCCTACTAGCATGGCAAGAGGGTGTCTTGTCGCAGGTAAATACTGCAGGCTCAGATTAACCTGTAGCCTTATTGAGCAGGAGTCTACTTCACAGGAAACATAGGTGGAGGCAATTGAGAGGGAAACATTCCCAATTGTCTGTGCAATTAAGAAGGTGAGACCATACCAGTTTGGGACTCACTTCCGGGTTCAGACAAAGCACATACCCCTCAAATGGCTGATGAGGAGTGAGAACCCACAATTGTTGAGCTGGTCCATCTCACTGCGGGGATTAGACTTTATGGTGCAAACTCTGGCTGGGATTGACCACGCCAATGCTGATGTCTTTCCAGGTTTTTCTGCCTTAGCAATGGAAATTCCCATGAGGGTGGGTAGTTCTCCCAGTTTTCTGCTGGGAGGGAGGCACATGTTGGAAATCACCCCCTTATGTGTGGTATTCCCCTAGATTTTTACCTTCTTTTGCTGAAACTTGTTTTTGTTGGCAATAGGACTCTTCACACGTCACTCCTGCTAATCTTTGGTAAAGTGTTTGTGCTTCCCTTGTAAACATTGTAAAATTGGCATTGCACAACTGGCACATTTAATTATGTGTTCCTAGTATATGGTACTACATGTACCAGGAACTGTAAATGTAATGCTACTAGTGGGCTGCAGCATTCCTTGTCTCACCCATTAACATAGCACTGTAGAGCATGTCTCCAGTCCTGCCATTGCAGCCTGGGTGTAGTTTTAAAACTGCCAATTTGACCTGGCCACACCAACCTTTTGTCAGGCCTAAACCTTCCTTTTTTATACTTATGTGTAACTCCTAAGGTAGGCCCCAAATGCCCACAGGACTGGGTGTGTGGTACTTACAAAGTAGGGCATGTATAATTTATATTTTACATGTCCTAGCAATGAAAAACCTAGAAAGCCATTTTTCACTTTGACAAGACTGGCTCTCCCATAGGCTAACACAGGTTTACACTATTACCTTTAATAAGTTCTGAATTCATTTGGATAGTAGCTAGGACAATGGATCAAGGACTAATTTAATAGTAATTTAAAATCCAACTAAATGGTCGTCAGATTTTATATTACTATTTCGGAAATGCCTCCTTTAGAAGGTTGTCGTTTTCCTGCCTAAAACCAAACGACCTTCCTTCCAGTGTCCAGCTGTCACATGACCCTTCCTGAGCTTCAAAGGATACCACCCTTTTCACTAGCAAATGAAGTTCACACATGGTCATGCCTCTTCATTGTCCCACTGGTCAGGCTGGCACCAACCCAGTTTGGGTATAGCAATTGACCAGTACTGGTAGAGAGGGTGGACAAAGGTTTGGCCTCCACGCACAGGCTGGCACTGGGCATAAAAGTGTACCCCACAGGCCTCTCGTCAGAACACATCTGGACCTGTGGAAATCAGAGAAGGACTGCCCGGCTTTCTGAAATCAAAATGAAGACTGGACCTACTTGCCTTGCACCCTGGACGCCAGAAGTGACTCCAAGGGTCAGTTGACTGACCTCCTGTTTGAGCTACAGGGACCTAATAAGCTTACAGAGGCCTTTCCCTACAACTGTCAGGTGAGCAGTACCAACAGGATTTACCCTGGGCCCTGCTGCTAGTTCCTGTTGGAGTTAGTCCTAAGTCCCAAGGGGTGCCACCAAGGTCCTAGACCCTTGGCTGGTGTTAGAGTTTACCCCTTCTGCCCAAACACTGCAAGAGCTGTGACTTACACACTTTTGCCAACTTTCTACCTGGAGAACTGTTTGAGTACTACATAAAAACTTTACACATTGGCTCAAAGTAAGCATGACTGGATCATCCGACCCTGGTGCCACAAGTGCCAAATAGCATTTGTGACGTTATCCTGCCTAGTGGGTTGTGCATCTTTCAGGTTAATAGCAAGAGCCAAGAGAGACACTGACCCAGATAGGAGACAAGGACTGAGAGTTGTGGCACAGAGTGTGATGAATATGGCTATGAGTAACATTCTTCAAAGATAGCATTATCGTCATGCTGTGCATATGTTAGAACCAAATTCAGAGGGCCAAAGGACAAGCAGGAACTGCTGGGCCCAACCATGTGGGTAGGGGCCTTTTACTTGTGATGTCCTGGGGCCTGACCTACTATGGGTCCTGAGCAACTGGGCCAAGTGCCCCTTTAGCACTTGACTCTTAGTTGTAGCATGGTCAAGCAGTCCAAAGCTTCTCAGGGGGAGGTAGATGTATGGGATGAATTGAGGCTTACAACTCAAATACATTCAATAGCAGGAATAAATAATTACCCAGTCAAATACTTACTTTTATGAAAAAAAGAGTATTTATATACGCACACAAAGTGAAATACAGCACACACAAATAGTATACACAGATCTCCTAAGATCAGTACTCTAGTGTTAGATAGGCAGGTGCCTGAGTTCCATATACCTCTCTGCTCTTTAGTGGTAGAGGTTATTCCCCATTCAAGATAGAGGACATTGAGGTTAGGCCTTCACTAGAAGTACAAGTCTTAGGAGCCCCACTTCAACTCTTCCAAAGTCAATAGTGCTCCAGTGTCTATAGCGCTTTGGCCTTGCGGTCAGTTTTTCCTGCTTTTGAGGGGCTTGCTCTACCAGAGTCTCTGGCAACATTCCACACTCTGACGTTGCGGAGGGCTGTAGTGGATGCCGGCATTGAGTAGTACTTTCAGCTTTGCAGGACTGGCAGATGGTCATCCACGGCGCTCCCTCTGGTGTTGCAATAAGTTCCTGTGATCCCTCTTGCAGGTTAGGGGCAATTGTACAGATTATAATGTTTCAGTCAGGGCTCGGGTACTCACAGGTCACCACAGCAGCCTTCCCTCTTGTCACAAACAAAACCAGGCTACAATCCTTGCTCTTCACGTTGGCCCACTCTGTCATATGGGGTCACTAACATTAATCCACATAAGGGCTATGGCCCGATCATCATGACAGTCATTGACTTTTCCAGGTGGTACTCTCTGGCATACTAGGCCACTGAGTTTACACTGCACAAGGGCTACCACCCAATCTGGCCAGCAGTAATGCAGTCTTCATGGCAGCCCCCTTTTGGTATATGGGGTAGCTGACTTTACCTTTCCCATGGGATCTAACCCAATTGAAATGGCAGTAATGCTCTCTTTACGGTGGCCCCCTCTGGCATATGTGGTCGCCGACTTGAATCTGCACACGGGTGATTGCCTGATTGGTGCAGCAGCCGTTTACTCACACCTCGCTACAATGATCCACTCGCCAGCATCCCACACTGGACCTTGCTCCCTCCAAGCACTCTCTTCTTCCTCAAGGGTACGTTGGTCTTTGAAAGCAGGCAGGCACTGGTGCTCCAGGTTCCAGTGCAGGTGGTCTTGGATTTCCCAGGGTGATGTACACTCACTCAACTGGGAGACTGTCAGACCTTAGCTCCCAGTCCTAGTCACAGGTAGATGGCTTGCAGAGTTTATCCTCCTCAACATAGAGCCCGACTGCCTGCTTGACAGTTGTCAATTTTGGGGGCCTCAAGCACTCCTTCTTATAGTCCACTTCCAGACACCAAATGTAATTTAGGGTCTGAGTTTGTGGTGGGGGGGGGGTATGCTTCCTTTTGAAGTGCCCACTCTCCTGCCCTGGCTCCAGAAAGCAGTCCGTCACAGTAGGAGTGACTCCAAATCTGATAGCCCCAAAACAGAGGCCATGAGACTAACTAGAAGTTCACACCTGGATGTCAGCCACAGAGATATGTGCCTCAAAATGTTACTTATCAGCCCCATCTCTTTCAAAAGATGCACCCAGGCCCCTTTCTAATGACCTCCCTCAAAATCAAAAAGCACCCTTTGAAGTGTACTGAAGAGCCTGGCTCTTCCTTCAGTGTGTGTCCTAACCAGCTCTCAGGAATGCAGCGATCCACACATCTATCTTGGTGGAGACCCCTACCCTCTCATGCTCCTCCAGTCAGTCCTCAGTCTCCCAAAATGGAACTTAGAGTCTTCCATGTTTTGTACCACTCACAGGGAAACATACACACAGCACACACATGCAACCACGTGCGCTACACAGTGCTGCATACTAACTTGCTGTAGGCTAAGGGTGAATGAAGCACGCAGCAGCAGAACTCTACATGAGTGGGCCTTTAGGCCTCACTCCAGTGTCACAGGGAAAAAGACCTGTTCACTCCTCCTGACCACTACACAGTATGCTGCCACTACCGCTCTTGTGCTACTTAACAGTTGGTAAGTGCAGTAGTCTTTCACCACTATGAGGGTAGTGCTTTAGGCATATCTCCCAGTCCAGCAAGACCGCAATCCATGAGACAGGCCTATGTAATGATACAACACACATGATCTGTGTTCGTCCATGACTAAAAAATCACCTCCAGCGATCTAGATATCGTTGCAACTAGGGGACCGCACAGCAGGGTTGCACGTTTGTCACCATACAAGGAACTTTTCCTTCCCAACAGCATAATACACTCCCTTATTCACGTCACTTAGTGCCACCAATCTCAGCCTATCGCCATTGGCTCTAATTAATTAGGCAAGCATGTGGCCAGATCTGTCTCCCTCTTTATGAATCTTTCCAATATATTGTTTGTGGTATAAATATAGTAAATTTAGCAGAAATACAGCATATTTGTATTTACTGGAAAACAGTACAGATGATAAAGTGCGGCTGTGAACTGTCACCAGCACAATTTCCTTAGCTGCTGTGGGAGCAAAACCGTACTCCAAAATTTAGACACCTCAAACATCCCAAAATGTTACCTCTTACAGTTCTCCCACACATTGAGCTGCCTGTCAAGGTATCTCTCCCAACATCGATTAGCAGGGTAAAAAAGTTTCATTAATGGGGCCCACTCAATATTTGAGTTCTAGATCAATAAGAGTTAAAGAGTTTTATTACAAATTTTAAAAATAAGCAGTACAGAGTCAATTGCTATGAAGGCTCTAAGATGATCCAAAGTTAGATGCAAAGTTATACAGAGTAAGTAAAAATCTGAAAATTATTCTAAACCCCAATGAGCAGCAAAACCATAAGGAAATTGGGCATCATCCCTAGAGGCATAGGTAAGTCATCTCAAAATCTTGCTCACCCCTATAATCAAAGGGTTCTTATGCACATTTCTTGCATAGCAAATTAGAGAACTACAGAATCATCATGGTGTGAGCAAAAGTATTATTTCTTTAGCAAATCAGTACACAAGAATATTGCACGCCATTCCTTATCACATAAGCACCATCTCAGTTCTCACCAAAAAAATTATTCAACACCCTCAATGCTAATGTCCACTGAAGATGTTCTAACTAATGTGAAACATTAAACAATAAAAACGTTCAGCAAATGAATAGACTAGTGATCACAGCAGAAGACAGGGGAAAAGACCTTGACAAATGTTACAAGTCATAGAGAACTGGGAAAAGTTCATTGAAAGCAGTGCAAGTGTAACAGTGAAAATAGTGGAAGTAAGCTTGACTACACTTGAGCACCTTTGGGGAGAAGGAAGGGGGTGGAGCAGGAGTGAGTGCCTGAGACTCCATCCATTTTGTCTAAAATGGAATTTTGCTTGAGAATGTGGCATAACTAAAACACATTAATAAACATGTTTCTACAACTCATATGAAATGTGTTACAATTGCAATTATTTCAATTTATTATAGATAATATATATATATATCACCCAGTGGCAGTTGCCTGGGTAGATATAGTTAGGATCGTGTTTCCATAGGAAATGCATTTTTTGTGTTGATGATAACTTTGGCCCCGTTTGATGAATATCCAGGAAACTTTCCGAAAAAATGCCACTTTTTGACTAGTTTGCGCATGAAAAGTTTCGGGTTGATCCATAAAGCAGGGGTCGAGGAAAATAGGGGGTCCCAAAATGCATTTTCCCCATTAATTTTTCCATAGGAACTTTAGACAACACTACAGTTCAAACTGCTGAACAGATTTACACCAAATTTGACAGAAACCTAGATCTTGGTCCAGAAAGAGTGCGTTTTGTGTTTTGGTGTAAATCTGTTCAGTACTTTTGGAAAAATTAAGGTTAGAAAAAATTGTATATTAGAAGCCACGGAGGATCCGCAGACTGGACAGATCTCAAAGTGAGATCTGATTGGCTGCCACCACTTCAACCATGACGTGGTGTCAGCCATCTTAGCACCCGGGACTTGGTACCAGTCCTAAAAATAAACATCAAAAAAAGACATAAGGAAGCAGGGTAAAGATACCCACCTGGGATAAAAACATTTCTTTCTTTTTTTAATTTGACGCGAATTCGCTGAAAATCTGCAGGAAAATAAAAAAATGAATAAAAAAGGAGCGCGGTCTTCTCCGCTTCTTTTCCAAACTCCCCGGGGTAGGCTGGGCCAAGGGAGATGATGTTTTTAATTTTTTAGGGAGGGGGCTCACGCAGTAAAATGTGCTGGTGAAAAATGGGCAAAAAAATGACTGATTACATTGGGAATTGGATGGCACTGATTTGCCCACGGAAACTCCACATTTCTTCAGTAACACCTCATTATTCTAGAATCTCAGATTTATCAATCCCTTTAGTATTAGTAATGCTGGGTACAGGAAT
This sequence comes from Calotriton arnoldi, assembly GCA_963921515.1. Taxonomy (NCBI): domain Eukaryota; kingdom Metazoa; phylum Chordata; class Amphibia; order Caudata; family Salamandridae; genus Calotriton; species Calotriton arnoldi. The sequence continues at coordinate 675,377 of CAWUFW010006664.1, forward strand.
AACCCAGTGTGCATCTCCTACTCTTAGAATGAAAGCAGCAGCTGGAAATATTTCACTGCACAATGTAAATCTGCCCCTTTATTGAATTTAATATGCATTTTGAGATTTTTTCATATGTTCCTGGTAGTTGCTCATTTCCATTAGAAAGTTGGAATATCCTAATCAATAGCATAAAGCTTATCCCTCGAGATTGTAATTTGTTGATGAAGGCTGGATCCATATAATACAAATGTTAATGTATAAAATGTTTCAATCTAAATGTTGATTGACACAGCTCTCTTTGGAACCCATACATACATGCCAACATTTTAAGCTTGTAAAGTTGGAGCTTTTGAAAAAATAAATCGGGGGAATGTAGTTTCCCCATTGACTTCTTTTGAGGCAGAGGCAATTTTAGGCAGAAGATAGCTAAAATGAAGTAATTTTTTTGCTTAGAAACCCGGGAATGTCCCGCCTGAATCGGATTATTTGGCATGTTTGCCCATGATTATAGACCGAGAACTTGAAAGACGATACTAGGTCTTGATTCTCTTGTGCTCAGATGTTCAACAAGTGGAAGAAGCCCTTGGAGAAGAAAAATACAGAAAAACTCAGGGCATGTGAAGTATCCACGATTGTAACTGCAGCAGGCGTGCAAGACTGGTTTCCTGCCCTCGCATGCAAACATTTTCTAACCACAAGAAGATAAGACGATATTTAAGGAGATTTGGGAGACGTGCAAAAAATGAACACCGCTCCTACGGCAGATTCCTTTTTTTTCTCCCACTGATTGAAACACTGCATGCTTTAGCGCTTATCACAACTCACACCTGCGGCGTCGCCGAACGCCATGTTCATACCCCACCCCTGCTCCACCACTTCCTGTTTTAAAAGGGCCTGAGCGGGAAATGAGCGAGGCAATGGAACATGCCACCACGTCTGTGCGGTAAAATTCTAGATGAAAGGATGTTTGTTTGCAGCAGCATGTCGCTCTCTTCTTTATGCCCTTTGCTTCACCCACGTTTGGCTTGCTTCGCCTGAGGAACACTTTGCGGGGCTTATGAGCCCCCTGCTTTTCATCATTTGTTTCTGCAGTATGATTGTCACTCGGTGCTTTGCTCCACAAGCATCCGCTTTGCAAGGCGCCACATCACATTGTCCAAATTGAAGCAAAACGTTTCAGTGAGTAAGCCTGGGAGTTTTTATTTGCAGTTTCCTGACTACTGAAGTGTTTCTTTCGGTAATCTTTCTTTTTCTAAAATGCACCAATAATTTCAATCTTCACACCCTGTGATATATATGCATATCCGTATTTACTTTTCAATCCATTCAGCCTATTTACCAGAGAGGGGGAAGGAGACAGCTGAATGAACGCAGGGAGGCGTGTATTCCATTTATACTGCGATTAGAATGGCGCAGCTATTATAAGTGAGATGAAACAAGGGATGGCTGCTGATTTGAATGCGATCCCAAGGAAATGTGAATTATCGCTCACTAAAACAAAACCTTGTGGCTTTGAACTGGAGCCGCCGTTGCAGACAGATTAGTGCTTGCTTTTACGAAGGCACTGCGGATTAAAATGTAAAACAATATTTTTATTTATTCGTGAGCCCTCTACCACAAGAGCATCATACCATTTTGAGTGTAATCCATGCTGAGTGTATGAATTATGTTTGTGGCAAGGATTTTATTTATATTGCACCTAGGGGTAGAAATTACCACCCAGTGGTAGGTCTCACTACAAACAGTTTTAGCTGTCTAGGAGATCTAATCTTATGTTACCAATGCTTTAAAACAGTCACTGGCAAAACCAACACAACTAGCTTGCACTGTTTGAAGTGCTACCCGGGACAGCTGATTTCAGGTCAAAGATCTGGACACATGCAGGTGTGAGTCTCTGGTGTAAGGTCCCTGCCAGGACAGGAGGAACTGCTTCTTCTACTGAGAAATGTTTGCTAGCTGCGTGTGCAGTAAGGAATTAGTTTGCCACATCAAGCATAATGTCAAGTCAGTTGCACACTGTAATCATCAGTGAAATACCATGGCCCTGTATTGATCATGGAAGCTTACATTGTACCATTACTATTCCAGTTGCATCTTGTTGATGGAAACTCAAGAAGTATTCCTACACACCTATGCTTCCTGTCCTCTCAATCTTTGTTCTGGTGTCTGTCGTTACATCCCCTTTTTCCAGTGCTTTCCTCAAACCCTGTGCTCTCACTTTACCTCTCCTGCTTTCCTTTGCTAACTGACTTTGTCGTTCCCCCTTGCTCCCCATGCTTTTGCTCTCTGTCCTGGCTCCACTCATAGCTCCTCTACTGCACCACTGGTCATTGCTCCGAGGAGTGCATGCTCAATTGTTTTCACTTTCGCCCATCTTCACTCCACGTGGTCCATTTCCATCACTCCAAGTGGATCCCTCTCCTTTCCCACCTCCTCCCTCGGTCATCACTCATGGTGTCCTCATTTTCATCCACTTTCTCTGTTCTATTCTGTTCTATTCTCACTCTAGTACCCTGTTGGTTCTTCAGCCACTCTTCCCCGCATCTCTTAATTTGCTTAATTTGAGCCGGCGGTTGCCAGTGGGGGTACTGGCACTTATTTTTGGGGACTGGCACTTATTTCCCGCATCAGATTTTTACCGAGTACAAAAGAGGGAAAAACAGAGAGATCGGAAAGACAGTTGAAGAGAAAGTCGGCAAAGCCGTCACAAAAGGAGAACACAGGAACCTGCAAGAGCGAAAAAAGGAGAGGGAGTGTCTGTAGTGAACTAAAGACAATCAGTCTTGGGATGCGATTTGCCAACACTTAATTGCACGGGTTGTCGGCTTCTGAGCAGAGCTTCAGGCACGGCACTCTTTCTTTCACAAATTAAGCACTGCTCCTACCTGCCTCAGCCCCCAGTCATCCTTTCACTTTTACTTACTCGCTACTTATCCCCTTATTTCTTGACTAATATAATGGTGGATACTCTGCTCAGGGGTCCCTTGCACATTTTTTTTAAACACAAAACCCTATTATTCGTAAGTTGTTGGTAACAAACTTGACAATAAGTGCACAAGCTATCCCATTGACCTTTTACCTGTTAATAAAAAAGGTCACGTTAGTCAAATACATTTTAGTAAATCACTTTACATTAACTACACCTGTCTTCATCCGAATCCTCCTCTCCCCTGTCGCCATTTGGTTCCTGGGTTAAAGAAAAAAGGACAAAGAGGTTAGTGGCCCCTCCAGGCCCCCCTCCCCCCCAAGTAAGGGCAGGGGAAACCCTTTGGGTCCTCAGGTGTCGTCATCTTCGTTGCCTGAGCCTTCCAGGCCCCCACTCCTGTGGAAGGGTACAAGGGGACCCCTTTGGGTCCTTAGGTTTCGTCATCGCTGTCCTCGTCTGATCCGTCCAGTAAAGCATAGTCCCGCAGGAGACAGTGGATCATTTTCGCAGGCAAGGGTCGATGTCTCCTTCTTCCCTACTACCAGGCTGTTTCTGGAAAACAGAAGAACATCTGTAAAGCAGCACAGGAGCCTCCAGCAGTCCTTGAGGTCCCCAAGTACATTTGTCCCTAGGAACAGACCGTACATCACTGAGTCCACAGTGATGCATGATGTTGGTATCCAGGCCCTATCTCCATGCCTAGGGCCTTCTGTAGATCCTGCACATACGAACACTCACAGAAGAGATGGTAGGTCGTCTCGACTGTGGTGCACCCCCTCGGGCAAGACTTGTATCTGTTGAGTCCTCGTGCGTGAATGAAGGCTCTCACAGGCAGTCCTCCTTGGATGGCCATCCAGGCGATGTCCTTGTGCTGGTTGGTCAGGCGCTTGGAGGCGACGTTCTCCCACACGTGGTCCAATTTGACAGAGGGAAGGGCGACGATCGGTTCGCTGGTGCCCCTCGCACATTTCTGGCATTGGACGATCTTTGGAGTCCACGTGGCTTGGGCGGCAGCCTCCGTACCAAACTCCTTGACTAACTTTTCAACTTCCTTGTGGAACCGCGGGGTGTCCCAGTTGTACGGGACGGCGCTCACCCATTCTGCCTAACCAAGGCGTCTCCACGTTGGCAACAAGAAGAAACGTGCCATCAGAAAGCCGTCATGAGTCTCATCTTCGGTCCTCATGGTGCTCCTTACAAAGTGGCAGACGAAGATTCCCCTCAGGATGGTGGCGATGTCTGGCACTCCCTTGTCGTATGTCTTGAACATCACCTCTCTCTTCACTTTGTCCATCTTGGAGCTCCAGATGAAGTAGAAGATCATTTTTGTGATGGTCTTAGCCGTTCGAGGCTGCACTGGCCACACTTGAGCGACATACTTGAGCACTGGCAGGGTCTCGTTCTCCAGGACTAAAGACTTCCCTTCTATCGTCAGCTTACGGAGGCTCCAGAGTTCCAGCTTCTGCTTCGTCTTTGCCAGTCTCTCTTCCCATGTCTTCTTCTCCGATCCAGACTCCAAGGATCGTCAGGAAATCCTGCTTGACGGGGATTGCAGTGGGTCTCGGGTGGGGGTCCAGTGGCCAAAGAGCAGCATTTCTGGCTTGGGGCTGTTGATCTTCACTCCTGGCACCTTTCCAAACTCAATACAAGTCATTTTCAGCTCTTCTACAGACTGTCCGTCTGCACAGAAGACCAAGACATCGTCCATGTAGAGGGAGCTCTTCACTTTGCCCTTTCCCTTGCTTCCTGGCACTGTCACTCATCTGATGTTCCTGTTCTGTCTGATGCGTACAGCGAGGAGCTCTATCACGCAGGTGAACAGAAGAGGGGAGAGCGGACAGCCCTGCCGGACACCTGACAGGGCGGGGAAGGGGGCCGGTTTTCCATCTATTAACCAATGCCGTGCTAGAGCTATCTCTATACATTGTGGTCACAAGGTCGCAGAAGAAGTCTCATGGGAAACGCGGTCAAACTCCTTTTCCTGATCCAGGCTGACCAAAGCCATCGGAACCTTGCGGCCCTTGATGTACTTGATCATGTCCCGGACGAGGGCCAGATGGTCTGCAATTTGCCAACCCAGTATCCCACAAACTGGTCAGGGTGGACTATCTTCGTTTTCACTTTCTTTAGGCAGTTGGCCATTGCCTTCGCTAGGATTTTGTAGCCCACATTGAGGACCAAGATGGGCCTCCAGTTCTTGAGGTCTTCTCTCTCCCTTCTGCTTATACAAAAAGGTTAATGCCTTCACACAGGGATTGCGGCATACTGCCCTTGCCCACCATTTCCTCCTAGAGGTCCAGCAAGTCCGGCCCGATCAGGTTCCACAGTTTGACATAAAGTTCCACTGGGAGACCGTCATTTCCAGGCATCTTGCCCCTCTTGGCGGTCGTAGCGGCCACGTGCAACTCTTCCAGGGTGTAGGGCGCGTTCAGGCCCTCTCAGACCCAGTATCTTTGAGATTCCCTCCAGGAAACTGTTCGCCTGGGATCTCTCTGACTACTTGGGTGAGTAAAGCTCGCCATGAAAGTCAGTTATGACTCTCATGACGTGCTATTTCTCACTTTGGAGGTTGCTCTCCGAGTTCTGAAGCTCTACCAGTGCTGTGTGGGCCGAGTGAAGTTTCTTGAAGAAGAACGAGTTGTATTTCTCAAACTTCTCAAGGTTCTCGGTTCTGGTCTGGATGATGATTTTCTTGGATTCTTTCCTAAAGTGCTCTGTGAGCCCTTTTCGGGTTTCCTCCAGTTCGTCATCCACGTCCCATCCCCTGAGCTTGAGTTCATATAGTTGCTGCAGCTTGCCCTGCAGCCTCCTGAACACACTCTTCTTTTCCTGTGCAGCAGCTCTGCTTGCATCCTGGAAGAAGCTCCGGAACCTGTCCATCACCCATTCCCACCACTTGCTGGCGAAGTGAAAGAAGTCATTCATTTTCTGCACTCTACATACGCGACTCGGAGGTTCACCACTAACTCCTCATTTTCCAGCAACGTGCAGTTCAGTTTTCACAATACTGGGCCAGCGGGGAACTTCCCTGTAAGTTCCCCCTCGAAACAGACTGCTCTGTGGTCATAGAAGTGGATAGCGACCATGGAGCTTTGCCCAGGTTTTACCGTTGGGGAGGTGAATAGGAAGCTGATCTGAAATTGCACGGATCCATCCGGTATACTCTGGGAGAAATTCCTGGCATTCGGCCCCATGCTTCCGATGTCATCCCGCATGGAGGCCTCACCTATCTTCTCCACCAACAGCCTGGGCGTCACATCCATTCCCGCATGAGTCCGACCCAGTCCGCCCAACCATCTCTACTGTGCAATTGAAATCACCACCCATCAGGATGGTCCTGGAGGTCACGAGTTGCATCCTGAGCACCCTGAACATCTCAAACTGCGTATTCTTCTCTGGGGGGCATAGATGTTGATGAGGCTAACGGGCTCACCGGCCCACAAGCCTTCCACGACCACCACTCTACCGTTGCCCTGCTCAGTGACCTTGTCGGTGGTGAAATGCATCCCCTTGATCAGAATGGCGACTCCAGACGATTTGCAATTGTTTCCTCCGGACCAAAACGATGGCCCGTGTGTCCACTACCATTCGAGCTGGCTGTACAACTAGGCGTACGGAATTTCCCATTCTTGCAGAAAGCAGCTATCTTGTTTCTGGCCAGCCAGGAAGCGCAATGTACCAACCGGCCTGACCTGATCCTTCACGCTCCTGACGTTTAGGGTGAACAATGATGCAGCCATTGTCTCAGCTATAGCTGTCAGTGTCTGGTTTTAGAACCTCTATGAGGGGAGAACTACTGTAAAGCTCAGTGCTGAACCACCTGCAGGCCTCCTGTAGCTGGTGCTGCCTCTTCTGAGATCTTGACGGAGATCACTTCTGCAACGTCAGGGACTTCTACCCACTCGATGGGTTCCTCGTCCTCTTCTTTGTCTGCTCCGGTTTCCGGCACTTAATTGACCTTCCAGTGTAGCCTCTTCAGGTCCTCCAGGACCTCCCCCACGGGTCCTCCCGGGGTGGTACCTGTGCCCTCCATGCCACTGTCCTCCGTTCCAGAATCTATGGTGACATACCCGTCCTATGTTTTTTCCTCATGGGCCTTGTTTATCTTCTTGCTTGTGTAGAAGTCTTCCTTCCTTGGCCTCATCCTCTTCCTGTAGACCCGGAGGAGGGTCTGGTCACCCTTCTGTTCCTCCTTGCTGGTCTTGTGGTCAGCTCTGGCGTCAGTTGGTGTCGGTGAGGTTCCTCCAGACCTGGTGTGCCTCCTCCTCTCTTCTTTCTCCTCCCTCTCCTTCTTGCACTTGGCACGCAGCATCTGAGACCTCATCTGGCTCCATTCCTCTGTCAGTTATGCATCACTGCCCCTGCTTTCTCCTTTTTTTCCTTTCATAACTTTCTTCTACTGGTGTTGTCCTCCCTTCGCTAGCACTCCTGAGAAATTGGTCTTTCTTCCTCAGAGTTGGTTGACGATGCCTGGGTCTGCTCTGTTTGGGTTTCCGTGGGTGGTGATGGTCCTTGTGGGGAACCACTCCCCTTGACTTCCTCTGGGCAGGGTGTCTCTGCTGTGACTTGTTCCTCTGGTGGGCCTGTTGGTCCTGCGGGATGTCCCGGCTTGCCTCTGTTTCCTTCACAGTCTTCTCTGGGCTAGTAGGTGTTGGCGCGGCCTTCAGCTTGGTCTTGTTGGGGGAGCCTTCTTTCCTGGTGGTGGCTTCTTATCCACCTCCTCCATTGAAGACCACAGGAGAGTGTCTACCTCAGCAGTGACTGCTGGGTCCAGCTGGGTCCAGCTGAGGTCTGGTGGTCCTTGGGCTGGGCCTCCCACTACCGCTGTTGGTTCCGCGTATGTCTTTGGTCTGTCTGACTTGGGGCATTGGTAGTAGGTATGTCATATTCTTCCACAGAAGTTGCACATCTTCTCACCGGTGCATCCACTCACCTCGTGTCCGGTTCTCTTGCAGATCCCGCAGAACTTCTCCGGATAGTCCTTTCCCATGTGTCCCACTGCCAGGCATTTCCTGCAGGTGAAGGGATGTCCTGGGTACCCGATCTCGCCCTCGTTGGCTGCAAGGTAGAAGCTTGCTGGTGGATGTCTCAGTCCGTCCCTTCCTGCTGGGTCTTCGTGCAGTTTGATGGTTGCTTGCCAGGTCGTGTTCTAGATTCCTCTCCTGTCCCGGACTGTGGTGGGTTAATCTGTGATGGTGCCATTTTTCTGGAGGAGCACTGCGATGTCTTTGTACGGGATGTGCGAATTCATCATCTCCATCTTGACCCTCTTCTCTGTGGATGCTGGTCCCCATCCTGCCATCATGTGGAGGGTGTTGTAGAGTGGTTCCTCCTTCTTCCCTTGGAAGACGACCCAGTACTTCCTAAAAAGCACCTGGGTGATTAAACTGAGGAGGAATATCATCCCTGATGCTGACGCTTGGCAGCTAAGCACCTCGCCACTGGGATCCCTGCTGGTTTGAGGACCTCGTTCAGGCACAAGTCCCTATCCAGCCTGGGCCCTTCTTTGTCCTTTACCTCTGACTGCATGGCAATGGTGTGCCTGTGGGATAGGTTGTACCCATTGAAGGGTTTGGGGGTGTCCCTTGCCTGGCTCTTCCCTTTCCCCTTGGGTTTGGCTGTGCCAGCACTTTCTGGTCCCCATTTCTTAGGCCCTGGTGCCTTTATGTCACCAGTCTTCCCAGCTCTGGTGCTCTCTTTTTGGGTGGTGTCCTTACTAGCACCTTCACTGTCCTCCCCTTTGGGGTTGGGATTCTGGGTGTCCACTGGGGGGATGCCTTCTGGAGTGGTCACTGAGGCTCCAGAGTTCATTTCGCCCTCCATTGGTGAACCTTTGGCTTACTGGTGCAACTGGGGTTACCATCTGGTTACCAGTTTTGCCTAGGGTCCACCGTCTGGATACCTGGGGTGTCTCCCAGCAGGCAACAATTGTCTGCAGTGCAAGAAACACTGTCCAATCACTCCCAAGAGCTAAGGTAAGTGTCATAGATGTTCCACCTAAGCATATATCTCCTCTCCAGAGGTCTGGGTGATTGACAGGCCTGTGAAGGATGTTAGGAGGGTTGTTACGTCTCCAGCATTAGTCCATCCAACCGCCAAGAGAGAAAGAGTAACTAGGGAGCGCAGCGTCACCAAGCTCTAAGAGCTGACCACAAGTCCTTGGGGTTCCGATTTTGCACTCTCAGTGAGCAAACTGGCACCAGCATGCTGGTGTCCTTCCTCCTGCTTCCATAAAAGTCAGGTGGGCCTTTTCAGAAAATTTGCATATAGGATGCTAATTTACTTCAGTCAAAGTCGTAGATCCAGTAAATATCAAAACTACTCCCACTTAACAGTGGTTTCACTCTGATAAGAACATACACTACACTTAAATTCAACACCAAAAAACACTGCTGCCAAAACAGCTGTGAGGGCATTATTTCAGAATCTGAGTGGGGAAAAATGTCGGAGGAAGGTGAGCAGTTGCAGAGAGTAAAGCAGTATGTGAGGACAGATTGACCATGTGAAAGGAGTTTGGGTCCAGAATTACAAAGTTTTGCTCAGGTTTCTAATGTATTAAGTCTGGAAAATAACATATTGTACCACCGGTGGGGATTAGACACAAGCCGATAAAACTGGCCCATCATTAAACATCCCGGTGTTTCTGGAACCAAGAAAGTGCTGAAACAACATTATTGGTGGCCAGGCATTGATGTAGCAATAGAGAAGTCCATTGATGCTTGTCAGGTTTGTTTGAATTCTGACATACACAGGAAAGTGTCATGTGAGCCTCTATAACTTCAGAGCATTCCACAGAATCTGTGCTATCTATTGTTTCTCTAGAGAGAAACAATAGATAGCACGGATAGTACACATATGAGTGATGTTTCTCAGCAAAACGTGTTTGGAGTTAACAATGATGTGTTGGTGTTTTCAGAAATGGAGTCTTGGGAAGAGTTGAACAAATGTGTGGAGCTAAATAGTAGTTCCATTCACAAATGAGCTGCCTTGGAGGTTAGCATTCCGGAAGCTTCCTTGGTGTCACCTTGTGTGGAGGTTGGAAGGAAAGATCTTGTGGGCCATCAAACAAAAAGGGTTGTAAAGTTGCTAAGAAATTTGAGGATTACATTTTAAAGTAACAAATTGTGGTAGTGTATATGTACTGCTTGACTTTTATTTATCCTGTAATTTCAAGTTCGGGCTTTATGTTTTTATTGCACATCTTTTTGGGGTTCAGTTTTAACAGTACATATAAATATGTACATATTTGTAAAAAAAGAGACATGATGTGTAACTAGCATGGTGCGTTCAGAATGCCATGATATAAGGCATTCTGAATGACATCGGTTAAAGGGTTGGAATGTACTGGCGGCAGGCTGAGAGAGGAGCGTTTGGTGGGCGGCGGCGTTTCTCTGCTCTCCACCATTGGGTGTATTCATGACACTTGAATAAACTTCTTTTATTCTACTTCTTGACTTCGTGAAATTACTTGAATCACGTTACTGCAGTCTTGCTTTAGTAGTGATTTGTCTGACTTGCTTTTGAGCGCAGTTTCGAAACAAGTTACAGCTGCTTGTTTTCAATAAATTACTACATGACCCATCATCAAACCTGTAGTATTGTCACTTCATGTGAATTAATGGAATGACAAAGTGGGGAGGTACATTTTTCATCATGCCTGACTGGCCCGAGCAAATTCAAAACATTTTCACCTTTATGAATTCGAACCAAAATTTCTGATTTCCCCTGACTACATGGGGCATGGTGAAATGATATTGTCCTGAATTCCACATATCCATTTCCGGCACCAGGATTTTCCATGGGTAGGACATCCTGGAGCAGGAAATTGTGGAATGAAGCTGCACCCTCCCCTAATCATCAGAGAGATATTTCGAGTATGGTGACAAAAGGGGATAGAGCAAGAGGCAGGCTAATACAGGATGTGGGTGGTGAGACAGCCCATCTGGCAAAGTACCAGATCTGATGAGGTATGTGGCACAGGAGAACTAGGCCAATGGACAAACAATAAAGCAATGCATACAGTAGATAAATGTCGAGCTGCACCTGTCAGCACATCACCCAGACTGAACCCTCGCAGCACAGGGCACCATATACCAGTTCCACAAAGTGCCCAACACTGCCGCACTTTTTTTCAATAACCTTCAAGATCTTTACGGTTGGAAATCAACATCGTCACGCATTCCTATTATCATGTATACATGATAGCTCTTTTTTATGTTGTAATTCATAATTAAGAACAAAACCACTTTGCAGGCGTCCAATACGGAATAAAATACACATTGCAATGGGTAGTGAAGGGAAGGGGGAGGGGGTAGGAATAAGATTGCATTATGCAAGTAGTGTTGACAACAACGTGAATTGTACATCTACCGTCATCATGTGTTGGTGGTCCAACATCCCCGGTTGAAGGAAGTGGCCTGATTCGGGTCACTCGCGTCACCAATGACCACCTCTCAGCCTTCCACTAAAATGAGGAGTCGGTCAGACAGTAGAGAATACAAACCAATAATAGTTTATTCAGAGTACACTCAGAGCGGAGCCCAATCTGCCCAGTCGCTTAGGAGTGCTGCAGAGGGACTGACATGAGCAAGCATGACGATACATTATGTACATTTCAGAATCAATGAAAACACGCCCACCATGGAATTTTCCAGAGTGATGCAGCTGGACAGTAAATTACAAAGGAGTAAGTTTCGGTTCTGAGGCCGAGCACACATTATGTACTATTCAAGGTCACTCTGCCTGTGCCCGCCGCTAGACAAGTGGGAGAAGGCTTACATCTAAAGGAAAGGTATTCACTAATAAGAACAGTGCATTCATTAGTGTGGCAGAACTCAGCTCCGCAGAAACATAACCTAGAGAAGGCTTTTTCTCGAAAAATGGAAAAGAATTAGTTTTGATCATGATAAAAAATGGCGTCTGTACACAAAATGGCGCAGCGAATGCTAACTTACGTAAAACAATGTGAAAGCATAATTTTTATTCCTACAGACCCTCCTTTTAGCATGAGCTAAGCAATTGTGTATAATAACAAAAGACATATAATTCAATAAATCATGAATATATTGGTTTAGGAGCATTCCATATTTTCAGCTTCAGGGAGGGAAACAGTAAGGAGGGAAGAAGTCTCAAAAATAGCCTCCTCTATCTGCATAAGGTCGTCAACTTCTTTCTGAATCATAATTGTTGCATTGGTATCATGGGTCGATATTCTCTTAGGGGCGAGAAGGGTGGTGCAATAAGAGCAACATAAGGGGAGACAGTGCACCAGGACACAGCAAGCAGTCAGAATCACAATGAAATAGATCACCCTTTCAAGGATCCAACCCCATCCACCAAAGAGGGACCAACTCTAATTTCCGCTCTCCATTCCTTTAACATTTTCCAAGATGTCTAAAATGTGTTGGGTAATATTCCTTTCCATATTAGTGATCCCGACCACACACTGGTCTCCTAATACCGTGCACACACCACCACTCTTAGCTAGGATGAAATCAACAGCATATCTAGTTTGCTCTGAATATATCCGCATACTTTCCCATTGGGTGGTGATGACACACAGAGCGGCTACTGTGGAATTAGACAGTATCTGAAGCTTACATCCAAAATATTCCCTAGCTTTTTCACCCCTAGCCATAGCGGTACCACCAAAGGTAATAATGGAGCAAAGAATATACCCAAAGGTGATACCATTGCTATAGTTATTGACTTCCAAGTCTGTCACTCCATCACAAAATTCTTTTGTCAATGTCCTTTTAACCCATCTTATATTTGGCTTACTATACTTACAGGGCACACCGAGAGGGAGCACCAACCCTAGAGCAACATCCTCTGTACCGTTATAAACATTCAAATAAGTACCATTAGACAGAAAATAAAACCCTGGGTGTGCATAAAGTGGACCTTGATAATCTACAGGAGCATATCTGGTGTTCATTCCAACAGTACTCGGATCCTTCTTTTTCACTAAAGACATCTTATTTTTGAACAATATTATTCTGAAACAATTTACATACAGGAATGCGTCAGTACTGTTTACTATCGGACAACATGCAGGATAATAACCAGCTTTTCGAGTGACCGGTAAATCTTGGTAATGCCAGCCTACTAAGGTGATGTTCTGCTCTTTCATATACAAATTATTACTGTACATATTAGTGTCACAACCTGGATATCCCTTCCCTCGCGGCTTCCTATAATATAAACAAAGGCCGGAATACCCTATCCCAAACTCACCCTTTACCTCTATGAATTGGGCTGGGCGGACATATGTCTAATTAACCAGTGACAATGGGTAAGCAGTCCATAAACTTGTAACGGATTCAGTAGGATAACAAGCTGTACCTTCACCAAAAAATCTTTTATGTGTATCTAGGAAAACATTACTCGGAGCTGTCCTTTTCGTACGAACTTGGGAAACAACCTTGTGTTTAGTACATGATGGTGCATTCTGATCACATTCCAAGACCCAAGACGGCCCACCCAGAATCAACAGCAGTAGTAACACAAGAATAGCACATAGTATTTTTTGCTTGGTAGACCAAAATATACGTGTATGAACAAGGGGAATTACTGGCTGCTCTTCGTCGGCAACCATTCTGTCAAAGGGGTGCATAGCAAATGATAAAGCAAGGGGGCACATTGCCAGCAAGAGGAGTATACAAGTTCCCAGTGTCCGTCAGATTCTCACTGGTACAGGCTCCTATAGTCCATCAAATGTTGGCGCTCTTGAGCACCGGCGGTGGAGCTTGCTCTGTCCTAAGCTCGGGTTCCCACGTCGACCAGGATAATGTACCCCCAAGGGGATACGTTCGATCTATCCTGTCCAATGTTCAAACAGTGCACAAATCTCATATCACCCTAAACTAACTCCGTTGGTACTATAACAAAGACACAGTCCATCCCTGACTAATCTGACTTCTCCTTTGGTGCACTATTTCTTAGCCGAGGACGCAGATTGTACCTGGTGACTCCATGCACAGAGGGATCAATGAAAAGGGGCTGCTGGATAGCTCGTATCTCCGGTGGAACTGCTGCATTCAGTACTTCATCATTCTCCTCATCCGTTTTGGTCCAGGTCAGCTTGGCGTCACTAAGAGGGACAAACTGGGGCACCGTCTCACACTCAGAGTCCCCTACTCCATCATTTATCCATTGGTCATAAGGCAAAGGCAGGGGCACCCTCTTGCAATGAGTGCCATGCACCCAATTCTTTCGGCCAGCGACCTTGACAGCTGTGCGTGTAGCCAAGAGGACCTGTTCCGGTCCCTTCCAATGCGGCTCCAAACTCTTCTTCCTCTGAAAATTCCGAACGAGAACAAAATCCCCAGGCTGAATGTCGTGTCCGGGCCCCTCTGGTGTAGCTGGCAGGGCTTCCCGGACCTGTTGGTGAATAGAACGCAAATTTTCAGTTAACTGGCAAAGGTAGTCAATCAACAACGGGTATTCAATGTCTGAAAACCGTCGAGGTCGCGGGATGCCCCAGACATTTGCCGGGTGTCCAAACACGACTTCATACGGTTACAATCCTGTCCTAGAATGCGCTGTTGGTCTCGTTGACAAAAGACCTAATGGTAAAGCATCTGGCCACTGTAACCCTGTTGTCTCCTGAATCTTTGCCAATTTCAGTTTGAGAGTACCATTGTACTTCTCAAGCAAACCTGCTGACTGTGGGTGGTTGGCAGCATGAAACTTCTGCATTATATGCAATCCATCACAAATCAACTGAATCACCTGAGTATTAAAATGACTTCCGTTATCACTCCAAATCAAATGGGGCGAGCCGAAACGAGGAAAGAACTCCTTCAGGAGTACCTGTGCAGTCGTAATGGCTGTATTATCTTTAGTGGGATAAGCCTCAACCCATTTACTGAATGCACAGACAACCACCAGAACATACTTCAAATTGTTGCACCTTTCCAGTTTGATTTAGTCCAATTGAAAGACTTCGAAAGGGAAAGTGGGTGGTGCAAAATTACCAGGGGGTGTAGGAGCACCCTTCCCAGGATTATGCCTCATGCACACCATGCAGTACTTCACTAAGTGTGCAGCTGTTTTTGAAATATTATCATTTTGCCATGCAGGGTCTAGCAATTTGAAACTACCCTTAGCACTGATATGGGCTGGGCCATGCACCATCGTAACGACAGGGAGAACATATGCATCTGGTAACATCCATCCTTGTTTCCCTGTCTTATCAATCCAACATCCCTCATCGTTCAGTTGTGCTGTGCTGTACTTTCTTGCCACACTGCTAATTCTTCTATTGTCGCTTCACTTTGTATCTCTTTCACATTCTCAAGTGTATCCTCAAACATGGTAACTTCAGGCACCCACCTAGCGGGGCCTGCTACAAACATTCTTTTCATTTTAGTCCGGGCTGTTTCTTTAGCTCTCTGATCTGCAAAGAAATCTCCCCTACCAACATCATCAGTGACCTTCCGGTGGGCACCACACTTCACTATAGCCAATTTCTTAGGGAGTGTCAAAGCAGACAAAAGCCTCAATATCAGGTGCCTGTGCTGGATTTTGGTGCCATGGGAACTAAGAAACCCTCTCTCACCCCAGAGTCACCCAAAATTATGTGCGACTCCAAAGGCGTACTGGCTGTCAGTATAATATTGACAACCAGCCCCTCACTCAATTCACAAGCTCGTATTAGAGCAACACGCTCAGCAGCCTGGGCCGATTGATAGGGAACTCGTGATGTCTCAACTACCATACGCAGCGTAGTGATAGCATACACAGCAGTTGTGGTGCTATCTGGTAATTTAAAACAAGAGCCATCGACATATAGTTCCCCTTGTGGGTCAGATAGGGGAACATCAGTGAAGTCTACCCGTCCTTTCGTCTCTTCTTCCGTCCGGAAGATACAGTCATGTTTGTCGACTTCATCACTCTCAGAAGGGAGGGATAGTAACGTGGCTGGATTCAGAGTGGCACATCTTTTGATCGTGATGTGTTTGGCAAACAATGTTAATTCATAGCCTGTCAGACATGCACTGGTAAGGTGCTGTGTCTTAGTTTTATTCAAAAGTATATCCACAGCATGGGGTACCATGACTGTGAGATCAGTATCAAGTACGAGTCCAGCCGATCGTCCTATCGAGACAGCCACAGCCACGACCGCTCTTAGGCAGCTCGGGAGGGCTCGTGCGACAGGGTCAAGGACAGCAGAGAAATAAGCACATTGCCGTTGCTTATCTCCAAATTTTTGTGTTAAAACAGAAAGCGCACAACCAGCCATTTCATGGACGTACAACACAAACGCTTTGTTATAATCGGGGGTGCCAAGCACTGGGGCTGAACAAAGCGCAGTTTTCAATTGCTCAAAAGACTGCTGACACTCAAGAGTCCAAGGCAGGGGTTCATGCACGTCTTTAGTAGTAAGTGCAAGCAAGGGTTTGATTAGTAACGAGTAGCTAGGTATCTACTGGTGGCAGTAGGAAGTGATACCTATAAAAGCGCGCACATCTTTCTGAATTTGTGGAACGGGCATTTTAACAATGGTACGGATGCGTTCCGAGGTCAATCTCCTACCCTACTTCGACAGTAGGTGACCTAGATAGGTGACCTCCTGTCGACAATATTGAAATTTAGAAAGAGACACCTTATGTCCATGTTGGGCCAAATGCATTAACAATTTAACTGTAATGTCTTTGCAACCTTGTTCCATGTCAGAAGCGATGAGCAAATCATCAACATACTGCACCAATACATTACCTGGGGGAAGCGAAAGGGAATCCATTTGACTGTTTAATGCTTGGCAATAAATGCTCGGACTTTCTGTATAGCCCTGAGGAGTTTGACAGAATCTAAAGCTCCTACCAGCTAGGGTAAAACTAAAGACAAGTACCTGCTATCCGGATGAATAGGAATACTGAAGAATGCATTTTTCAAGTCAATGACAGAAAAGAATTTAGCAGTAGAAGGAATCATTGTCAAAAGAGTAGTGATGTCAGGGACCACTGGCAACTGGGGAACCCCTATTTTATTAACTTCGCGTAAATCAATCACGAAACGGTAAACAGCCTCATGATCATCAAGAGAACCGGAGGGAGTTCGTTTAAGAATTGGAAGGATAGGGCTATTACAAACATTAGCAGTAGTCTCTTCAACCACTCCCTTCTTAATCAAATCCTGAATAATTTGCAATAGGGCTCGCTCTCCTGCCTGTGGTATTTTGTACTGAGGGATACGGGGCAAAATAGCACCATTCTTAACCTGTATCGAAACTGGAAGTATCTGAAGTAGTCCTACATCTGTATCACCTGTCGCCCACAAAGTGGGTGGCACATCAGCAAACTCGACAGGAAGAGGCGCATCTTTGAACTAACACTGCTTAGCACGCACTACATCTGGACCCATTGTCATATAAACATCTGCCGGGGAACAATAAATAGTAGCATGTAGTTTCTTCAACAAATCCATACTCATCAATTTTCGCCACAGTTAGATGTCAATAAGAATGGTGAATCCACAGTGAAGGGACCAACAGTCAACGCAAGGGGCTTTGAAATGGGGCTTACAACCGGTACTCCAGAAAAACCTACCGAAACATTATTATGGCCAGACAGAGCTGCCCCGGGGACCATTTTTCGAGGAACAGAACTTTTTGTCGCACCTGTGTCCACCAAAAATTCCTTAGTAGAACCTTGCAATTCTGCTGTCACATAAGGACCACGCTGGTCTACAGTTATCGGAACTGGTCCCCCACTCTGTCCCTGGCTGTCCTAGCTGTAGGACATCCCTGTCACTTCCTCTACATCATAATCGTCATGATAGTACTGTCCCTCACGAGGGTCATCAAAGTAATTATTATCAGAACGACCCTGTGAGGCCACAGTATTCTGAGCCCTATCTGCTTCTCCAGCTCCACGACCATTTCCACGAGAACCTCGTCCTCTCGGGACAGCTACCTTCTGCAAAAGCACAGGACACTCCTCTTTACAGTACGCACAGATTCGGACCCAGAGGCGTAGTTACTGGCTGCCTACTAGTGTGCGGAAGCTGTCGGGCAGGACCACCACGTCCTCTCCCATTTCCTCTAAAAGCCTGCTGCAAGAACACCTTCGTTTTTAAATCCTTATGCCTCTTCTCTGTCCTTTCCTTTTCTTCTTTATCCCTATGCTCATAATATTGTGCCATATTCAAAATAACAGAAGGAGAAGAGGTAGACCAAGTACTTTCAGAGGCCTGCAATTGAGTCACAATTTCAGGAAGCAAATTAGAAACAAATCTATTAACAGACAACCGAACACCTCCATCAACAGACAAATCCTGCCCACTGTAGTCCAAAAATGTACCTTTAAATCGGGTGAAAAAATCAGGCACACTTTCATCTTTCTTTTGCCGACAGGCTGACAATTTATCCCAGTCTACCTCTCTCAGCGGAATAAGAGAATGCATATTCGTAATAATGCGGCCTGACAACGCTAAAATTTCCGCTGGAGGCTTATCACCGGGCTTTCTTTCCTGGTCCCATGCCTTAATTTGATCCCAAGTACCACCTAACTCCGGAACATGATCTTGAGTATGGACCTGCCTCCAAATATTGACCGGAACAAGAAGACCAAAAAACATTTCAATGTCAGCAAGAGTCATTACCGTCGAAGAAGCAGCTTCAGTCAATAGGATTTTTCCTAGGGTCAGGCAAATGAGTCTTAAGAGATAAAACCTCATTTCTTTTCCACGGAGTATAAACCCATTGTTCTTGAAACCGGGTCGCCACTGCCGCTCGAGTAACATTACCTCGCCCATCCGTTAACTCTGGTATCTCTGGGTGATATATAGAATGAACCTCTCTCATCGGAAACTGGGACACCGACCTGGGACTTTTCTCATTCAGTCTTACCCTGTAAGCTATTATTGTCGTAACATTACCAAAGACTTGTTCTGGCCCCAGTTCACTAATATACACACAATCTCTAATGTCATATAGAATGTGAGGTACCTCCGCTCCAAAGCACTGTTGCCAAAGACCAATCAGGGTAGCAGACATATGTTTGGGGGCATGTTGCTGTATAAAAGGCTCAAAGTCTCTCATAGTCGCCCAGACATCCTCTACACCATAAATAGGATTACGGGCCCACTGTGCAGCCTGATTGGCAAATACCCGTTTCTCTTCATCTCCCACATCAGACCGCACCAACGGTCCCATGCGCTCCTTGAATTTTGTCCAATCCCTATCCTCAAATCCACGCACCGGTGTCCCACTACTAACTAACACCGGAGGATGAAAAACCACAGTGGGAGAGGCAACAGTAGTAACAGGCACTATTGTCGCTGAGGGTTGTGTCGCGGGGGAAAGAGCTGGCAAAAGGGACGCTGAGACAATTGGTGCAGCAGGAGTACTAACAGCCACAGTTGCCACAGACGGCAAAGAAACAGAAGAAAGAAGAGGAGGAGCCGAAGCCACAGCCGTTGACGTAACAACGGTGGACACAGGGACAGAGACAGAGGACGCAACTGTAACGGGCGGCTGTGAGGGGACCGGGACAGTAGGATATATTCTTTGCGGGGCATATGGAAGTGGGGGTCGGGCATCCAACAATTCTTCCACAAAAGTATCATCTTCCTCCTGAGCCACATATGATTTGTCAATATGTAATCGAAACCTTCTATCTTCACATTCAATACCCTTCTCCTGTTTTTCCCTTTCATATGCTACAGCCTTCTGAGTCAACGTCTGCATCCTCCCTTTCCGGGCCTCCTTCTCCGCCCTCAATCGTCTCTGCTTAGCTACTTTCTGCCATGTTCTGAGGGAATCAAACATAGACTGCCTACTTCTTTTCTTAAACAACTGTTCTTGTAAATACTCAATCTTTTGTTCATCAAAAGTGCCTGTCAACGGCCACTGCAACTAGGCATTGTCCCTCCTATATTTGTGCCATAGTGTACTAAACATAATAGGGCCAAGACCATGCTTCACATACATATCAAAATTGGGAGTGCCTTCTGAAGGTGCCGGCTGAGCTTCTTCCAATCGAGCATCTGCAGAACAACAGCGGCAGCACAAAGAAATCAATTTGCTGACACTAGGCATTTTCAAACATTCACTATTTTATGCCTAACAAACAAATGCAAATACTTCTTATCCCAAGACGGTCCTTAGACCGCACCAAATACAAACCAAAAATTGTACCATATCCACAAAGAACCAAAACAAACTGACCTGATATATGCAGGTCAAAGCAAATCAATTCTCCACTGCCGACTCTTCAGACCAAACGGTCAGATCCAAGGGTTTCGCCGTTCAGGACTCCAGTCGGGATGACCATAGGGCGGGGCACCGTCCGACAAGAGAGAAGGGGCAGCTGCGAGTACTAGAAACTCCTTGTGCAGGGATCCCTGATCCGTCCGTCCGACCCGACAATAGCCTCAACCCCCCCCCCCAGACCGCAGAAGGGGATGGGTCACTCACCCGAAGGAGTCCCTGTTCGGTCGCCATCTGAAGGAATTGGCCCGATTCGGGTCACTCGGGTCACCAATGACCACCTCTCAGCCTTCCACTAAAATGAAGAGCCGGTCAGACAGTAGAGAATACAAACCAATAATAGTTTATTCAGAGTACACTCAGAGCGGAGCCCAGTCACTTAGGAGTGCTGCAGAGGGACTGACATTAGCAAGCATGACGATACATTATGTACATTTCAGAATCAATGAAAACACGCCCACCATGGAATTTTCCAGAGTGATGCAGCTGGACAGTAAATTACAAAGGAGTAAGTTTCGGTTCTGAGGCCGGGCACACATTATCTACTATTCAAGGTCACTCTGCCTGTGCCCGCCGCTAGACAAGTGGGAGAAGGCTTACATCTAAAGGAAAGGTATGCGCTAATAAGAACAGTGCATTCATTAGTGTGGCAGAACTCAGCTCCGCAGAAACATAACCTAGAGAAGGCCGTTTCTCGGAAAATGGAAAAGAATTAGTTTCGCTCATGATACAAAATGGCGTCTGTACACAAAATGGCGCTGCGAATGCTAACTTACGTAAAACAATGCGAAAGCATAATTTTTATTCCTACACGGTGGGGAAGAGAACATGGTCAGGAAGGAAGGGTGACCTGAATATCAGGGGGGAGCGAGGGGGTAAGAAGAGATGGTGGAAGCAAAGAGCGAGGGGTGTCCCATGCCACCAGCTTGTAGAGGCCCAGAGTGCACTAGGGAGATGACACCCATATCTACGCACATGAAAAGGGGGGTAGGAGGCGGCAGAGGCCCATGGCATGAGAAGGGGTCGGAGAGTGTCTGAGGGAGAGAGCGGGGATGTGAGAGGGAGGAGAGCAGAGGCAGGAGAGAGGATAGAGCAGGTGTGGAAAGGGGAGAGAGAGATATTAGTGAGCGAGAGATAGGGGCGGAGGCTAGGAGACAAGAAGGGGGGCTGTGAGAAGGGAGGATGGGGAGAAGGGAGGAAAGAGGTGCGGAGTGGGTAAGGGGTGACAGAATGAGAATGTGCTGCTAAGAACTCCCAGCAGGTCTCCAAGAGGGATCATTGTGGTCTATAGACATACAGACACTGCCATTTAGGGTTTTAGGGGTGCGTAGATGACGCATTTAGGGATCATCCCGCAGGAAAGGAGCCCACGTCTGTTTGAACACCTCTGATTGGCCTTGCAGGCTGTAGATTGCTCGTTCATGCGTCGCTGTCTGTATCGTCGCCACTGTCCTGTCTTCCTGTGATGGAGGCGTGGGAGACTGCCATTGACAGATGATGCAGATTTTGGCTGTTGCCAGCACTGTGTGGGGAAGTCGGTGCCACAGTCGGGAGAGTTCCTACAGGTTCCCTACGTCATGGAGGAGGATCAAGGGGGGAGTGAGTGGGAGTCGCAGTGGTATGGATGCCCCCAGTGAAGTCCCGACGGCCGCCCAAAAGGGTTAGATTGAGGGGCATTTACTGAGCATGTGGGTAAGATCGCAGCTGGTGGCCGGGCATCTCCAACAATTCCCAAGATGTAGCAGCCCGCTCTGTTCAGTCTCACTGGGATCCAGTGGAATATGGCTCTTTACAACAAATGCGTTGTTCACGCATTCCATTACAACGCGGTCGTTACAACGACCGCGTTGTTCCAATGCGAACCATTACATCGCAACGACTTGCTGAACGGGGCACCCTGGACTTAGGAATAGTGTTGCTTACTATTCCTACTCCAGTTCGTGCAACAGCAGGGAAGGTGTTGGATTGTAAATCCACCACCAGCGTGCCCCCTACAGACTTTGAAACGACTTGCGTTGTAACGACCGCGTTGTAAAGGAACCGCGTTGTGGAGACAGCGTTGTAAACGCTGTTTCCCGTCCAGTGCCATTCGTGGAGCGCCTTGAAGAGACCGAAAATCTTGACATGCCTCCACGAGCACCCTCATCCAGGGCTTCTGGGATGTCAGCCCAATCGACCTCCTGGAGTGCTATCTGTAGGCGGGTCTGCCATTTGACGCAGAGACTATGGAGTTAAAAGGTGGCGCATAAGTGTGCTGTAGAGTCCCAACATCACTCCCTTATGGCTGCCTCAGGTAGTGAGGTAGGAAACCACAGGAGACTTCTGTAGAGACTCGGGACGTGGTCCCAGGCAGCATCTCAAACAGTGTTTCAGCTGCAGATGACGCCAGCCTGGTCCTACTATTGATGTGTAGTCCATCATTTCCCCATAGTGGCGCCTTGTCATGCAGGTAGGGGGTATACACCAAAGAGGCAGTGTGTGCATTGCCAGGCCCTTGTGCGGCTGCAGCACGAGGTGTTTAGGGCGAGACTGGAGGGGGCGTCTTCTGTATGGAGGGCCAAGGCCCTCACTACTAGATTGTAATAGGCGTTCTATTTGGACCCTTTGTGGTGGGTCCGTTGTGTCGGGGAGCAGGAGCGCAAGTTGCGAGAGGTGTAGGGCCAAAGCAAGGTGTTCCACTGACAGGAGGCCCAGGCCCCCGCAGGAGCGCCGTGCCATGGTTTTGCAGCCAGCAGTCAGGATCACGAGGAACCCCATATAAAGGGAGCCTACAAGGCGCAAAGCGGCCAGAGGCACCGTGAGAGGTAGCATGCCCAACGTATATGTGAAACACGGCAGCTTAACCATCCTCCTACTGCCTTTACTCTGCTCCACATGGAGAGCCCCAAATGGGACCATTTCTCAAAATCCAGCTTCATTTGGGCCACACGAGGGTCTGAGTTGTCTGTGATCATCCTTTCCAACCCCCAGTTGACCAGGATCCCCAAGTATTTGAGATGTGAGGCCTTCCAACAGAAGGGGTAGCCATGAATAGCCACTTTCGTGGTACAGGTCCAGAGCGCGAGGGCCTCACTCCTGTCCTAGTTTACTCGGTGACCGGACAGTGCCTCGAAGCCATTGATAACCTCTAGCAGGGCCGTCAGGGAATGACATAGATCCGTCAGGGTGAGTAGGATTTTGTCTGCTTATAGGGAGATCTTGGACATCCCGCCTGTCAGAGGAATTCCTGTAATGTGAGGCAATTGGTGTGTGGTGGCTGCCAGGGGTTCCATTGCCAGGAGGAACAGGAGGGGTGAGAGCGGGTACCCTTTGCGCAGGCCTCTCCTGATCTGGAAGGGGTCCAATAGGAAATCTCCACAGTGGACCTGGGCTGTTGGCCATTCATACATCAGGTGGACCTTGGTAATTAATTGGTCTCCCAGGCCGAACCTTTTCAGGGTTGTGAAGAGGTATCGTCACTCGATGCAATTGAATGCCTTTTTGGCATCGAGGGATTGGGCCAAGGTGTCTTCCAGCAGATCTTTGGCCACCCAGAGGGTGTGAGCGAGGGTACACAAATGGTTTCTGGGATAGCGTCCTGGGATAAATCCCACCTGTGTGTGGTGTATCAGAGAGGGATGACTTTGCTGAGGCGTGCAGCTAGAATGCTGGCAAAGATTTTAATGTCTCCATTTAGTAGGGATATGGGGCTGTAGCTGCCACACAGTAGACGATCTCTCCAAGGCTTGGGGAGAACCAATATCAGTGCTCTGTTGGAGAGGAGCCCAAGAACCCCGTCAGTTCTGCCTCATGAAAGGCAGCATGTAGGGAATTGACGATCTCCTTGATGGGCCATTTGTAAAACTCCGTGGGAAATCCATCCACCCCAGATGTTTTGTGATAGGGGAGATTGGAGATTGCCTGCACAATCTCGGTTTTGCTGATCTCCCCATTCAATAGATTCCTACCCTTAGCCGACAGCCAGGGAAGGCAAATGCCCTCCAGGAAGGGCTCCACCCTGGCTGTCGTTTCTGGGGTATACAATGCCTGATAAAATGATGCGAGCTCGTTAACAATGTCCTGCTGGTGGCTGAGGACCTCTCCACTCTCCGGGCGTTTGGCTGGGATGGCCATAGCTGCCTCCCATTGGCCCAGTTGGGCAGTCAGTAGCTGCCGCGCCTTTACCCCATGTTCATAGTGACGTCCCTTTAATCGTTACAACACGTATTCCACTTTAGAGGTTTATAGGCTGTTGAGGGCCATACGAGCCTGTTCTAAACAGGAGCGGGTGAAAAGCGTGGGTCGGGCAGAAGAGAGATGGGTTAGGGATGCTATCTGCCCCTCCAGTTCCATCTGGCAGAGAGCAGTCTGCTTATTTGACAAGTCAGCATCCCTCATAAGCTGGCATGGTATAGTCGCTTTCGCGGCCACCCAGAGTACCATATTGGAGACATGTGGAAACGAAGTAGAAGGGTCGAGGTAAAGCACTACCGCACCTAACATCCAGGTTGGTTGGGCAAATTGTGAAACTACATGTGGTGAAACAAGCCTGGAGTACAACCCTTCTCTACTCCAATTTGAATACACGTTTTCAAAATAACATATCCCTCTAGTGGCCCAGCACACACAGAACTGTAAACAGTATAACCAAATTACTGGGAATCCGGCATAAATTCGTCAATAGGTTTATGCTGAGAGCATATCAAGCAACAGTAATGCACAACTTTCAATCACTTCATCTGGCAACAATGTTTCAGTTCAAATATTCTTTATTCTTTTCTCTTCATCTTTAAAAAGAAATGCCATTGAGTAAAGAACGTCGTGGAAACGTGTTTTCAGTTGGGACTTCCCCTAAGGGGTGAGGTACCGCTGTACATTCAGGTGCCAGGGTTTGTGGCCTGGGGAGAACAGGCCCATGTCAAGGGACAGTAGGACCAGGGAGTGGTCGGACAATGTAACTTCCAGTATTCGGGACTCCTGAATGAGGAACACCGCCCTCTGGGAGATGAGGAAATAATCCAGTCTGAGTTGCGTGCCATGGACAGGTGAAAGGAAGTGTATGTCTGTCGGGTGACCAACGCGCCAGTGATCCAACAGACCGTGGTCCGAGGCCACATTCCCTAGCAGGGCCCTGTGGGTGATAAGGGCAGTGATCCCTCGGACACAGTTTATAAGGAGCACCCCTCCTGCGGCTCCACCCAGCGGCTCTCTGTCGCACTCATCGGGGAGGGTCGCTCCACTGCGTGCTGCACAGACTCAGGGGTCTGACCTCCAGGGTCAAGGTCTGCAGGTGGGTAGGCATGGATTAGGAGGCTCAAGTTGAGGCGGGCGTAATGCTATCTGGGCCCTTTGAGTCCCGGTCCCTTGGAGGTCTGGTCCCCGAAGCCATATACAGAAAGGCAGTAATGAAGTTCTCCACTGGGTCCCCCTTCAGGGTGCACCAAGCCCATCACAGGATGATCCATGCATAGCGGGTAGCGAAAGTGGGGTCACTTCTGCCCCCCCTTGTGTCGGATGGGGGGGTTCACTGCTCCAGGCCCTGGGCCAATCAATAGGCCTCCGAGGGGGGAGGCCTGGTGGCCTGCGTGAGAGAAGGCTGGGCAGGTGCTATAGAGCCCCAGGTGCAGGTCGGTCATGGGCAGGGGCGGGACAGCCCGCGCTGCAGGCTGCAGTCCAGGAGGAGTTCTGGTGTCAGGTGGGACCCCTCAGACCAGCGCAGGGTCATTGGAGTGACTGGTGCATCTGTATGGTGGGGCCTTGTTGTAGGCAATGGGCCCACCAGGATGTTGGGGCCCTCCGCGTTGAAGCACCAATCAGATTAAGTCCGGAGGCGGGGGCACAATGGCAGGTTTCAGGAGGATCTGGGGAGTGCGGGCGGGTGCCTCCGATATTCAGTCCAACAGCTGGAGGCAGGTTCAGGCGCACATGTTGGTGGCGGCCCGCAGCTGACGAGGTGGTGGCCGGTCATGTGCCGCGACTTCACCCAGACCTCCAGGCCTGAGGCGAACTCCCGGCCCGATGCTGCTCCCATGCCTCCGTGTCTGATGTCATCTGCCATGCACAGAAAGCACTGGTGGACTGGCAGACGATGGCCCCTCTCACCAGGTGCAATCTGCTGGGTAATTCATGCGGCCCGCTGTAGTGATGGTGCTGCTGCCGCCGTCTGGGGCAAGTTGGTACGCAGAGCTCTGGACTCAAGTGGCCATCACCTTCTGGGGCCAGACCATGCCCCATTATAGCTCTTTTGTTTCATCTATGTATTGGGCGAATTCACTACTGTTTATTTTGGCATCTTCATATACAGATAGAGGGTCTCGTTCATAGGAGAATGGTAATGGATGATCCTACAAAAGAGGTGGATTCTTCATCTAATCCTTTAGTGATCGAAACATAGGATTCTTTTCAAGGTGGGCATCATCTGGCCCCATGGCGTGATGCTAAATTCATCAACTATGGTGGTTGTCTGCTGCGCATCTGCAATTTCATATTCACCTCCAGATATGTCAGGGTTGGCCAGTGGAAAGACCACTATGGATAGTGTTGCAGATCTTCACAGAAAGGTAGGTATAGAGTTTCTAATGAGTTGGAAAAGCCTCTCAGCATGTTAGTGATGCAGCATATGTGGACACTGATGAAAGAAACATGAGAATTGATGGAATTGTCACCTGAAGTTACTCTTACATTGCTTATTCCTAATTAGCAAACATGACAGCCAATTTGATGGCGAAACAGCCACCACCAGGGAAAGATGCAGTAGAACTTTCACCACCACTGTTGTGTAGAATGCAAATTTGCTGCACTGGAGGGCTACCGCCCCATATACATTTGTAATCTGAACAAAGTTTCCACATTTCATTTGAAAGCAAGTGTGCTTAAAGGTTTTAAAATAGTATAACCTATGAGAAGTGCAGGTAATCTCTATAGTTAAGATTAAAACCCAGTCATAGGTAACCCCATGCTTGCCCCTCTTAATCTGTTTGGCTCCTTTTGATCAACTTGATTCAAACTGGGGGGAAAAGTGATCAAAGTTCATGCCTGATTGTGCCACATTTGGTGCAGATTGATCACATTGTTAAAAAGGTACATGGGGTTCCAAAAATCTGTCACCTTTTCCCATAGCGCAAAATTTTCAATTGGAAACTTTGGGCTCGAGTCACAAAGGGACTTGAAATATGTAAAGTTACAAGTGCAGAGTCTCTGCACTCATGGCAGAATATGTGCACTGAGCACTGCAGTGTGGAAATTCCGTCCAAGTGCAGAGATTCTGCCCCAAGTGCGGAGTCTATGCACTCCTAACTTTATGAGTTGTAAGTCTCTTTGTGAATCAGGCCCAACGGATGTGAATATATCAGAATACAATGAATGAAAGCCCTTTCATCATTCTGTGCTTTGTCTTAGTGAATTTCCTTTCAGATGTTTGTGAGATACTGGGTAAAATGTGAGTGTCTAATGCACATGCTTCAATATAGTATATATTCCATAAAGCTTCCTTCGGAGGGTGATAAATGGAGACTCCAGCACAACAAATAAAAAGAAAAATAGCATGCGTATGCCTCGTAGGTGCAAATGCAGTAGGCTCTCACTACCCCTTCCTCGCCATGTCCACACACACAGGTAGAAAGAACAGAAAAATAGCACATGCATGATGCACTACTGAGTGGGTTTTGGTCTCCTCACCTGTGCAGGTCTCTCTCCCACTTTGTGTAGGGGGGCGAGGATAGATGGAAAACATTGGGTATGAGCGCAAATAGTAATTCCTGGTCTCTTTACAAGTTATTAAGGCATTTTTACTGGTTTTTATAAGTTTTGGTGCCATCCTTGCACCACATGTTCTGTAGACAGGCAGCCAGAGGTCCTGCTATACTGCAGCTTTCAGAATTGCCCCACCCTGAGAAATGTTGAAATACCATCAGTCAGCACACCCTAGCTGCTGAAAGACCAAAAGGCTGCCCCAGGAGCCCACCCCGCAAGTCACTCAGAAGGCCCAGAGAGGCACACAGAGGAAAATGGATTTCCCTGCGAGAGCAGCTTAGAGTCTGCTGTGATAGAGGAGTGCTGTACGCAGATTGCCAGGTAAGACCAAACCACCTCAGCAACCCAGAACCCTCTTGATGGCGTGCTCACATCACATCCTCCCCTATTCTCAACTCTAATGTGCTTCCTGTTACAGCAGCCCAAGATGAGGTGACTGCCCCATACATACTTTGATTCTAGTAGATAAGAAAGGGCTGTATATTCATCTGCACATTCACAAAGATAAGTTGCCTTACAGATATCTCCATGTACGGAGATATCAATCTTTATGGAATTCACACAATCTGGGTGGAAATCTCTTTTTAAAAGTAGCTTCTTGAGTCCCCCACCTCCTCAAATGAGGGGGGGAACTCTTGCAACTGGATTGGTACTACTTGTTACTAGCTAATTTACACTTATATTTCCACTATCTGCCTAATTGGGGAAATCTCTGCTATCGGGTCTAACATCTCCACCACTGGGACGGACATCTCCAAATGTAAAACAATGGGGAAGTAGCCAATACCTGAACTAAATCACATGCACCTGACACACTTTCATACAACAAACACATACATACAGTACACACCTTAAGCTCTTCCCTCTTCCCCTTCAACTGCCTCACTACCAGAACCACACACTCAATGATGTAACAAGCTACACACAAGAGGAAGGGAAACTTTTGCTGAGAAGGAGACAGGCATTATAGTTAATTTTGTGGTAAATCCCTGCAGGCAACTACACAGTCTGCCTCCATAAAACCTCAGTGGAATGCAGAAGGTATCCATGCTGCAGGAAGTTACAGACTGAGTTATTTCATTGGGCAAAAGGAGGCATTCGCTGTTGGAGATATTAAAAAGAAATTGTAGGATGAGAGAGAAAGAAAAGTCTCCAGTATTTAGGTGGCAAAGGTTATTCCTTCAGGTGGATCTGGATCTCCTCTCCGTCTCACCCTCTTCCAGAAGTGTGTCATCTCCAACATGGACCTTGACCTGCTATATGGTCTTCACCTTCCTAAGAACCCCATCACCAAGCCAGAAAAGAAATCTACAACACTCTATCCTAACTAGTTTTGATTTAACCACACAGGGCCTGATGAACAAAGGTAAAGTTAGACTTTTGGTCTAAGTTTTGACCAAAAGTCTAACTTTACTACTTTTCAGTATTCTCAAAGGTAAGTTATGAGTAGTATCTTTACGACTCTGAAGTTTCCGCACTGAGGGCGGCGATCTTGCCCTTGTGTGGAGATTCCGCCCGAGTGCGGGGATTCCATCCCGAGTGTGGAGATTCTGCCCCGAGTGTGGAAACTCCGCAGTCGTAAAGATACTACTCTTAACCTACCTTTGAAAATACCAAAAGTATTAAGTTTAGACTGTCTAAACTCAGACTAAAAACTAACTTTACCTTTGTGGATCTAGCCCACAGTTTGCTACTTTGCCCTACCCCTACGCTACAGAAATAGACACATATCGCACACACATCCCTTACTAAAAACCCAGTCATAAGAAATTAAACTGTTGATGAAAATCTCCACACATTCCTTCCTTTTTTCATATAGTCCCAGTTAGGAGTGCTTTGGTTGCTACAGCCAGGGCAGGAGTAGTTCTTCCATGGCAAGCCAACCCACAGGGCCTGTGTGAAAATGAGTTCATGCCATACACACACAGGTATTACAGTATACATCAGCATGAAAATATGTTTTACATTTTATTTTATTGTTAGTTGTAACATAGCAAAGCAGATACTCTCATGGATTTTATTAATCTTTGGCAATTTTTTCAACTGTAACTTAGACTGACAAGTAATGAGACTAATATACTTCAATTATTTTCCTTACTCTACTTTCACGACCATGGGTCTAATTATGATGGTGGTGGAAGTTGCCTCCGACCCCCATCATCGTGGATTTGGGACCAACCGACCTCCTGTCGGCGGTCCCAACCGGATAATTATGACTCCAATTTCCTTATAGGAGCTGGTGCTGCAGCCGTAAACCGACCGTAGCACAAGCTCCCATAGAGAAATGGGAGTTTGTGCAAATCCCTGCAGGGATTTACAGGGAGGCACCATAGATGCCCCCTCGGCCCCCAGCCAAGCCAGAGGCTTTCCGACAGGCTTTCCATGTCGGAAAGCCTGGCATGGAAAGCCGGTCGGAAACCGACATTGTAATCCAGACGGCGGAAACACCGTCCTATACGGATTACGTGCTGGTTCCAACTAGCCGACTGGCTCCTTGAGCCTGTCAGAATCCAGCCGGAATGACCGGCAGGTTTCACTTTTGCCCATCTACATTGTAATTAGGCAGTCGGAGGTGAAACCGTAGATGTCAGTCGGAAAGCATCCGACCGACATCAAAATAGGCTCCTATGTGTTGTCCTCCTACCGGCCACCTTACATCATATCTACTCCTGCTTTAAGCATTGTATCAACACATTGACATGGACTAGCAACAGACAGCAGACCGAGAAGAGAGACTGGTAAGTAGCACAAAAAAATGTGCAGCCCCTCTGGTCCAACACTGGATGGATCTGAAACACTCAAACAAAGATCTTAAGTGGGCTATTATTGAAAAAATTGTTCCTCAGAAAGGGAAGGACACTGTTGATAATCGAAGGAAGCGTGAGGTGTTCTGGATTTTTCCTCTCAAAACCCATAAAAAGGGTTTGAATTAACAAACCCACTGGGAAAATGCATTATGATTATTTACCATCCGCCTGAATTCTTTGGTCTTTGATACTGACAGTTTAGCAGTTTTTTTCCTGCCGGTATTTTAATTTTTGGGCTATCTCTATCATAATTGCTTTTCCAATTTTAAGATGGCTCCCATTGGAGTCCACTTGTCTCTATGGGTTGACTCGGATCTCATGGGACTTTTTCCTTTCACGCAATATGGGAATATTTGTTTTCTTATCCCCTCGTTATGTTGCAGACTCCCCTTTTTTGTGCATCTAGCACATCTTTTGGCCAATTTCTGTTTTACTTTGTTTACCTGCCCAAGAGGGCCGCCAGCTTAGTCCATATCTTTTTCATTGAGTAAATGCGTATCCCCCGTGAGTCCTTCCTCTTCCGGTTCACAGGTTTATCTGCCTCTTGTATCCAGTTCTGAGTTACCCAGCCTGGAATACCCCTACCACGGCTGCGACCATATCGCGGAAAGATGGAGTCCCGCATTTTAGGATTGCAAGAAATCTCCCTCTGGTAAGGGTGTTTGCGCTACGGTGGTGCGTTTGTTTTTCTCCCCCGGCTATGACCGTTATGATAGAGGGCTTTCCCTTCCGGTTGTCTGTATTCTATCCTTGGGTTTGATTCCTTGATTCTTATGCCTCTTAACGCAGTCTTCGGACTCGTGGGCGGAGTGTCCCTACCCAACCACTTATTTGTTCGTTATCATCTCCTGCAGTCCCAGCGGATTAGGCTGTGGAAGGGTTTATCTCTGGGTCTCTGAGTGGACTCCATTCAGTATCTGGTTGGTTCCACCAGCACCCTGCTAAGTCTCATCTCTTCCCACCTGAGTAGCAGGGTGGATGAGTGCTTGTAATGAAAGGTATAGTTCATTTAACGTGGGCGGGGTCCAGTCTTGCCTTTTTTTCTTATTTCTGGGCATAGTTGTTTCCTTTCAAGCCATTAAGAATTGAAAATCTCCTTTTACCTCCATATTAATCACCCGAGGCCATTACGAGGAGTTGATGCTGGACTGCATTTTTCTTCCAAAGAGTTTATCCCACACCCATGATGGGACTTATCTAAACCCTTTTGGAGTCTGTACCCCAAGACGGTTTTTTGGATACCTATTGGGCCGCTTTCGCTCTGCTGTTGCGCCAGTGTCGCCTCTCCATTTCTCCCACCTGAGGTATTTTGAATCACTGACAAAATATCGACCTCACAAATATCGTGACAAAAATAACGAAGTCAAGAATATCGACATCCTATCTACATCATGGTAAGTAAAAAATATCGAAAAAAAATATCGTTTTTGTTTAAATGTTAAAAAAATAATGTCAAATAAAGAAAATAATACATATAATTAAAAGAAACATAGTTAAAATTATTTTAAAATGTTTAAAAATAAAAACTGATATATATAATGTTAAAATAAATTAAACATATACATATAAAATATTATATATATACTTACTTAATAATATTCATAAATAATTATTTTAATAACTTATACATTGTTAAAAATATTTTATAAATTATAAATACAGACATACACATACAAAAATAATATTATTAAAAATTTTAAAAATAAATTTTAACAAATTAACAAAATTACAATATTTTAAATTTTTGTAAAATAAATTATACACAACATTAAGTAAAACAATACAGAAATATATTGGATAGCGGAGGGAAAAAAATTACTATTCCCACTCCAAAGAGTGCAACAGTAGGGAAAGTGTTGGATAGCGTAGGGGTAAAAATTACTATTCCCACTCCAAAGAGTGCAACAGTAGGGAAAGTATTGGATAGCGTAGGGGTAAAAATTACTATTCCAACTCCAGAGAGTGCAACAGTAGGGAAAGTGCTGGATAGCGTAGGGGTAAAAATTACTATTCCCACTCCAGAGAGTGCAATAGTAGGGAAAGTGTTGGATAGCGAAAGGATTAAAATTACTATTCCCACTCCAGTGAGTGCAACAGTAGGGAAAGTGTTGGATAGCGTAAGGGTAAAAATTACTATTCACACTCCAGTGAGTGCAACAGTAGGGAAAGTGTTGGATAGCGTATGGGTAAAAATTACTATTCCCACTCCAGAGAGTGCAACAGTAGGGAAAGTGTTGGATAGCATAGGGATTATAATTGCTATTCTAACTCCAGAAAGGTCAACAGTAGAGAAAGTGTTGGATAGACTTTTAAATATCGACCTACATTAAAATATCGAGCTTTAAATATCGTATGGACAGAATATCGACATCAAGAATATCGGTGACCAGAATATCGACCTGAAGGTAAGAAATATCGTTTTTGTTAATATCGAAGTTATTAATATCAATAGTAAAAATATCAATGTTAATAGTATCGATGTTTATGTTAGTGTTATGTATTTTAGTATGTAGTTTATATGTATGTGTTCCATATGTTTTGTTATGTTTTGTATTATTTTTTTTAATATATGTATTAATTGTTTAGAAGTTAGTAATTTTTTTTAAAGTACATTTTGCATTTTAGTACTGTAGCGGGTTGTGGGTTTATAGGGGAATAGGGTGGGAAGTAATTTAATTATAGTAAATTAATTCATAATTTTTAGAAATTAATAATTATTTTTAATAAAATTTTGCATTTTAGTTCTGTAGCGGGTTGTGGGTTTATAGGGGAATAGGGTGGGAAGTAATTTAATTGTAATTAAGTAATTATTCATTTTTATTTATTGTTGTTGATATTTAATTTATTGCTAATTAATTATTAATTGGTAATTAATTTTTATTAATTGATTAACTGATAATTATAGTAATTGTATAAACTATTTATTGGAGTGGGTTGTGGGTTTATAGGGGAATAGGGTGGGAAGTAAATGAACTATAATAAACTAATTAATAATTTTTATTTTTTGGTATTGATAATTTATTGTTTATTAATTATTAATTCGTAATTAGTTTTTATTAATTAATTAATTGATAAATATATTAATTATGTTAATTTAGTTTAGGAGCGGGTTGTGTGTTTATAGGGGAATAGGGTGGGAAGTAATTTATTATAATTAAGTAATTATTTATTAATATTTATTGGTATTGATAATTAATTTATTGTTCATTAATTATTAATTGTTAATTAATTTTTATTAATAATTATTTATTGGTCTTGATAATTATTTATTGTTAATTAATTATTAATTAATTTTTATTAATTGATTAATTGATAATTATATTAGTTGTGTTAAATTTTATGTGGAGTGGGTTTTGTGTTTATTGGGGAATAGGGTGGGAAGTAATTTAATGTTGTTAATGTAATTATTAATTTTTATTTATTGGTATTTATAATTAATTTATTGTTAATTAATTAATAAATCATTATTTAATTAAAACAATTATTTAATTGGTAAATATGTTATTTTTAACCCCTACGCTATCCAACACTTTCCCTACTGTTGCACTCTCTGGAGTGGGAATAGTAATTTTTACCCATACGCTATCCAACACTTTCCCTACTGTTGCACTCTCTGGAGTGGGAATAGTAATTTTTACCCCTACGCTATCCAACACTTTCCCTACTGTTGCACTCTTTGGAGTGGGAATAGTAATTGTTTTCCCTCCACTATCCAATATATTTCTGTTTTGTTTTACTTTGGGGCCGATTCCGATTCAGGCCGGAAATCTCTCCGACCGAGCCGGACCCGGAGAGATTTCCGACCGAATCGGACCCTAGCAGTCCGACCGAACGAGTACGATGCGTTCGTATGCTATCGGACTCGATTCGGTCGGACTCCCATTGAAGTCAATGGGAGCCGGTCGTACAACGCGTACGCGGGCTCCCATTGACTCAATGGGTGCGAGGCGAACAAGGGCGCCCCCTACAGCGGGTACGCGTCAAAGCAGGTCGCGCCATACATGCACAGGTAGGGGGGACCCATGGGTCCCCCCTGTGTGCGACTCGCGCGGCTACGCGTACAGGGGGGTCCGACACGGACCCCCAAAGTCCGGCTCTGACTGCTCTTTCGAGCCGGACGGCGCGAGTCGGTCGGACTGCTCGAGGCGCACATCGTACTTACCCAGCCGGGGAACGTCTCCATTGCATGGTGCGAGTCGTGTCCGTGCGAGTCGGTCGGAGCGGTTGGGTCCCGCCATCGAGTCGGTCGGCGATTTCGCGTACGCTCGCATCGTACTCGCCGCCCGGACGACTCGGTCGGGAAACAGGGCGACCGACTCGCACGGACACGACTCCGATTCGGAGCCCTACCGGCCGAGATCGGAATCGGCCCCTTAATGTTGTGTATAATTTATTTTACAAAAATTAAAAAATTTGTAATTTTTTTAATATGTTAAATATATTTTTAAAATTTTTAATAATAGTATTTTTGTATGTGTATGTCTGTATTTATATTGTATAAAATATTTTTAACAATTTATAAGCTATTAAAATAATTATTTATGAATATTATTAAGTAAGTATATATATAATATTTTATATGTATACGTTTAATTTATTTGAACATTATATGTATCAGTTTTTATTTTTAAACATTTTTAAATAATTTTAACTATGTTTCTTTTAATTATATGTATTATTTACTTTATTTTATGTTATTTTTTTAACATTTAAAAAAACCGATATTTTTTACAACAATATTTTTGACATCGA
Organism: Calotriton arnoldi; assembly: GCA_963921515.1. Taxonomy (NCBI): domain Eukaryota; kingdom Metazoa; phylum Chordata; class Amphibia; order Caudata; family Salamandridae; genus Calotriton; species Calotriton arnoldi. Next base: position 710,790 of record CAWUFW010006664.1, read on the forward strand.
TATTTTAGATATTTTTGTACTTACCATGATGTAGATAGTATGTCGATATTCTTGACTTCGATATTTTTGTCACGATATTTTTGTACCTCGATATTTGTGAGGTCGATATTTTGTCAGTGATTCATCCTATGGTCCTTCACCGAAACACGTTCCGGCACATTTCAATGAACAAGACTTGATGACAAACATGTTTTAAAAAAATGTATAAAAGCCCAAAAGAAAGAATAACAATAGCCCTTGACATTAACATAGTGATGCACAGGAAGTATTGTGGGGAAATACTTTGTTGTAATTTTGTGTACGTATGGTAATTTATTAGTATTCTTTATTTGGTTAGTTGGTTTGTCCTGTCTTGTTCAGTTTCCTGAGTGTGAGTGTGAATGTAAGAGCTCAGTTTGAATTAATGTATGGAGCTGTGGGGCAGATCACTTGCAACAACAATGAAGTATGTTTTTGACTCATAGGTGCACTTGTCACTTTTTTCTATGTACGAATTTTATTGATTGTTTATGTTCATTGATGCACATTGAAATATGTATATTTTTTTTGTATAACAAATATGTAAAATACATTGATCGTATATGTTTTGATAGTATGAAATTATATCCTACATCTGATTATTCTTAATGTATGCGTCCTTAACTGCACACTCTCCTTAGCTCCCTGTTGAGGTGGAGGTACATATCCTTACTAGATGGTTGAGATATTCAGCCATACTAAAGAAATGGTTTTCAGGCAGTTGGATTTGCTTTTTTGATTATGAAGCCTACCGTCTGCACCTGTGCATTTGGTATAACACTGTCTCTCTCTATAAATGTGTTAGCATATATATTTCTCATATTAATCTAATACTATGCGACCAACAAGGTCTTCATGTTGTACTAACAGGTCAAATGGACAAGCCACATGCTATGCGATCAGGTCAACAAATGCATCCATACATTTTCTACCTCCATATGGAAGGATATGTCTATGTCTCCTGATACACATTCAGATATCCACCCATGTCCTCATTGTACACAAACATAGAATGTGTTAACCTTTGCCGCTTTACCTAATCCTCTGATATGTCATTGCCGTTTTAGCACCATAATGTCATCGTAATTTCAAATATCAATGTGCATGAGAGGAGAGGAGTCTTTGTTTTTGTTCTTCTTTATATCCAACCCATCACCATACCTTCATAATGTTGGTGTTCAGATGTCTCATTACTCTGTATATGCCTCTTTTGTCAACTACATTGAGACAACAATCCTTGTTGTCTACACTGAACCCAACAGCACACATGACAATGCAATTCAGTGTTGCAACAAAATATCAGAGAAAAAATATTGTGTGGGCAAAATACAGTGTCAAGAATATGGAGGGCAAACATATTGTGATGGTAAGTTTCTATAGGTAAGCAAAGTTTTACTATATATAACTCCACAAATATGTACCTTGACGATATACATATCTTCAAGGTACATAGATGTGGAGTTAAGAATAATTAATCTATACTTACCTATTTGCACTCACTTTCTCGATATTTTGGTCCGCAATATTTTTGACACGATATTCTGTTCACACAATATTTGTGCTTCTGATATTCTGTCAGTAATCTGGCAATTCAGTCCTCTGTCGTTGGTTGGTCATGCAAGTTTATGCCAAATTTTCTTATACTACTTTATGTTGTCATTCCCAGTCCCTCAGCATTATTTAGCATTTCTTTCCAATGTATGCAGTTTGACATTGTAATATATTGTTTTTATTTTATTTTTTTAAATTTTCTTTATTGAGATCATCAGTATACAAACACATTGATAGTGCATGACCATATTTAACATCTCAAATCGATTGAAACCATTCAATATTTAACAAAGAGCGAGATCTCAGCAATAAAACAGTGTACAAGAGCGTTAAACAAAAGGATGACGATGACTCGTAAAGTGGATCACATTAAATACAATCGGTAGCACATAGTGCATAGTGCATCAAGAACTGTTCATGTCATACATTTCTCAGTATCCAGCAATAAGCCACTGAGTGTTATTATCTCCAAGTCTCACATTTCGACTATCCACACCCACTAGAGCGCTTTAGTCTCCGTCCAGAGGGTGCACCAATAAGTAATTTTTCAAAGGTTGCCAGATGTTAGTGGAAGCAGGGTAGCATATATATCGCTCATAGTGTCGCAATGTATCATGTCTCGAAGCCAGGCCCTAACAGTCGGTGTTTGTGTTCTGCCCCAATGCAAAGAGATCTGTTGCTTTGCAATGAGCAGAGCTATTGTCGTGAACCTTCTAATATTCTTTTTTAAAGGTTGAACGTATCCAAGCAGTGCTGTCAGTGGTGCAGGTTGTATAATTTGTTCCACCATAAGAGATAAATGGTGAAAAATCTCTCCCCAGTATGCCTGAACTGGTGCGCAGTGCCATGCCAAATGTGAAAAATCAGGATCTGGAGCCGAGCATCGAGCACACGCATGTGTGGTATTAGGATCTATTTTGGCCAGTAATTTCGGGGTTATATAAGCATGGTGTATATATTTAAAATGATATAATTTGTGGCGATGATTGTTTGAAATATAACATGTTTGCGCACAGCAATAATGCCATATGTAGTCTGTTATTGACATATCCAGGTATCGTTCCCAGGCAGTTCGCGCCTTGGTGCCAACCACGGGGCGAAGAGATAATGAAAGATGGTACAGGTGTGAAACCAAATGGGTTCCATCCAGTGACGCGATAACAAGAGTGAGAGGGGGAAAATCTGCTGGTTCCGACGCAGCATCCGGGATTGCCCCGATCAGAGATCCACGCACCCTATGTAGAAGGAATCTGTCCATAAACGGAGCATCTCCGGTTGTAAGAAGTTCTGCCGTGGTGCATGGACGTGACTCTGAACAGATCGCCAACCGTCTGGAGTCCATGCTTAAGTAATGTACGTTTAGTAAGGGCTTCAGTAGTGGGGGTTAACCATGGGTTATCTGCCAATGGTATATTTGCCGAATATAGAAAGTCTGCTTGTAAATATCATCGTAGTTTCGTCCATGCCCAGCACGTCATGGGTATTGTCTGAATCTCCGAAGGGCCGCGAGGTAAGCCCTGTGGTAGTACTGCTGATAGCAGATTAGGCTGTATCTGGGAGCGTTCGGGCTTAAAATACTAAAGTCAGGCATCTGGGTGATACCAATAATATGTAAAATGGATCAGAGCCAAGAGATAATATTTAAAAAAATCCAGAGCACCAAATCCCCCACGTTTGTACTGCATAAGTAGAGTATTCCAGCGTATCCGTGGCTGTTTACCAGCCCAAACAAGTCGAATGAGTAAAGACCGAAGAGTATCGAAAAATTTTGTGGTAAGGGTAATGGGGATATTCAAGAATAGGTTTAAAAAATGCAGAAGGACCACCATTTTCATTATAGCGATTCTGCCAGCCATGGAAAGGGGAAGTTTGATCTTCCTTTCAACTTGAGACGAGAGATGGTCTATTGCCGGGCCATAATTGAGGCGGACCACCTCAGATGCATTGCAATGCAGGAAGATGCTGAGATACTTTGGGGGGGTCGATACACCATTTCAGGGGGTATTCGAAATCTTCTTGCGTAGTAGCTGGTGTCAAAGGGAAGATTTCCGATTTTGTCCAGTTAATGACCAACCCAGAGTATACTCCAAACCGGACAACCTCTCGCAATAAAGGAGGCAAGTTCGTTGTGGGTTTACGTACAAACAGCATAACATCATCAGCATAAAATGAGGCGGCAAGAGGGCCCGAATGGAACTGCAATCCCCGATGGAGATGTCTCTCTTGTATATGACGTGCCAAGGGATCCATAGCTACAATAAATAATAGGGGTGAAAGGGGGCACCCCTGCCTGGTACCACGCGTCAGAGGAAATTTGGTTGTTATCACCCCGTTTAATTTTAGTCAAGCAACCGCACCAGAATATAAAAGTCGTATCAAATTTAAAAAGCCGATTGGAATACCAAGCTTCTGTAACACTGCGTATAAAAAAGGCCACTCAAGTGAGTCAAAGGCCTTTTCGGCGTCGAGAAGAACAGCCGCGGCTGGTAATGTAGGCTCTATTTGATTCATCACTGAAAAAATAGCCCGCAAATTAAGTGCAGTGGACCTGCCAGGGATAAAACCCGCTTGAAAAGGGCATACTGTGGTATTTACAAGCAATGATAAATGGATAGCCAATATTTTGGCCAGGATTTTATAATCATAGTTAAGTAGTGATAACGGCCTGTAAGATGTACAGTGGCGAGGTGACTTGCCAGGTTTGAGCAGAAGCATGACTATAGCCTCCCGCATAGTAGGAGAGAGAGATCCGTTTTCTAGGGCCTCATCATATACCTCCAAAAGGCGGGGAGCTAGCTCGTGCTGGTAGGCTTTGTAAAACTCCCCCGATAGGCCATCGGAGGCCGGAGCACGGCTACTGGCCAAGTCTTTTATTGCCTGTTTGATGTCCTGAGGGGGGATTACGCATTGTGTATAAGTGAGTATAATAATCCAAGAAAGCAGCAGTGATATCAGATCCTCTTGTCAGTGTAGTGCCCATGTCGGTGTCTAGGTGTGTGATGTATGCCGAATGGTATTGAGGCCGAAGCAATCGGGCGAGTGTCCTACCTGGCCTCTCGCCCTCCCCATATACTCGGGCCATCGCGTATTTATCTAGATATTTTACCTCACGGGCGGCCAAGTCGGTAAATTCAGACAGCAGTGTTGCACGGTCATGTAGCGATACCGGCGAAGAAGTAGTCTGTGCAGCAGTGTCTATATCCTTGAGTCTCCCCTTTACTCCCTCCAAGTCTCTTCGAATGGATCGAAGCACGCCAGCGTGCATCGAGAGACAGACCCCCCGTATATATGCCTTGAAGGCGTCCCACAATAAGGCTTGTGAGGGTACGGACCCTTCATTTAGCAGGAAGTATTCCCTAATGGCATCGCCCACCTCTATATGGAAAACTGAATCGGGCAGAGCTGAAGCGGGGAACCTCCATAACGGCCGATGTTTGGGGATCATAGGGAAATCGAGCACGAGAAGCGCGGGGGCATGATCAGACAATGTGCAGGGCATATAGTCGATCGTCTGGACCTCTAATAGAAGTTGCGGCGTAAGGTACCAGTGATCAATCCTGGACCAAGAGCCGTGAGATACAGAATAAAATGAATAGTTTCGGGCTGTTGGGTGTTTTGTGCGCCAAGGATCTGCCAACAATGTAGATTGCAAGAGCGTAGTGAGGCCCAATATTGCATGCGGCTTCGTGATATGGCCTGGGCCGGTGGTGTCTGTGGTGGGGTCTAATGTAAGATTGAAGTCGCCATCCAGGAGAATGTTACCAGCGTCAAAGCGATCAATCTGTGCCGCAAGTTTGGGAAAAAATTCTGTGGTGTCTACGTTCGGTGCATATACATTGATTAGTAGAAGGGGTTCCCGCCCTAGTGTACCCAGTACTAATATGTACCTGCCCTCATTGTCAGTCACAACCTCCGAGACCTGGAAGGGGAGAGATCGGTGGATCAGTATGCATACCCCACGTGAATATGAGCTATAGCTGGAGAAGAAACGGTGGTTGCCCCAAGACGCCGCAAACCCATGTATCGGGAGTGGAGCATAATGTGTCTCCTGAAGGAAAACTATTTGAATAGTATGTCTGGCCATGTAAGCTAGAACCTGGCGGCTTTTCTTGGGATTCGACAGTCCTCTAACATTCCAAGATAGGCAGCAAAGACGCAGACAGAAGCTGCGTCCCCCTGAGAAGTCATCTAATCAGCACATAACACTGGATTACATCATGCAAATAAGTACAAGTTACATCAATAATAATATGAAGGAGTATCGCTCCGTACCAACAAAGAAAAGAACAATAACCAACAATAAACAACCCTACCCTCATCCCCCACCCACATCGGATACTCGAAAGAAAGCACCTGCTGAATCCCAAAGAAAGTGAAACAGAGAAGGGGAGAGGAAAAGAGAGAAGAAGAGGAAGGATAAGAAGAAAACAAGAAGACATCTTGGGGGGATAGGCAACACTCCATTGGAGCTGTCACATGCATAATAAACATAGTCTATTAATTCGTTACCGCACTTTTTGTAGTTATAGTGCAGTTAACGGTGATCTACGTGTGGAAGTACTGCAAGGAGTTCCCATGGTTTACAGACCATGTATAATGTTTCTTATCAGCCACAAATCAGGATTGTCAGACGATTATACTTGGATTCGGACAGTGAAAAGCAACTAACGTGTCTCAGGTCACAAGGCCTCTTCCAGTCGCTCAGGAGTCAGGATCTCGGTTAACATCATGTCCATGAAGCCTGTCCGCATTCTGGCGCTGCTTCCAGAACTTTGCTGCGTCCTCAGGGGTATCAAAAACATGTGCCTTTCCACCAATCTGGATGCAAAGTCGGGCCGGGTATAACATGGCATATTTAACATTCGCTTTTTGAAGGGCGCTCTTGACGTCTATATATTTGCGATACCAAAGGGGATGATGGACGGAGCGCTAGAGCAAATCAAACACTCACCCCCAGTCAACTGATCTGGGTTTAATCTATCATCATTCTTTAGCTCACTCCACCACCCCAGTTCAGACATGGCCATATGCAAATCAGTCTGACCCTGTGCCTCATGGGAACAGTCCAGCCCGAACTGCCAAGCCATGTCTTCCCTGGACCGGAAACAAGCATCCTGGGACCGGTTTCGGGTTCAAAACCCTCATCAGCCAGGCTATCTTGAATCCAGTGGCAAAGTGAGCAAGGGACCCACGTCTGGGCATACCCTGCCAACTTAGGGCGAACAAAGTGATACCAAAGGGGATGATGGACGGAGCGCTAGAGCAAATCAAACACTCACCCCCAGTCAACTGATCTGGGTTTAATCCATCATCATTCTTTAGCTCACTCCACCACCCCAGTTCAGACATGGCCATATGCAAATCAGTCTGACCCTGTGCCTCATGGGAACAGTCCAGCCCGAACTGCCAAGCCATGTCTTCCCTGGACCGGAAACAAGCATCCTGGGACCGGTTTCGGGTTCAAAACCCTCATCAGCCAGGCTATCTTGAATCCAGTGGCAAAGTGAGCAAGGGACCCACGTCTGGGCATACCCTGCCAACTTAGGGCGAACAAAGCGATACCAAAGGGGATGATGGACGGAGCGTTAGAGCAAATCAAACACTCACCCCCAGTCAACTGATCTGGGTTTAATCCATCATCATTCTTTAGCTCACTCCACCACCCCAGTTCAGACATGGCCATATGCAAATCAGTCTGACCCTGTGCCTCATGGGAACAGTCCAGCCCGAACTGCCAAGCCATGTCTTCCCTGGACCGGAAACAAGCATCCTGGGACCGGTTTCGGGTTCAAAACCCTCATCAGCCAGGCTATCTTGAATCCAGTGGCAAAGTGAGCAAGGGACCCACGTCTGGGCATACCCTGCCAACTTAGGGCGAACAAAGCGATACCAAAGGGGATGATGGACGGAGCGTTAGAGCAAATCAAACACTCACCCCCAGTCAACTGATCTGGGTTTAATCCATCATCATTCTTTAGCTCACTCCACCACCCCAGTTCAGACATGGCCATATGCAAATCAGTCTGACCCTGTGCCTCATGGGAACAGTCCAGCCCGAACTGCCAAGCCATGTCTTCCCTGGACCGGAAACAAGCATCCTGGGACCGGTTTCGGGTTCAAAACCCTCATCAGCCAGGCTATCTTGAATCCAGTGGCAAAGTGAGCAAGGGACCCACGTCTGGGCATACCCTGCCAACTTAGGGCGAACAAAGCGATACCAAAGGGGATGATGGACGGAGCGTTAGAGCAAATCAAACACTCACCCCCAGTCAACTGATCTGGGTTTAATCCATCATCATTCTTTAGCTCACTCCACCACCCCAGTTCAGACATGGCCATATGCAAATCAGTCTGACCCTGTGCCTCATGGGAACAGTCCAGCCCGAACTGCCAAGCCATGTCTTCCCTGGACCGGAAACAAGCATCCTGGGACCGGTTTCGGGTTCAAAACCCTCATCAGCCAGGCTATCTTGAATCCAGTGGCAAAGTGAGCAAGGGACCCACGTCTGGGCATACCCTGCCAACTTAGGGCGAACAAAGCGATACCAAAGGGGATGATGGACGGAGCGTTAGAGCAAATCAAACACTCACCCCCAGTCAACTGATCTGGGTTTAATCCATCATCATTCTTTAGCTCACTCCACCACCCCAGTTCAGACATGGCCATATGCAAATCAGTCTGACCCTGTGCCTCATGGGAACAGTCCAGCCCGAACTGCCAAGCCATGTCTTCCTGGACCGGAAACAAGCATCCTGGGACCGGTTTCGGGTTCAAAACCCTCATCAGCCAGGCTATCTTGAATCCAGTGGCAAAGTGAGCAAGGGACCCACGTCTGGGCATACCCTGCCAACTTAGGGCGAACAAAGCGATACCAAAGGGGATGATGGACGGAGCGCTAGAGCAAATCAAACACTCACCCCCAGTCAACTGATCTGGGTTTAATCCATCATCATTCTTTAGCTCACTCCACCACCCCAGTTCAGACATGGCCATATGCAAATCAGTCTGACCCTGTGCCTCATGGGAACAGTCCAGCCCGAACTGCCAAGCCATGTCTTCCCTGGACCGGAAACAAGCATCCTGGGACCGGTTTCGGGTTCAAAACCCTCATCAGCCAGGCTATCTTGAATCCAGTGGCAAAGTGAGCAAGGGACCCACGTCTGGGCATACCCTGCCAACTTAGGGCGAACAAAGCGATACCAAAGGGGATGATGGACGGAGCGTTAGAGCAAATCAAACACTCACCCCCAGTCAACTGATCTGGGTTTAATCCATCATCATTCTTTAGCTCACTCCACCACCCCAGTTCAGACATGGCCATATGCAAATCAGTCTGACCCTGTGCCTCATGGGAACAGTCCAGCCCGAACTGCCAAGCCATGTCTTCCCTGGACCGGAAACAAGCATCCTGGGACCGGTTTCGGGTTCAAAACCCTCATCAGCCAGGCTATCTTGAATCCAGTGGCAAAGTGAGCAAGGGACCCACGTCTGGGCATACCCTGCCAACTTAGGGCGAACAAAGCGATACCAAAGGGGATGATGGACGGAGCGTTAGAGCAAATCAAACACTCACCCCCAGTCAACTGATCTGGGTTTAATCCATCATCATTCTTTAGCTCACTCCACCACCCCAGTTCAGACATGGCCATATGCAAATCAGTCTGACCCTGTGCCTCATGGGAACAGTCCAGCCCGAACTGCCAAGCCATGTCTTCCCTGGACCGGAAACAAGCATCCTGGGACCGGTTTCGGGTTCAAAACCCTCATCAGCCAGGCTATCTTGAATCCAGTGGCAAAGTGAGCAAGGGACCCACGTCTGGGCATACCCTGCCAACTTAGGGCGAACAAAGCGATACCAAAGGGGATGATGGACGGAGCGTTAGAGCAAATCAAACACTCACCCCCAGTCAACTGATCTGGGTTTAATCCATCATCATTCTTTAGCTCACTCCACCACCCCAGTTCAGACATGGCCATATGCAAATCAGTCTGACCCTGTGCCTCATGGGAACAGTCCAGCCCGAACTGCCAAGCCATGTCTTCCCTGGACCGGAAACAAGCATCCTGGGACCGGTTTCGGGTTCAAAACCCTCATCAGCCAGGCTATCTTGAATCCAGTGGCAAAGTGAGCAAGGGACCCACGTCTGGGCATACCCTGCCAACTTAGGGCGAACAAAGCGATACCAAAGGGGATGATGGACGGAGCGTTAGAGCAAATCAAACACTCACCCCCAGTCAACTGATCTGGGTTTAATCCATCATCATTCTTTAGCTCACTCCACCACCCCAGTTCAGACATGGCCATATGCAAATCAGTCTGACCCTGTGCCTCATGGGAACAGTCCAGCCCGAACTGCCAAGCCATGTCTTCCCTGGACCGGAAACAAGCATCCTGGGACCGGTTTCGGGTTCAAAACCCTCATCAGCCAGGCTATCTTGAATCCAGTGGCAAAGTGAGCAAGGGACCCACGTCTGGGCATACCCTGCCAACTTAGGGCGAACAAAGCGATACCAAAGGGGATGATGGACGGAGCGTTAGAGCAAATCAAACACTCACCCCCAGTCAACTGATCTGGGTTTAATCCATCATCATTCTTTAGCTCACTCCACCACCCCAGTTCAGACATGGCCATATGCAAATCAGTCTGACCCTGTGCCTCATGGGAACAGTCCAGCCCGAACTGCCAAGCCATGTCTTCCCTGGACCGGAAACAAGCATCCTGGGACCGGTTTCGGGTTCAAAACCCTCATCAGCCAGGCTATCTTGAATCCAGTGGCAAAGTGAGCAAGGGACCCACGTCTGGGCATACCCTGCCAACTTAGGGCGAACAAAGCGATACCAAAGGGGATGATGGACGGAGCGCTAGAGCAAATCAAACACTCACCCCCAGTCAACTGATCTGGGTTTAATCCATCATCATTCTTTAGCTCACTCCACCACCCCAGTTCAGACATGGCCATATGCAAATCAGTCTGACCCTGTGCCTCATGGGAACAGTCCAGCCCGAACTGCCAAGCCATGTCTTCCCTGGACCGGAAACAAGCATCCTGGGACCGGTTTCGGGTTCAAAACCCTCATCAGCCAGGCTATCTTGAATCCAGTGGCAAAGTGAGCAAGGGACCCACGTCTGGGCATACCCTGCCAACTTAGGGCGAACAAAGCGATACCAAAGGGGATGATGGACGGAGCGCTAGAGCAAATCAAACACTCACCCCCAGTCAACTGATCTGGGTTTAATCCATCATCATTCTTTAGCTCACTCCACCACCCCAGTTCAGACATGGCCATATGCAAATCAGTCTGACCCTGTGCCTCATGGGAACAGTCCAGCCCGAACTGCCAAGCCATGTCTTCCCTGGACCGGAAACAAGCATCCTGGGACCGGTTTCGGGTTCAAAACCCTCATCAGCCAGGCTATCTTGAATCCAGTGGCAAAGTGAGCAAGGGACCCACGTCTGGGCATACCCTGCCAACTTAGGGCGAACAAAGCGATACCAAAGGGGATGATGGACGGAGCGCTAGAGCAAATCAAACACTCACCCCCAGTCAACTGATCTGGGTTTAATCCATCATCATTCTTTAGCTCACTCCACCACCCCAGTTCAGACATGGCCATATGCAAATCAGTCTGACCCTGTGCCTCATGGGAACAGTCCAGCCCGAACTGCCAAGCCATGTCTTCCCTGGACCGGAAACAAGCATCCTGGGACCGGTTTCGGGTTCAAAACCCTCATCAGCCAGGCTATCTTGAATCCAGTGGCAAAGTGAGCAAGGGACCCACGTCTGGGCATACCCTGCCAACTTAGGGCGAACAAAGCGATACCAAAGGGGATGATGGACGGAGCGCTAGAGCAAATCAAACACTCACCCCCAGTCAACTGATCTGGGTTTAATCCATCATCATTCTTTAGCTCACTCCACCACCCCAGTTCAGACATGGCCATATGCAAATCAGTCTGACCCTGTGCCTCATGGGAACAGTCCAGCCCGAACTGCCAAGCCATGTCTTCCCTGGACCGGAAACAAGCATCCTGGGACCGGTTTCGGGTTCAAAACCCTCATCAGCCAGGCTATCTTGAATCCAGTGGCAAAGTGAGCAAGGGACCCACGTCTGGGCATACCCTGCCAACTTAGGGCGAACAAAGCGATACCAAAGGGGATGATGGACGGAGCGTTAGAGCAAATCAAACACTCACCCCCAGTCAACTGATCTGGGTTTAATCCATCATCATTCTTTAGCTCACTCCACCACCCCAGTTCAGACATGGCCATATGCAAATCAGTCTGACCCTGTGCCTCATGGGAACAGTCCAGCCCGAACTGCCAAGCCATGTCTTCCCTGGACCGGAAACAAGCATCCTGGGACCGGTTTCGGGTTCAAAACCCTCATCAGCCAGGCTATCTTGAATCCAGTGGCAAAGTGAGCAAGGGACCCACGTCTGGGCATACCCTGCCAACTTAGGGCGAACAAAGCGATACCAAAGGGGATGATGGACGGAGCGTTAGAGCAAATCAAACACTCACCCCCAGTCAACTGATCTGGGTTTAATCCATCATCATTCTTTAGCTCACTCCACCACCCCAGTTCAGACATGGCCATATGCAAATCAGTCTGACCCTGTGCCTCATGGGAACAGTCCAGCCCGAACTGCCAAGCCATGTCTTCCCTGGACCGGAAACAAGCATCCTGGGACCGGTTTCGGGTTCAAAACCCTCATCAGCCAGGCTATCTTGAATCCAGTGGCAAAGTGAGCAAGGGACCCACGTCTGGGCATACCCTGCCAACTTAGGGCGAACAAAGCGATACCAAAGGGGATGATGGACGGAGCGCTAGAGCAAATCAAACACTCACCCCCAGTCAACTGATCTGGGTTTAATCCATCATCATTCTTTAGCTCACTCCACCACCCCAGTTCAGACATGGCCATATGCAAATCAGTCTGACCCTGTGCCTCATGGGAACAGTCCAGCCCGAACTGCCAAGCCATGTCTTCCCTGGACCGGAAACAAGCATCCTGGGACCGGTTTCGGGTTCAAAACCCTCATCAGCCAGGCTATCTTGAATCCAGTGGCAAAGTGAGCAAGGGACCCACGTCTGGGCATACCCTGCCAACTTAGGGCGAACAAAGCGATACCAAAGGGGATGATGGACGGAGCGCTAGAGCAAATCAAACACTCACCCCCAGTCAACTGATCTGGGTTTAATCCATCATCATTCTTTAGCTCACTCCACCACCCCAGTTCAGACATGGCCATATGCAAATCAGTCTGACCCTGTGCCTCATGGGAACAGTCCAGCCCGAACTGCCAAGCCATGTCTTCCCTGGACCGGAAACAAGCATCCTGGGACCGGTTTCGGGTTCAAAACCCTCATCAGCCAGGCTATCTTGAATCCAGTGGCAAAGTGAGCAAGGGACCCACGTCTGGGCATACCCTGCCAACTTAGGGCGAACAAAGCGATACCAAAGGGGATGATGGACGGAGCGCTAGAGCAAATCAAACACTCACCCCCAGTCAACTGATCTGGGTTTAATCCATCATCATTCTTTAGCTCACTCCACCACCCCAGTTCAGACATGGCCATATGCAAATCAGTCTGACCCTGTGCCTCATGGGAACAGTCCAGCCCGAACTGCCAAGCCATGTCTTCCCTGGACCGGAAACAAGCATCCTGGGACCGGTTTCGGGTTCAAAACCCTCATCAGCCAGGCTATCTTGAATCCAGTGGCAAAGTGAGCAAGGGACCCACGTCTGGGCATACCCTGCCAACTTAGGGCGAACAAAGCGATACCAAAGGGGATGATGGACGGAGCGTCAGAGCAAATCAAACACTCACCCCCAGTCAACTGATCTGGGTTTAATCCATCATCATTCTTTAGCTCACTCCACCACCCCAGTTCAGACATGGCCATATGCAAATCAGTCTGACCCTGTGCCTCATGGGAACAGTCCAGCCCGAACTGCCAAGCCATGTCTTCCCTGGACCAGAAACAAGCATCCTGGGACCGGTTTCGGGTTCAAAACCCTCATCAGCCAGGCTATCTTGAATCCAGTGGCAAAGTGAGCAAGGGACCCACGTCTGGGCATACCCTGCCAACTTAGGGCGAACAAAGCGATACCAAAGGGGATGATGGACGGAGCGCTAGAGCAAATCAAACACTCACCCCCAGTCAACTGATCTGGGTTTAATCCATCATCATTCTTTAGCTCACTCCACCACCCCAGTTCAGACATGGCCATATGCAAATCAGTCTGACCCTGTGCCTCATGGGAACAGTCCAGCCCGAACTGCCAAGCCATGTCTTCCCTGGACCGGAAACAAGCATCCTGGGACCGCTTTCGGGTTCAAAACCCTCATCAGCCAGGCTATCTTGAATCCAGTGGCAAAGTGAGCAAGGGACCCACGTCTGGGCATACCCTGCCAACTTAGGGCGAACAAAGCGATACCAAAGGGGATGATGGACGGAGCGCTAGAGCAAATCAAACACTCACCCCCAGTCAACTGATCTGGGTTTAATCCATCATCATTCTTTAGCTCACTCCACCACCCCAGTTCAGACATGGCCATATGCAAATCAGTCTGACCCTGTGCCTCATGGGAACAGTCCAGCCCGAACTGCCAAGCCATGTCTTCCTGGACCGGAAACAAGCATCCTGGGACCGGTTTCGGGTTCAAAACCCTCATCAGCCAGGCTATCTTGAATCCAGTGGCAAAGTGAGCAAGGGACCCACGTCTGGGCATACCCTGCCAACTTAGGGCGAACAAAGCGATACCAAAGGGGATGATGGACGGAGCGCTAGAGCAAATCAAACACTCACCCCCAGTCAACTGATCTGGGTTTAATCCATCATCATTCTTTAGCTCACTCCACCACCCCAGTTCAGACATGGCCATATGCAAATCAGTCTGACCCTGTGCCTCATGGGAACAGTCCAGCCCGAACTGCCAAGCCATGTCTTCCCTGGACCGGAAACAAGCATCCTGGGACCGGTTTCGGGTTCAAAACCCTCATCAGCCAGGCTATCTTGAATCCAGTGGCAAAGTGAGCAAGGGACCCACGTCTGGGCATACCCTGCCAACTTAGGGCGAACAAAGCGATACCAAAGGGGATGATGGACGGAGCGCTAGAGCAAATCAAACACTCACCCCCAGTCAACTGATCTGGGTTTAATCCATCATCATTCTTTAGCTCACTCCACCACCCCAGTTCAGACATGGCCATATGCAAATCAGTCTGACCCTGTGCCTCATGGGAACAGTCCAGCCCGAACTGCCAAGCCATGTCTTCCCTGGACCGGAAACAAGCATCCTGGGACCGGTTTCGGGTTCAAAACCCTCATCAGCCAGGCTATCTTGAATCCAGTGGCAAAGTGAGCAAGGGACCCACGTCTGGGCATACCCTGCCAACTTAGGGCGAACAAAGCGATACCAAAGGGGATGATGGACGGAGCGCTAGAGCAAATCAAACACTCACCCCCAGTCAACTGATCTGGGTTTAATCCATCATCATTCTTTAGCTCACTCCACCACCCCAGTTCAGACATGGCCATATGCAAATCAGTCTGACCCTGTGCCTCATGGGAACAGTCCAGCCCGAACTGCCAAGCCATGTCTTCCCTGGACCGGAAACAAGCATCCTGGGACCGGTTTCGGGTTCAAAACCCTCATCAGCCAGGCTATCTTGAATCCAGTGGCAAAGTGAGCAAGGGACCCACGTCTGGGCATACCCTGCCAACTTAGGGCGAACAAAGCGATACCAAAGGAGATGATGGACGGAGCGCTAGAGCAAATCAAACACTCACCCCCAGTCAACTGATCTGGGTTTAATCCATCATCATTCTTTAGCTCACTCCACCACCCCAGTTCAGACATGGCCATATGCAAATCAGTCTGACCCTGTGCCTCATGGGAACAGTCCAGCCCGAACTGCCAAGCCATGTCTTCCCTGGACCGGAAACAAGCATCCTGGGACCGGTTTCGGGTTCAAAACCCTCATCAGCCAGGCTATCTTGAATCCAGTGGCAAAGTGAGCAAGGGACCCACGTCTGGGCATACCCTGCCAACTTAGGGCGAACAAAGCGATACCAAAGGGGATGATGGACGGAGCGCTAGAGCAAATCAAACACTCACCCCCAGTCAACTGATCTGGGTTTAATCCATCATCATTCTTTAGCTCACTCCACCACCCCAGTTCAGACATGGCCATATGCAAATCAGTCTGACCCTGTGCCTCATGGGAACAGTCCAGCCCGAACTGCCAAGCCATGTCTTCCCTGGACCGGAAACAAGCATCCTGGGACCGGTTTCGGGTTCAAAACCCTCATCAGCCAGGCTATCTTGAATCCAGTGGCAAAGTGAGCAAGGGACCCACGTCTGGGCATACCCTGCCAACTTAGGGCGAACAAAGCGATACCAAAGGGGATGATGGACGGAGCGCTAGAGCAAATCAAACACTCACCCCCAGTCAACTGATCTGGGTTTAATCCATCACCATTCTTTAGCTCACTCCACCACCCCAGTTCAGACATGGCCATATGCAAATCAGTCTGACCCTGTGCCTCATGGGAACAGTCCAGCCCGAACTGCCAAGCCATGTCTTCCCTGGACCGGAAACAAGCATCCTGGGACCGGTTTCGGGTTCAAAACCCTCATCAGCCAGGCTATCTTGAATCCAGTGGCAAAGTGAGCAAGGGACCCACGTCTGGGCATACCCTGCCAACTTAGGGCGAACAAAGCGATACCAAAGGAGATGATGGACGGAGCGTTAGAGCAAATCAAACACTCACCCCCAGTCAACTGATCTGGGTTTAATCCATCATCATTCTTTAGCTCACTCCACCACCCCAGTTCAGACATGGCCATATGCAAATCAGTCTGACCCTGTGCCTCATGGGAACAGTCCAGCCCGAACTGCCAAGCCATGTCTTCCCTGGACCGGAAACAAGCATCCTGGGACCGGTTTCGGGTTCAAAACCCTCATCAGACAGGCTATCTTGAATCCAGTGGCAAAGTGAGCAAGGGACCCACGTCTGGGCATACCCTGCCAACTTAGGGCGAACAAAGCGATACCAAAGGGGATGATGGACGGAGCGCTAGAGCAAATCAAACACTCACCCCCAGTCAACTGATCTGGGTTTAATCCATCATCATTCTTTAGCTCACTCCACCACCCCAGTTCAGACATGGCCATATGCAAATCAGTCTGACCCTGTGCCTCATGGGAACAGTCCAGCCCGAACTGCCAAGCCATGTCTTCCCTGGACCGGAAACAAGCATCCTGGGACCGGTTTCGGGTTCAAAACCCTCATCAGCCAGGCTATCTTGAATCCAGTGGCAAAGTGAGCAAGGGACCCACGTCTGGGCATACCCTGCCAACTTAGGGCGAACAAAGCGATACCAAAGGGGATGATGGACGGAGCGCTAGAGCAAATCAAACACTCACCCCCAGTCAACTGATCTGGGTTTAATCCATCATCATTCTTTAGCTCACTCCACCACCCCAGTTCAGACATGACCATATGCAAATCAGTCTGACCCTGTGCCTCATGGGAACAGTCCAGCCCGAACTGCCAAGCCATGTCTTCCCTGGACCGGAAACAAGCATCCTGGGACCGGTTTCGGGTTCAAAACCCTCATCAGCCAGGCTATCTTGAATCCAGTGGCAAAGTGAGCAAGGGACCCACGTCTGGGCATACCCTGCCAACTTAGGGCGAACAAAGCGATACCAAAGGGGATGATGGACGGAGCGTTAGAGCAAATCAAACACTCACCCCCAGTCAACTGATCTGGGTTTAATCCATCACCATTCTTTAGCTCACTCCACCACCCCAGTTCAGACATGGCCATATGCAAATCAGTCTGACCCTGTGCCTCATGGGAACAGTCCAGCCCGAACTGCCAAGCCATGTCTTCCCTGGACCGGAAACAAGCATCCTGGGACCGGTTTCGGGTTCAAAACCCTCATCAGCCAGGCTATCTTGAATCCAGTGGCAAAGTGAGCAAGGGACCCACGTCTGGGCATACCCTGCCAACTTAGGGCGAACAAAGCGATACCAAAGGAGATGATGGACGGAGCGCTAGAGCAAATCAAACACTCACCCCCAGTCAACTGATCTGGGTTTAATCCATCATCATTCTTTAGCTCACTCCACCACCCCAGTTCAGACATGGCCATATGCAAATCAGTCTGACCCTGTGCCTCATGGGAACAGTCCAGCCCGAACTGCCAAGCCATGTCTTCCCTGGACCAGAAACAAGCATCCTGGGACCGGTTTCGGGTTCAAAACCCTCATCAGACAGGCTATCTTGAATCCAGTGGCAAAGTGAGCAAGGGACCCACGTCTGGGCATACCCTGCCAACTTAGGGCGAACAAAGCGATACCAAAGGGGATGATGGACGGAGCGCTAGAGCAAATCAAACACTCACCCCCTGTCAACTGATCTGGGTTTAATCCATCATCATTCTTTAGCTCACTCCACCACCCCAGTTCAGACATGGCCATATGCAAATCAGTCTGACCCTGTGCCTCATGGGAACAGTCCAGCCCGAACTGCCAAGCCATGTCTTCCCTGGACCGGAAACAAGCATCCTGGGACCGCTTTCGGGTTCATAACCCTCATCAGCCAGGCTATCTTGAATCCAGTGGCAAAGTGAGCAAGGGACCCACGTCTGGGCATACCCTGCCAACTTAGGGCGAACAAAGCGATACCAAAGGGGATGATGGACGGAGCGCTAGAGCAAATCAAACACTCACCCCCAGTCAACTGATCTGGGTTTAATCCATCATCATTCTTTAGCTCACTCCACCACCCCAGTTCAGACATGGCCATATGCAAATCAGTCTGACCCTGTGCCTCATTTGAACAGTCCAGCCCGAACTGCCAAGCCATGTCTTCCCTGGACCGGAAACAAGCATCCTGGGACCGGTTTCGGGTTCAAAACCCTCATCAGCCAGGCTATCTTGAATCCAGTGGCAAAGTGAGCAAGGGACCCACGTCTGGGCATACCCTGCCAACTTAGGGCGAACAAAGCGATACCAAAGGGGATGATGGACGGAGCGCTAGAGCAAATCAAACACTCACCCCCAGTCAACTGATCTGGGTTTAATCCATCACCATTCGTTAGCTCACTCCACCACCCCAGTTCAGACATGGCCATATGCAAATCAGTCTGACCCTGTGCCTCATGGGAACAGACCAGCCCGAACTGCCAAGCCATGTCTTCCCTGGACCGGAAACAAGCATCCTGGGACCGGTTTCGGGTTCAAAACCCTCATCAGCCAGGCTATCTTGAATCCAGTGGCAAAGTGAGCAAGGGACCCACGTCTGGGCATACCCTGCCAACTTAGGGCGAACAAAGCGATACCAAAGGAGATGATGTACGGAGCGCTAGAGCAAATCAAACACTCACCCCCAGTCAACTGATCTGGGTTTAATCCATCATCATTCTTTAGCTCACTCCACCACCCCAGTTCAGACATGGCCATATGCAAATCAGTCTGACCCTGTGCCTCATGGGAACAGTCCAGCCCGAACTGCCAAGCCATGTCTTCCCTGGACCGGAAACAAGCATCCTGGGACCGGTTTCGGGTTCAAAACCCTCATCAGCCAGGCTATCTTGAATCCAGTGGCAAAGTGAGCAAGGGACCCACGTCTGGGCATACCCTGCCAACTTAGGGCGAACAAAGCGATACCAAAGGGGATGATGGACGGAGCGCTAGAGCAAATCAAACACTCACCCCCAGTCAACTGATCTGGGTTTAATTCATCATCATTCTTTAGCTCACTCCACCACCCCAGTTCAGACATGGCCATATGCAAATCAGTCTGACCCTGTGCCTCATGGGAACAGTCCAGCCCGAACTGCCAAGCCATGTCTTCCCTGGACCGGAAACAAGCATCCTGGGACCGGTTTCAGGTTCAAAACCCTCATCAGCCAGGCTATCTTGAATCCAGTGGCAAAGTGAGCAAGGGACCCACGTCTGGGCATACCCTGCCAACTTAGGGCGAACAAAGCGATACCAAAGGAGATGATGGACGGAGCGCTAGAGCAAATCAAACACTCACCCCCAGTCAACTGATCTGGGTTTAATCCATCATCATTCTTTAGCTCACTCCACCACCCCAGTTCAGACATGGCCATATGCAAATCAGTCTGACCCTGTGCCTCATGGGAACAGTCCAGCCCGAACTGCCAAGCCATGTCTTCCCTGGACCGGAAACAAGCATCCTGGGACCGGTTTCGGGTTCAAAACCCTCATCAGCCAGGCTATCTTGAATCCAGTGGCAAAGTGAGCAAGGGACCCACGTCTGGGCATACCCTACCAACTTAGGGCGAACAAAGCGATACAAAAGGGGATGATGGACGGAGCGCTAGAGCAAATCAAACACTCACCCCCAGTCAACTGATCTGGGTTTAATCCATCATCATTCTTTAGCTCACTCCACCACCCCAGTTCAGACATGGCCATATGCAAATCAGTGTGACCCTGTGCCTCATGGGAACAGTCCAGCCCGAACTGCCAAGCCATGTCTTCCCTGGACCGGAAACAAGCATCCTGGGACCGGTTTCGGGTTCAAAACCCTCATCAGCCAGGCTATCTTGAATCCAGTGGCAAAGTGAGCAAGGGACCCACGTCTGTGCATACCCTGCCAACTTAGGGCGAACAAAGCGATACCAAAGGGGATGATGGACGGAGCGCTAGAGCAAATCAAACACTCACCCCCAGTCAACTGATCTGGGTTTAATCCATCACCATTCTTTAGCTCACTCCACCACCCCAGTTCAGACATGGCCATATGCAAATCAATCTGACCCTGTGCCTCATGGGAACAGTCCAGCCCGAACTGCCAAGCCATGTCTTCCCTGGACCGGAAACAAGCATCCTGGGACCGGTTTCAGGTTCAAAACCCTCATCAGCCAGGCTATCTTGAATCCAGTGGCAAAGTGAGCAAGGGACCCACGTCTGGGCATACCCTGCCAACTTAGGGCGAACAAAGCGATACCAAAGGAGATGATGGACGGAGCGCTAGAGCAAATCAAACACTCACCCCCAGTCAACTGATCTGGGTTTAATCCATCATCATTCTTTAGCTCACTCCACCACCCCAGTTCAGACATGGCCATATGCAAATCAGTCTGACCCTGTGCCTCATGGGAACAGTCCAGCCCGAACTGCCAAGCCATGTCTTCCCTGGACCAGAAACAAGCATCCTGGGACCGGTTTCGGGTTCAAAACCCTCATCAGACAGGCTATCTTGAATCCAGTGGCAAAGTGAGCAAGGGACCCACGTCTGGGCATACCCTGCCAACTTAGGGCGAACAAAGCGATACCAAAGGGGATGATGGACGGAGCGCTAGAGCAAATCAAACACTCACCCCCAGTCAACTGATCTGGGTTTAATCCATCATCATTCTTTAGCTCACTCCACCACCCCAGTTCAGACATGGCCATATGCAAATCAGTCTGACCCTGTGCCTCATGGGAACAGTCCAGCCCGAACTGCCAAGCCATGTCTTCCCTGGACCGGAAACAAGCATCCTGGGACCGGTTTCGGGTTCAAAACCCTCATCAGCCAGGCTATCTTGAATCCAGTGGCAAAGTGAGCAAGGGACCCACGTCTGGGCATACCCTGCCAACTTAGGGCGAACAAAGCGATACCAAAGGGTATGATGGGCGGAGCGCTAGAGCAAATCAAACACTCACCCCCAGTCAACTGATCTGGGTTTAATCCATCATCATTCTTTAGCTCACTCCACCACCCCAGTTCAGACATGGCCATATGCAAATCAGTCTGACCCTGTGCCTCATGGGAACAGTCCAGCCCGAACTGCCAAGCCATGTCTTCCTTGGACCGGAAACATGCATCCTGGGACCGGTTTCGGGTTCAAAACCCTCACCAGCCAGGCTATCTTGAATCCAGTGGCAAAGTGAGCAAGGGACCCACGTCTGGGCATACCCTGCCAACTTAGGGCGAACAAAGCGATACCAAAGGGGATGATGGACGGAGCGCTAGAGCAAATCAAACACTCACCCCCAGTCAACTGATCTGGGTTTAATCCATCATCATTCTTTAGCTCACTCCACCACCCCAGTTCAGACATGGCCATATGCAAATCAGTCTAACCCTGTGCCTCATGGGAACAGTCCAGCCCGAACTGCCAAGCCATGTCTTCCCTGGACCGGAAACAAGCATCCTGGGACCGGTTTCGGGTTCAAAACCCTCATCAGCCAGGCTATCTTGAATCCAGTGGCAAAGTGAGCAAGGGACCCACGTCTGGGCATACCCTGCCAACTTAGGGCGAACAAAGCGATACCAAAGGGGATGATGGACGGAGCGCTAGAGTAAATCAAACACTCACCCCCAGTCAACTGATCTGGGTTTAATCCATCATCATTCTTTAGCTCACTCCACCACCCCAGTTCAGACATGGCCATATGCAAATCAGTCTGACCCTGTGCCTCATGGGAACAGTCCAGCCCGAACTGCCAAGCCATGTCTTCCCTGGACCTGGAAACAAGCATCCTGGGACCGGTTTCGGGTTCAAAACCCTCATCAGCCAGGCTATCTTGAATCCAGTGGCAAAGTGAGCAAGGGACCCACGTCTGGGCATACCCTGCCAACTTAGGGCGAACAAAGCGATACCAAAGGGGATGATGGATGGAGCGCTAGAGCAAATCAAACACTCACCCCCAGTCAACTGATCTGGGTTTAATCCATCATCATTCTTTAGCTCACTCCACCACCCCAGTTCAGACATGGCCATATGCAAATCAGTCTGACCCTGTGCCTCATGGGAACAGTCCAGCCCGAACTGCCAAGCCATGTCTTCCCTGGACCGGAAACAAGCATCCTGGGACCGGTTTCGGGTTCAAAACCCTCATCAGCCAGGCTATCTTGAATCCAGTGGCAAAGTGAGCAAGGGACCCACGTCTGGGCATACCCTGCCAACTTAGGGCGAACAAAGCGATACCAAAGGGGATGATGGACGGAGCGCTAGAGCAAATCAAACACTCACCCCCAGTCAACTGATCTGGGTTTAATCCATCACCATTCTTTAGCTCACTCCACCACCCCAGTTCAGACATGGCCATATGCAAATCAGTCTGACCCTGTGCCTCATGGGAACAGTCCAGCCCAAACTGCCAAGCCATGTCTTCCCTGGACCGGAAACAAGCATCCTGGGACCGGTTTCGGGTTCAAAACCCTCATCAGCCAGGCTATCTTGAATCCAGTGGCAAAGTGAGCAAGGGACCCACGTCTGGGCATACCCTGCCAACTTAGGGCGAACAAAGCGATACCAAAGGAGATGATGGACGGAGCGCTAGAGCAAATCAAACACTCACCCCCAGTCAACTGATCTGGGTTTAATCCATCATCATTCTTTAGCTCACTCCACCACCCCAGTTCAGACATGGCCATATGCAAACTCAGTCTGACCCTGTGCCTCATGGGAACAGTCCAGCCCGAACTGCCAAGCCATGTCTTCCCTGGACCAGAAACAAGCATCCTGGGACCGGTTTCGGGTTCAAAACCGTCATCAGACAGGCTATCTTGAATCCAGTGGCAAAGTGAGCAAGGGACCCACGTCTGGGCATACCCTGCCAACTTAGGGCGAACAAAGCGATACCAAAGGGGATGATGGACGGAGCGCTAGAGCAGATCAAACACTCACCCCCAGTCAACTGATCTGGGTTTAATCCATCATCATTCTTTAGCTCACTCCACCACCCCAGTTCAGACATGGCCATATGCAAATCAGTCTGACCCTGTGCCTCATGGGAACAGTCCAGCCCGAACTGCCAAGCCATGTCTTCCCTGGACCGGAAACATGCATCCTGGGACCGGTTTCGGGTTCAAAACCCTCACCAGCCAGGCTATCTTGAATCCAGTGGCAAAGTGAGCAAGGGACCCACGTCTGGGCATACCCTGCCAACTTAGGGCGAACAAAGCGATACCAAAGGGGATGATGGACGGAGCGCTAGAGCAAATCAAACACTCACCCCCAGTCAACTGATCTGGGTTTAATCCATCACCATTCTTTAGCTCACTCCACCACCCCAGTTCAGACATGGCCATATGCAAATCAGTCTGACCCTGTGCCTCATGGGAACAGTCCAGCCCGAACTGCCAAGCCATGTCTTCCCTGGACCGGAAACAAGCATCCTGGGACCGGTTTCGGGTTCAAAACCCTCATCAGCCAGGCTATCTTGAATCCAGTGGCAAAGTGAGCAAGGGACCCACGTCTGGGCATACCCTGCCAACTTAGGGCGAACAAAGCGATACCAAAGGAGATGATGGACGGAGCGCTAGAGCAAATCAAACACTCACCCCCAGTCAACTGATCTGGGTTTAATCCATCATCATTCTTTAGCTCACTCCACCACCCCAGTTCAGACATGGCCATATGCAAATCAGTCTGACCCTGTGCCTCATGGGAACAGTCCAGCCCGAACTGCCAAGCCATGTCTTCCCTGGACCGGAAATAAGCATCCTGGGACCGGTTTCGGGTTCAAAACCCTCATCAGCCAGGCTATCTTGAATCCAGTGGCAAAGTGAGCAAGGGACCCACGTCTGGGCATACCCTGCCAACTTAGGGGCGAACAAAGCGATACCAAAGGGGATGATGGACGGAGCGCTAGAGCAAATCAAACACTCACCCCCAGTCAACTGATCTGGGTTTAATCCATCATCATTCTTTAGCTCACTCCACCACCCCAGTTCAGACATGGCCATATGCAAATCAGTCTGACCCTGTGCCTCATGGGAACAGTCCAGCCCGAACTGCCAAGCCATGTCTTCCCTGGACCGGAAACAAGCATCCTGGGACCGGTTTCGGGTTCAAAACCCTCATCAGCCAGGCTATCTTGAATCCAGTGGCAAAGTGAGCAAGGGACCCACGTCTGGGCATACCCTGCCAACTTAGGGCGAACAAAGCGATACCAAAGGGGATGATGGACGGAGCGCTAGAGCAAATCAAACACTCACCCCCAGTCAACTGATCTGGGTTTAATTCATCACCATTCTTTAGCTCACTCCACCACCCCAGTTCAGACATGGCCATATGCAAATCAGTCTGACCCTGTGCCTCATGGGAACAGTCCAGCCCGAACTGCCAAGCCATGTCTTCCCTGGACCGGAAACAAGCATCCTGGGACCGGTTTCGGGTTCAAAACCCTCATCAGCCAGGCTATCTTGAATCCAGTGGCAAAGTGAGCAAGGGACCCACGTCTGGCCATACCCTGCCAACTTAGGGCGAACAAAGCGATACCAAAGGAGATGATGGACGGAGCGCTAGAGCAAATCAAACACTCACCCCCAGTCAACTGATCTGGGTTTAATCCATCATCATTCTTTAGCTCACTCCACCACCCCAGTTCAGACATGGCCATATGCAAATCAGTCTGACCCTGTGCCTCATGGGAACAGTCCAGCCCGAACTGCCAAGCCATGTCTTCCCTGGACCGGAAACAAGCATCCTGGGACCGGTTTCGGGTTCAAAACCCTCATCAGACAGGCTATCTTGAATCCAGTGGCAAAGTGAGCAAGGGACCCACGTCTGGGCATACCCTGCCAACTTAGGGCGAACAAAGCGATACCAAAGGGGATGATGGACGGAGCGCTAGAGCAAATCAAACACTCACCCCCAGTCAACTGATCTGGGTTTAATCCATCATCATTCTTTAGCTCACTCCACCACCCCAGTTCAGACATGGCCATATGCAAATCAGTCTGACCCTGTGCCTCATGGGAACAGTCCAGCCCGAACTGCCAAGCCATGTCTTCCCTGGACCGGAAACAAGCATCCTGGGACCGGTTTCGGGTTCAAAACCCTCATCAGCCAGGCTATCTTGAATCCAGTGGCAAAGTGAGCAAGGGACCCACGTCTGGGCATACCCTGCCAACTTAGGGCGAACAAAGCGATACCAAAGGGGATGATGGACGGAGCGCTAGAGCAAATCAAACACTCACCCCCAGTCAACTGATCTGGGTTTAATCCATCACCATTCTTTAGCTCACTCCACCACCCCAGTTCAGACATGGCCATATGCAAATCCGTCTGACCCTGTGCCTCATGGGAACAGTCCAGCCCGAACTGCCAAGCCATGTCTTCCCTGGACCAGAAACAAGCATCCTGGGACCGGTTTCGGGTTCAAAACCCTCATCAGCCAGGCTATCTTGAATCCAGTGGCAAAGTGAGCAAGGGACCCACGTCTGGGCATACCCTGCCAACTTAGGGCGAACAAAGCGATACCAAAGGAGATGATGGACGGAGCGCTAGAGCAAATCAAACACTCACCCCCAGTCAACTGATCTGGGTTTAATCCATCATCATTCTTTAGCTCACTCCACCACCCCAGTTCAGACATGGCCATATGCAAATCAGTCTGACCCTGTGCCTCATGGGAACAGTCCAGCCCGAACTGCCAAGCCATGTCTTCCCTGGACCAGAAACAAGCATCCTGGGACCGGTTTCGGGTTCAAAACCGTCATCAGACAGGCTATCTTGAATCCAGTGGCAAAGTGAGCAAGGGACCCACGTCTGGGCATACCCTGCCAACTTAGGGCGAACAAAGCGATACCAAAGGGGATGATGGACGGAGCGCTAGAGCAGATCAAACACTCACCCCCAGTCAACTGATCTGGGTTTAATCCATCATCATTCTTTAGCTCACTCCACCACCCCAGTTCAGACATGGCCATATGCAAATCAGTCTGACCCTGTGCCTCATGGGAACAGTCCAGCCCGAACTGCCAAGCCATGTCTTCCCTGGACCGGAAACAAGCATCCTGGGACCGCTTTCGGGTTCAAAACCCTCATCAGACAGGCTATCTTGAATCCAGTGGCAAAGTGAGCAAGGGACCCACGTCTGGGCATACCCTGCCAACTTAGGGCGAACAAAGCGATACCAAAGGGGATGATGGACGGAGCGCTAGAGCAAATCAAACACTCACCCCCAGTCAACTGATCTGGGTTTAATCCATCATCATTCTTTAGCTCACTCCACCACCCCAGTTCAGACATGGCCATATGCAAATCAGTCTGACCCTGTGCCTCATGGGAACAGTCCAGCCCGAACTGCCAAGCCATGTCTTCCCTGGACCGGAAACAAGCATCCTGGGACCGGTTTTGGGTTCAAAACCCTCATCAGCCAGGCTATCTTGAATCCAGTGGCAAAGTGAGCAAGGGACCCACGTCTGGGCATACCCTGCCAACTTAGGGCGAACAAAGCGATACCAAAGGGGATGATGGACGGAGCGCTAGAGCAAATCAAACACTCACCCCAGTCAACTGATCTGGGTTTAATCCATCACCATTCTTTAGCTCACTCCACCACCCCAGTTCAGACATGGCCATATGCAAATCAGTCTGACCCTGTGCCTCATGGGAACAGTCCAGCCCGAACTGCCAAGCCATGTCTTCTCTGGACCGGAAACAAGCATCCTGGGACCGGTTTCGGGTTCAAAACCCTCATCAGCCAGGCTATCTTGAATCCAGTGGCAAAGTGAGCAAGGGACCCACGTCTGGGCATACCCTGCCAACTTAGGGCGAACAAAGCGATACCAAAGGAGATGATGGACGGAGCGCTAGAGCAAATCAAACACTCACCCCCAGTCAACTGATCTGGGTTTAATCCATCATCATTCTTTAGCTCACTCCACCACCCCAGTTCAGACATGGCCATATGCAAATCAGTCTGACCCTGTGCCTCATGGGAACAGTCCAGCCCGAACTGCCAAGCCATGTCTTCCCTGGACCAGAAACAAGCATCCTGGGACCGGTTTCGGGTTCAAAACCGTCATCAGACAGGCTATCTTGAATCCAGTGGCAAAGTGAGCAAGGGACCCACGTCTGGGCATACCCTGCCAACTTAGGGCGAACAAAGCGATACCAAAGGGGATGATGGACGGAGCGCTAGAGCAGATCAAACACTCACCCCCAGTCAACTGATCTGGGTTTAATCCATCATCATTCTTTAGCTCACTCCACCACCCCAGTTCAGACATGGCCATATGCAAATCAGTCTGACCCTGTGCCTCATGGGAACAGTCCAGCCCGAACTGCCAAGCCATGTCTTCCCTGGACCGGAAACAAGCATCCTGGGACCGCTTTCGGGTTCAAAACCCTCATCAGCCAGGCTATCTTGAATCCAGTGGCAAAGTGAGCAAGGGACCGACGTCTGGGCATACCCTGCCAACTTAGGGCGAACAAAGCGATACCAAAGGGGATGATGGACGGAGCGCTAGAGCAAATCAAACACTCACCCCAGTCAACTGATCTGGGTTTAATCCATCATCATTCTTTAGCTCACTCCACCACCCCAGTTCAGACATGGCCATATGCAAATCAGTCTGACCCTGTGCCTCATGGGAACAGTCCAGCCCGAACTGCCAAGCCATGTCTTCCCTGGACCAGAAACAAGCATCCTGGGACCGGTTTCGGGTTCAAAACCCTCATCAGCCAGGCTATCTTGAACCCAGTGGCAAAGTGAGCAAGGGACCCACGTCTGGGCATACCCTGCCAACTTAGGGCGAACAAAGCGATACCAAAGGGGATGATGGACGGAGCGCTAGAGCAAATCAAACACTCACCCCCAGTCAACTGATCTGTGTTTAATCCATCATCATTCTTTAGCTCACTCCACCACCCCAGTTCAGACATGGCCATATGCAAATCAGTCTGACCCTGTGCCTCATGGGAACAGTCCAGCCCGAACTGCCAAGCCATGTCTTCCCTGGACCGAAACAAGCATCCTGGGACCGGTTTCGGGTTCAAAACCCTCATCAGCCAGGCTATCTTGAATCCAGTGGCAAAGTGAGCAAGGGACCCACGTCTGGGCATACCCTGCCAACTTAGGGCGAACAAAGCGATACCAAAGGGGATGATGGACGGAGCGCTAGAGCAAATCAAACACTCACCCCCAGTCAACTGATCTGGGTTTAATCCATCGCCATTCTTTAGCTCACTCCACCACCCCAGTTCAGACATGGCCATATGCAAATCAGTCTGACCCTGTGCCTCATGGGAACAGTCCAGCCCGAACTGCCAAGCCATGTCTTCCCTGGACCGGAAACAAGCATCCTGGGACCGGTTTCAGGTTCAAAACCCTCATCAGCCAGGCTATCTTGAATCCAGTGGCAAAGTGAGCAAGGGACCCACGTCTGGGCATACCCTGCCAACTTAGGGCGAACAAAGCGATACCAAAGGAGATGATGGACGGAGCGCTAGAGCAAATCAAACACTCACCCCCAGTCAACTGATCTGGGTTTAATCCATCATCATTCTTTAGCTCACTCCACCACCCCAGTTCAGACATGGCCATATGCAAATCAGTCTGACCCTGTGCCTCATGGGAACAGTCCAGCCCGAACTGCCAAGCCATGTCTTCCCTGGACCAGAAACAAGCATCCTGGGACCGGTTTCGGGTTCAAAACCCTCATCAGACAGGCTATCTTGAATCCAGTGGCAAAGTGAGCAAGGGACCCATATCTGGGCATACCCTACCAACTTAGGGCGAACAAAGCGATACCAAAGGGATGATGGACGGAGCGCTAGAGCAAATCAAACACTCACCCCCAGTCAACTGATCTGGGTTTAATCCATCATCATTCTTTAGCTCACTCCACCACCCCAGTTCAGACATGGCCATATGCAAATCAGTCTGACCCTGTGCCTCATGGGAACAGTCCAGCCCGAACTGCCAAGCCATGTCTTCCCTGGACCGGAAACAAGCATCCTGGGACCGGTTTCGGGTTCAAAACCCTCATCAGCCAGGCTTTCTTGAATCCAGTGGCAAAGTGAGCAAGGGACCCACGTCTGGGCATACCCTGCCAACTTAGGGCGAACAAAGCGATACCAAAGGGGATGATGGACGGAGCGCTAGAGCAAATCAAACACTCACCCCCAGTCAACTGATCTGGGTTTAATCCATCATCATTCTTTAGCTCACTCCACCACCCCAGTTCAGACATGGCTCACTTTGCCACTGGATTCAAGCTAGCCTGGCTGATGACGGCTGAATAGCCAGAAACCGGTCCCAGGATGCTTGTTTCCGGTCCAGGGAAGACATGGCTTGGCAGTTCGGGCTGGACTGTTCCCATGAGGCACAGGGTCAGACTGATTTGCATATGGCCATGTCTGAACTGGGGTGGTGGAGTGAGCTAAAGAATGTCGATGGATTAAACCCAGATCAGTTGACTGGGGGTGAGTGTTTGATTTGCTCAAGCGCTCCGTCCATCATCCCCTTTGGTATCGCTTTGTTCGCCCTAAGTTGGCAGGGTATGCCCAGACGTGGGTCCCTTGCTCACTTTGCCACTGGATTCAAGCTAGCCTGGCTGAAGACGGCTGAATAGCCAGAAACCGGTCCCAGGATGCTTGTTTCCGGTCCAGGGAAGACATGGCTTGGCAGTTCGGGCTGGACTGGTCCCATGAGGCACAGGGTCAGACTGATTTGCATATGGCCATGTCTGAACTGGGGTGGTGGAGTGAGCTAAAGAATGATGATGGATTAAACCCAGATCAGTTGACTGGGGGTGAGTGTTTGATTTGCTCAAGCGCTCCGTCCATCATCCCCTTTGGTATCGCTTTGTTCGCCCTAAGTTGGCAGGGTATGCCCAGACGTGGGTCCCTTGCTCACTTTGCCACTGGATTCAAGCTAGCCTGGCTGATGACGGCTGAATAGCCAGAAACCGGTCCCAGGATGCTTGTTTCCGGTCCAGGGAAGACATGGCTTGGCAGTTCGGGCTGGACTGTTCCCATGAGGCACAGGGTCAGACTGATTTGCATATGGCCATGTCTGAACTGGGGTGGTGGAGTGAGCTAAAGAATGATGATGGATTAAACCCAGATCAGTTGACTGGGGTGAGTGTTTGATTTGCTCAAGCGCTCCGTCCATCATCCCCTTTGGTATCGCTTGTTCGCCCTAAGTTGGCAGGGTATGCCCAGACCTGGGTCCCTTGCTCACTTTGCCACTGGATTCAAGCTAGCCTGGCTGATGACGGCTGAATAGCCAGAAACCGGTCCCAGGATGCTTGTTTCCGGTCCAGGGAAGACATGGCTTGGCAGTTCGGGCTGGACTGTTCCCATGAGGCACAGGGTCAGACTGATTTGCATATGGCCATGTCTGAACTGGGGTGGTGGAGTGAGCTAAAGAATGATGATGGATTAAACCCAGATCAGTTGACTGGGGGTGAGTGTTTGATTTGCTCAAGCGCTCCGTCCATCATCCCCTTTGGTATCGCTTGTTCGCCCTAAGTTGGCAGGGTATGCCCAGACGTGGTCCCTTGCTCACTTTGCCACTGGATTCAAGCTAGCCTGGCTGATGACGGCTGAATAGCCAGAAACCGGTCCCAGGATGCTTGTTTCCGGTCCAGGGAAGACATGGCTTGGCAGTTCGGGCTGGACTGTTCCCATGAGGCACAGGGTCAGACTGATTTGCATATGGCCATGTCTGAACTGGGGTGGTGGAGTGAGCTAAAGAATGATGATGGATTAAACCCAGATCAGTTGACTGGGGGTGAGTGTTTGATTTGCTCAAGCGCTCCGTCCATCATCCCCTTTGGTATCGCTTTGTTCGCCCTAAGTTGGCAGGGTATGCCCAGAAGTGGGTCCCTTGCTCACTTTGCCACTGGATTCAAGCTAGCCTGGCTGATGACGGCTGAATAGCCAGAAACTGGTCCCAGGATGCTTGTTTCCGGTCCAGGGAAGACATGGCTTGGCAGTTCGGGCTGGACTGTTCCCATGAGGCACAGGGTCAGACTGATTTGCATATGGCCATGTCTGAACTGGGGTGGTGGAGTGAGCAAAAGAATGATGATGGATTAAACCCAGATCAGTTGACTGGGGGTGAGTGTTTGATTTGCTCAAGCGCTCCGTCCATCATCCCCTTTGGTATCGTCTATATATTTGCGGCACGCTTCCTGCACAACTGGAGTGAAATCTGGGAACAGTGCAAGGCTTGATCCCTGGTAGGTGAGGGAACCGCGCTCCCGGTACAGTCGGAGTGCAACATCCCGGTCCTTATAGTTAAGAATTCTGGCAATAATCAGTCTCGGAGTTGCGCCCGGTGCTGGACGAGGTCCCTATGTCCGATGTGCCCGCTCAACTGCAAATGTGTCAGAAAAGGCATCTTTCCCAAAGATCTCCAAGAGGACAGACTCAACAAATTTGGCCATAGGGCCTGTATTTGTGGATACAGCAATGCCCGTGATGCAGATATTATTTCTGCGCGAACGCGCTTCCAAGTCTTCAGTTTTCGCAGCGAGCTGTTTAAGGAGGTTCTCCGTCCTCTCAAGTCGTTTCTGTACTGATGGCTGTGCGTCTTCCAGATCGGAAATTCGCTGAACAGCGTTCGCAATACGGGTATCCTGTGCCTCCAGGCGCCCATGTATGTCGTCCAGTCGTGTGGTGACTGTGTCTAGGCGGGCCTCGATGGCTTGGAAGCCAGCACTCAGCTCGGCCATAATTGCGGCAGTGCCCTCCAATTGGGGCAACTCCGTTTCAGTGGCGCCCTCTGTGTCCTCCCGTCTGGGGTCTTCCCAGCTTCAAAATTCAGCTGGCATTGTTTGGGGTCCGATCGCCCCATTGCACCCACAACTTATTAAGCACCGAGTCACTCGGGCAGGTTCACCAAGAGGACAGATTACGACGTGGCTCCTGGGACCACTCCACCACGCCAGCCGCCACGCCAGTAGCCAACGGTTTAATGGGTGCAGCGAATGGCGTATATCAATCTGCGAGGCATACGTTGTCAATATGGCCGTAGAGCAGAGCAGCATATAGTGCAATTTAGATCATGACAGGCCCACATGGGAGTAATCGCGTAGTATCCAGTCATGCATCAAATGTAGGGCATTGGGGGACATTAGCTGTGTGTCGTTTCGGTAAGAGGCCGCCGGGAGCACTTAAAATGGAAGTTGAGGCCCAGCCCTATAATCTGAAGCAGTGCAGTGAAATTTGCCAGGAGGGAGGGCCGCACGGAGCGCCCGGCATCACTCACCTTGTCGAGTATGCAAGAGGTAGTCCCCTAGGTAGTGGCGTTCATCTTGGAGAGCGTCAACACGGCCTCCAATTCACTCGAAGTGGCTCGGAATAGCACCGAGTCTCCAAGGCCGATGGCTGCTTACGGCCTGTTGCGCGCTCACCGGGCCCCACCCTCAAGCCCGCCCGAGACCCCTGTCGTCTCGGGGCTTCCGAGGGCCGCATCAGGCCCGGGAGTGCGATCAATGAGGTATCGGAGCCGCGGGCATCGCCACGGTCCGCAAACAGCTCATTCGGGTGCCCGGTTCCTACATCTTGCGAATCGGGCGCAGTATGCCGGACTCAAGCAGCTTCCTGTGGGATGGCGGAGCAAACATTTGGTGACGGCTCCGGAGCTGCGAAGTCAAGCGGCCAGCTTGGTCGCTGGCTCGGCCACGCCCCCATAATATATTGTAAAGTTGTACGATCCATGTATCATGTACATCTTTTTGCTTTTTATTTGTGTCAGCTATCACTGTTCTTCTCTGTTCCATACTTTCATATTACTTTTCCCTGCAGCTGCTGTATCAGGCAAGATATTAACACCACTGTTTTCAAAGACACTGGTTAAGAAGCTGATGCTTCAAATTAATTTCCAGTCGCAGTATTAGGTGAGGTGCTATTGCATACAAGTATTAATTTCATATACGGATTAATCATTACCGTTATATGTTTAAGTACACTAGCATGTACCTAAGTTAAGTGTGAATCCGTTCAGAAATCTGTTGTGAAACAAATCTGGTGAAATATTTTGCACAAACATTATGATATGACATAACATTTTTCATCTTCCTCTTGCAGTTCTTGGGGATACTGAGCCTGCCAGTGATGCTGCACCATCCACAATTGGAGGATGGCAAGCAATCTCAAGAGAAAAGTCTATTCTCCTTCAAGCAGCAATCTTGGCAGCCACCAATGCAGAAGAAGAAGAGAAGGAGGACAATATTGATCCCTGTATGTAGGACTCCCCCACACAAAGCCCTTAACCTAAGGGTACTTAGTTGGGTCCCTTGCATGCTCTTTTATGCAGGTGGAACTCTGATCTTCTCTTGATCATTTGAGAGAGAGGACACCATAGATGAGGTGGAGCTCTCCCTCAACCTCCCATATACCAAACCTTTACATGATGTACAATCTGTTGTCCACGTCAGAAGGCCATGCATGTACAAAGACAGAAGAGCAGGGTTGGCATTGCCAAATATTGTCCTCTGGGATGCTCAGTTTTTCAGACTGCAGTCATCCCTGTGGGGGATATTCTTGACATGGGTGAGACCCTGGGGGAGATTGCAGAAAACCTTAAAGAAATCCTGCAGATGTTTGACAATATCTGCCCCTTAAAAAACATTGAGAAATGTTACCAAGACATGACAAAAAGTCCCTGTGAACATCTTTTTTTGAGGGAGGAGAGTGAAAGAAGCATGTCTTGACCGTGCAGCTTGTAAAGGCAATTGCAAATAAGTGCCATTGTGAATATGCAGGGTCAAAGAATGCACAGGGCTCTCCTGAGGCACCACAACAAACTATCATGCCTACACCACCCACAAACCTTGATATTATGCCCGGCTCTAACCACAATCCCACCAGCTCCACCCTTACTCCTCCTCCACAACCCCAATCAAAGCCACAAGCTTCTATGCAACCAGATGTGCATAGTCAGAAATGGGGATGCCCTCTCTCCCTGTCCAATGTGGATGACCTCTCTCCCTGCCCCACCGCCTCAGGGGACGTTAAAAACTCTCATAACACCTCACTCTCTGAGACTCATACTTTGCAGTAGTTTTTTAAGCATCAGTCATGAATCATTTTTCCAACACACTGTGAACACCTCTGCAAGTAAAGCACAATAGCAGCTAACTTACACATGTGTGTGCTCGTGCTGTCACTTAAAGTGCTAGTGTAAATTATATGTATGAAGCTATTCTATAACAACATCTATATACCTTGCCATGTCATACAATTTCATGCAGCTATATGCAGACCCACTTATTCAAAAAAGAAAATCTACCCATCCAATATATATACATTTTCAAAATATATATTTGTAAAACAATTTCATGAAAAGTGTGACTCTTGGGGACAACTCTAGGTAATGATTAAAAAGATTGAAAATATCTTTCTTCAAGTGGGAAAATTGAATTTGAAGGAGGGTGAGATAAACATTAAAACACATTGAGAATGTAGGGAACTAAGGGGCACATGCATCAAGCTAATTTGCGATTGCAAACGTTGCGACTCGCAAAAAAGCATGTTTGCGACCGCAAATTAGCTTCTCCCAATGCATGAACCCAAAAGAGCAAAAATCCATGAAATTCGCAAAAATAAGGAATCGCAAAATTTGCGAGCACCAAATTAGCGATTTCTAATTTGCGAATATCGAAATAGCGAATATGTAATAGTGATTCACAAATAAAGATACGCAAAGGCATGCATGAAAATTCGCAAATAGCGATTCTGATGAAATTCGCAATTTTGCGAGCGCAATTTAGAGAATATCACAGGCAGGTGGTAACCATGAGTAAGAATACCCTACAGCTGCTAATCCTTAGCAAACTATTTAAACAGACCCAGGAGGCCTCAGAATCTTCCACAATGGCAGCGCTCTACGTTATGGCGAGGAGGATGAGGCTCCAGGCAGCAGCTCAGCGAAGAAGGAGAATACAGGAGCGCATTTCCAGAGTGTGCATCACATTGTTGGGACAAACAGATGAGGAAATGTACGACAAGTATAGGCTAAATGGTGCCATGATCCTTGATCTAATTGCAGATTTGGAACCCCTAATGCAGCGCCAGACTCGTAGGACCAATGCCATACCCACTCATGTGCAGGTCCTATGTTGCCTGCACCTACTTGCGTCAGGCAGTTTTCAGGGGGTAGTAGCTCTAGCTGGAGGGGTGTCACAAAGCTCCCTTTCACGTTTTTTTAAATCTTTCCTGAACGCCATGATGACAAGGATCCACAACCACATTAGCTTCCCCACAACCCCACATGAATTGAATAAGACTATACTGGACTTCTACCAGGTAGCTCGGTTTCCACATGTAATAGGTTGCATAGATTGTACGCATGTTGCCATTTGTCCACCAGCAGTGAATTAATACATTTTTAGGAACCGTAATTCCTATCATCCACTCAATATGCAAGTAGTCTGCAATGCTAACAATATAATAACAGACATTGTGGCTCAATACCCTGGAAGCACACATGACTCCTATATATTTCGACACAGTGGCATACACACTCGTCTGCTCAGGGGTGATTTTGGCGAAGGACATCTGCTTGGTAAACATATGTTATGATTCCTCTCACACAATGGCAAAATGGCAATGCATAACAGTCACTAACCCTTTGCTTACTACCCTGTAGGTGACAGCGCATACGCCGTGCGCAACTACATATTGACACCATACCTCAACCCAGCCACCCCAAATGAGCAGAGGTATAATGCAGCGCACATCGCTACACGAAATGTCATAGAGCGCACCTTTGGGCTGATGAAAAGTCGCTTTCGCTGCCTCCACAAGACTGGCGGAGCGTTGCAGTACCTGCCCGAGACCTGCTGCAGAATAGTGGCTGCATGTGCCATTTTGCATAATATTGCTACCAGGAGAGGCATACCCATTGAACTGTCTGACAGCAAGCCTGAGGAGGACAACCAGCAAGGGCCACAACTACGACCAGCACATGGGGCAAGCTTAGCAGAAGGGAGAAGGAGACGTGCAGAAATTACACAACATTATTTTTGAGGTGAGTAATGATGAGACACGACACAGCATGTTTGAACTGTACTGAATTTATTTGCATTTAACCATGTGGCTGTGTTGAAGCACACATCCCAGATGCAAATTAGCACAGTGATTGTAAACAAAATAAACAACAATACCCCATTATCAGACATGTATCTCAGTCACTACTATGGTATTGTCAATGGTTACATCACCATCTGTGAGTTAGTCTGCCAAAGTCACACTATTTCTTTCTACCATGCACTCCCAAACGCCTTTCGCTGGCATCATCCTCAACCCTCATGGAGGCTTCGGAAGGTGTTGTCCTCCTAGTGGTGCGCCTCCTGCATGTGGTGACTGGCACTGACAGACTACTGAGGCTGGACGCCTTCTCACTCCCCTCTTCCCCCGTCACATTGCTGCCCCCAGCAGTAGCAGCCTGGAATTGTTCCATGGCATTAGTTACCTGGACCAGTGCCCTGGCCACATCCCCACAACAATGACACATTTCAAGCTGCATGGCCACAGACCGACAGGACAGCAGTGCTGTGTTGGTGCTCAGGCGGTTGTCTGATTTTGTGTAGCCATCTAAGCGCAATAATAATTGGCGATGCCTTCTTCTTTGTGACACCTGGTCCTCCTGCATCACCCTGCTTAGCTCCTGCATGGCCGCATTGGACTGCCTATTGCCTTCCACCACTGCTGTTGTCAGCTCTCTCACACAGTCGCTCATAACTGTCATGTTGGTTGCCATTTTGCTGAGTTGTGCCTGCATTGATCTCATGTGCTTTGCCTGCAGGCGCTGCACCCTCAGCATCTGGCTCTCCAGCCCATCCCAGACATTTGGACTCCGGTCCTCCTGTGATGACATCCGCACCCTTGACCTGCGCCTCCGGGTTTGGATTGTGCTGCGCCGGACCTGTAACTGGGGTGTTGTTGTGGGGGTACCTCGAGGCTGACTTGTCTGTGGAGCTGGTTCACTCTCCTCCTCAAGTTCCATGGGCTGCAGTCGTGGAACTGGGGACCTGCGTCTAGTGGGTGCAGGGGCTGTGCTCTGTGGGGCCACAGGTTTTTCCACATCTGCCTCAGCCAGAGTCTCCTGTGTGTCTCTGCCTTCACTTTCCTCAGACTCAGCTTCTGCTGCATCTGTGATGTTAAACAGTGCAATATTTAGTAATTGTAAAAGGTATGTCGTGTCACATTCAGCATATTTTGGGTCTCATTAAATTACTATCTGACACACAGCATTCACGTGTCTCACTTGTTTTTTTGTATTTGCCTACTAACTTGCCTACCCTGCCTGTTACTCCCATAATGCATTTGGGTGTTGCAAGAAAATGTGGACTGGAGTTTGAATCGGAACACTAGAGCTGAACTGAGGTGATGTTCCCATATTAATATATATCTTGAAATGGACATTTGCATGCATCTTACCTTGTGAAGTACTGGCCACTCCTGATGTATCCAACTGGGTCACTCCCACTACTGCTTCGGGCTGGAGTGTGGACTCGACTAGGTCCTCCAGGGGTGTATTTCCAGGCAGTGTTGCTGGTCCCCTCCAGTCTTCTTAGCCTCCTTGAGCCTGTCCGCAATCCACTCCTTAGCACGGCTGCGCAGGTCATACCACTTTTTTTTCAGGTCATCAATTTTGCAGTGGGGGACCCCCACTGCATTCACTTTATTTTGGATCCTGAGCCAGATTTTCCTCTTCTCTGACTCTGGTACCTGGAGAGATAGCTTCCCAAAGACCTTATCGTGGCTCCTCACAACCTCCTCTATGAGGATTTCAATTTCTTTTTCACTGAATTTCAGTTTACGTTTTCGGGTTGCTGCACTCTTCCCTGGTGCTGCTTATTCCATTTTTTGGGCACAGGATAGTTCTACAAGCCCAGATATTTCTTATGCTGCTCTGCTCCTGCACTCAGCCTCCTCCTCTCACTCTCTGAGTGCACTGAATGAAGCATGGGATGGATGACTTCCTGGTTGTGATGTCATCACCATGCATCACATGCGACGCGCTAATTGCGAATTCGCAAATTGCGATATCGCAATTAGCGTACTCGCAAATAGGTATTTCTTTATTTGCGAATCGCTAAAATGTAATCGCTATTTGCGATTGCGATTTTTAGCAATTCGCTTTTTATTTGCGAATTTGGTCATGCATTGGAGATAGCGATTTCTTAATAGCAAAAATAGCGATTCCTTAAAATTCGCTATTAAGAAATCGCTATTTCTGAGTTTGATGCATGTGCCCCTAAATCTATTTACAAGAGGAAAATGAAGTAAAACATTAATGAAAATATAAGCTCAACCTAAACAGTCTTAATACATACTAAAAATAGCCCAAAACAAAGTCAAATGTGTAAAACAAAGTCAATTGTCAAATTAATTTTGACCTTCAATCTCTCAACCCAGATGGAATGTCTCAGTTTGTTTCCTGGTTTGGGTCAGAAGTTCCTGTCCATCCTCTTATTCCAAGTTCACAAAAACAATAAACTTCTCCTTTTATCTCTAGCTGGATGGCCTACTACACCCTGGAGGAAGTAAATAAAATGCACCCGGCTCTCGACAATTGTTGTTTCCGCTGTAAGCAACAGTGTGAAGGAGGCTAGCTACATATCTTTTATTCTTGTCCTGGATTAAGTGCCTTCTGGTCTAAGTTAGCATCCATGTTAAATTTGGTTTTCGGGGAACCAATTGAGGTCGATCCAGTTTGGTACTTTTTGCTTTCTTACATAACGGGCAATCTCGGAATGTATCTAAATCAGGGCAGAGGTTCTTGGCAATAGTTTTTACTGTTGCTCACTCTTTTGCAAAGGTGGCCAACCTCTAGGATTTCAAGTTATCAAGAATGGTTTAGTAAAATGATCAGAACAAAGCAGTTCTAGGAAGCAAATACTAAAAGGTTTGGGGGTCTAAAGCGATTCAATGCCTCCTGGCAGTATTTGGACTCAATTATAAGTCAAGACTCTGTGGCCTAGTATGGTCCAGTGTGTAATTGGATCACCACTATGGGCCTTCTATTCCTCGGACTGAGACGGCACTGCTCCACTAAGAATCTTGAGGGCATGATTATAAACTTTATTTTATGGCCAAATACCCTGTAATAACCCTTTTTTTTGCAACCTGAATAAGAAGGTCTTGCGAGACAGCATAATTGTCCATTAACTGAATGTACGGCAGCACATTGTATTTTTCTTTATCCAGTTAGTTAAACATAAAGTTGTATACTTAATCTAGGAATACAACTCTATGTACTAGGATCTGTCCACTCTGCACTGTAAGAATGATTAGACATTTTTTAATTTATAATGATGTTTTTATGGTTGTCGTTGTTTTATAGCATTATGCTCTAGGATTTATTGATTTTTAGAACGTTATTAGGACGTTTATCTAATGTATAGTTGGAATTCTACTTTTTATTAAAAATGAAATTAACATTTTTTCTTATGAACTTACATGCAAATTGCTAGGGGAATCTTAAAAATGCAATTGGGGGTTCTATTGCACGTTTAAGCTGCTATATGTTTATATAATGAGAGAATTACCTCTGATCTATGCCATCTATGTATATTTATTCTGGATCTGCTCAATAAAAATATTTATTAAAAAAAACAATAAACTTCTCCTTGAATTCAGCCATGTGACTGGCCTGAACATGATGCAGCACCTCATGAGAAACACATTTTAGTGGGGTAGTGAAGGAACCAAGTTGTATGGACAAACCAGGGAGATGTTACAGTAGAATGTGGGAAGGGTTGTGGTGGGCAGATGAGACATACTACCTATAATCAAGGAGGTCAGGAGGGAGCCTGCTTCCTTATTATTTTGTGAGAGCATCTCTAGATTGTCCCTAAAGTCCTGCAAGGATTCTTGAAGAGTTCACAAGAAGGTTTCTGTGCTGATTAGTGGAGGGTTAATGCACAGCGACATTATTGGTCTTTGACAATCATAACAGAGTACTGAGGACCTGATGTACAAAGCCATTTTGTTGTAGAAAAGTTTGTGATTTGGAAACTTCAGAGTTTACATCCCCAAAATGTTTTTAATGTACTAAACCCATTTTGTGATTTGGCAACAGGTTGCCAAATTGTAAAACGGGTTTAGAAAAGCATAACATAACATAACATATTGTTATTTGAAAGGGACATATTTTGAGCGTTCCTTCAAAATAGCAATTCGTTATGTATGTATCAATGTTTTGCAAACAAAATCTGGTTGCAAAATATCGAATAGTTACTGACTGATGGTAAAATATCTGAAAAATGGAAGGAGTCGCAATGTAAAAGAAAGTTTGTTTGTGAGTACACAGTAGTTCAGAGGACCACTGTGAACTGAACTCTCAAACAAACTTAAAAAAGCACCTACTTTCTTTTAAAATGCAGCCCCATTTCCTCTAAGAAAAATGAGCTGCATTTAAAAAGACTTTACTTTATTTAAAAGGCAATCACAGACATGACTGTCTGCTGTTCCCAGGAGCCCACTATCCATGTGATGGCATCCATCTACCACTTTTTTGCTAAATTAAATATTGTACATCAGGCCCTTCCTCTCCTATCAAGAACTCCTAATCAAGCTTAGATATACAACAACTGATCCCGGGTGATGATCCCGGGTGAAGATTAAGCATGTTGGTTGTTCTGATAGAGGATCCCTTCACAGAGGACTCAAACTGGAAAGGGAGATCTGTGCCCTGGCTACGAAGGTCCTATATATGCTAAAAAAAACAAATGTTACAGGGAAGTTACAGTTAGGAAATTGAAATTTAAAAAAACTAGAAATTCACTGAAAAAAATAAAGGTTACAGGGACGTTATAGTTAGGCTCTTATTTCACTCATACAAAACCAGAGAAATTCAGCAGTTATAGTTAGCTCAGCTAACATCACTGATGACGTCATCCAGTGATTCTGAATGTTTCCTAAATGTAGCTGAGGGTTAAACATATATAGTAAGGTAGGTGGCTGTGGGAGTGCCTGTATGGGTGAGTGAGTGGGTTTGTAAGTGGTGTATAGAAGAGTGAGTGGGTATGTGAGAGACTGTATATATGAGTGAGTGGCTGAATGAGTTTTTGTATGGGTGAGCGAGTGGGTGTGTCAGTGGCTGTAAATGGTGAATGTGAGGGTGCATGAGTAGCTGAATGGGTGACTGAGCAGGTACAGAAGTGTCTGTGTGGGTCAGTAACAGGGTATATGAGTGACTGTATGGGTGCATGATTTTGTGTGTAAGTGTCTATATGGGTGAGTGAGTGGGTGTGTGAGTGGTTGTATGGGCGAGTGAATGGGTGAGTGACAGACTGTATGGGTGAGTAAGTGAGTGTGAGAGAGGTTATATGGGAGAATATGTGCTTGCTCAGTCACTGTATAGGTGAATGAGTACATGTTTTAGTATATCTATGAGTGAGTGGATGTGTGAGCAACTATAGGTGAGTAAGTGAATGTGTGAGTAACTGTATGAATGACTGATTCAGTATGAGAATCGTTGTATTGGTGTTTGAGTGGGTGTGTAAGTGTCTGTATGTCTGTATGAGTGGATGTGTGAGCAACTGTATTGGTCACTGAGTAGCTGCATGAGTGGCTGTATATGTGAGTCAGTGGTTGTATTAGTGGCTGTATGGGTGAGTTGATGTGTTAGTGACTCTATGGGTCCGTGAGTGGGTGTCTCACTGTTTGTATGAGTCTGCGAATGGGAATGCCAGTGGTTGCATGGGACTGGGTGTGTGAGATGTTGTATGGGATGTAACTGGGTGTGTGACTGGTTGTCTGAATGATGTCATCAGTGATGTCATTTCAGGTGTCATCAGTGATGTCACTGACCGTTTCACGAGTGATGTAATATGTGAGGTCATAAGCAGCGCATTGCGGGGGCGCGAGTTATAGTTAGCTCAGCTAACTATAACTGCTGAATTTCTCTGGTTTTGTATGTGGGAAACCTGAGCCTAACTATAACGTCCCTGTAACCTGTTTTTTTTCAGTGAATTTCTTAACTTTTTTCAAATTCCATTTCCTAACTAGATTGTCCCTGTAACCTTTGCTTTTTGAGTGAATTTATAAGGTTTTTCAAATTCTATTTCCTAACTATAATGTTCCTCTAACCTATGATTTTTTTTTATAGAATTTCTAAGATTTTTAAATTGTATTTTCTATCTATAATGGTTCTATAACGTGTATTTTTATAACCTTGTATTTTCTTCAGTGGATTAATAAGTATTTAGATTTTTTATGTTCGTAACAACGTTGCGATACCCGCAGTGACAGCGCGAAAGGTGCATGTTTTTGAGGAGCTCTTAAAGATATATATATATATACACAGATTTTACTTAATAGCAGACACTTGGGGGCCGATTCCGATCTCGGCCGGTAGGGCACCGAATCGGATTCGGCTTAACCGGATCCGATTCGGAGGCCTAGTTTCCGACCGATTCGTACGGTCGTCCGCGCGAGCAAGTACGATGCGAGCGTACGCGAAATCGCCGACCGACTCGTTCCCGGGTCCGAACCGATCCGACCGACTCGTACGGACACGACTCGCACCACGCAATGGAGACGTTACCAGACCGAGCAAGTACGATGCGCGCTTCGAACAGCCCGACCGACTCGTAGCGTCCGGCTCCAAAGAGCTGTCGGAGCCGGACTTCGGGGGTCCGTGTCGGACCCCCCTGCATGAGTAGCCGCACGAGTCGCACACAGGGGGGACCCAAGGGTCCCCCCTAAACATGCATGTACGGTGCGAGTCACACCGACGCGTACCCACTGTAGGGGGCCCCCTGTTCGCGACGTACCCATTCAGTCAATGGGAGCCCGTGTACGCGTTGTACGACCGGCTCCCATTGACTTCAATGGGAGTCCGACCGAATCGAGTCGGGCAGCATACGGCCGCATTGTACTCGCTCGGTCGGACTGTGGGAGTCCGGCTCGGTCGGAAATCTCTCCGGATCCGGCTCGGTCGGAGAGATTTCCGGCCCGAATCGGAATCGGCCCCTAGTTGTTTAGTTATGTGGAGTTTATATTTGAGTTTGTGTGATTTTTTTGAAAAAACCACTTCAATGTGGTGTTTTATATCTTCACGGTGACTCTGTTGACCGCGGTGCTGTCAGTAGTCGCAAAGTGCGCTTTTTTTTAAAACTCGGGAACACATACTTACACATATTTTTATTAATATTTGACACAAGTTGTTTACTGATATACTCTTTTAAACGTAACTTTTGTAAGAATTTTTCAATTAATAGCCTCTTACTCTTACTGTTTTGCGTGATTGCGGCGATGCCGGAAGTCCCGATGATGTCGCTAACTGCGATGAACGCGTGTTTTTGGTGGTGTATAACACATATTACATTGTATGATGCACATTTTGGGGTTTAATATGAGTTGATTAACATTTATGTTTGAGTACTTATTTTCAAATAAAATATTATTCTGTTCAATTTCAGGTCTTTGCGAGGACGCCGATCATGGCGAAGATCATGTGACCGGGAAATAAAGGAATATGATTGGATGATACACTTTTCACGTATAAGACTAGGAAGAACACACCCATTTATCTATCTTGAACATTCTTTAAGAGGAGTTAATTGTGAGCAGCTCACTAGCATCTATTGGAGTGGTTTTTTTTGGCATATTTTTGCAAAAATGGCAACTCAGCCAAAAGAGGGAGATAAGGTGGAAGAGCAGGTGGACCAGTAAGTCCAAGAGGTGGATTCTTGTGACTCTGAAGATGAGGGACCTCCCCAGAATAAATCAAGCATTGACCGGGATTTCTTCCGGATTCCTTCTGCAGAATCGAAAACAGTTGCCAAATTTGTGTAATGCCCAATAT
This sequence comes from Calotriton arnoldi, assembly GCA_963921515.1. Taxonomy (NCBI): domain Eukaryota; kingdom Metazoa; phylum Chordata; class Amphibia; order Caudata; family Salamandridae; genus Calotriton; species Calotriton arnoldi. The sequence goes on from CAWUFW010006664.1 coordinate 754,919, forward strand.
GTCACAAGACATTGTCATGGGGTACAAATAAAAAATACTCTTGCGGGACTACATCCATGCTATACCATCTAAAAGCATACCATGGCAATCTTCTAAAATCAGCAAGAAGGCAACGCGAGGCTGAAGGACCCTCAACTTCAATAGCGGTTGCAATAACACCGGGGCAGGGAGTCCCTTCAGAGGTCCAATCTCAACTTCAAGATCTGGCTCCAGAGTTTTGCGGATGGCATCATACTGCATGGATTGCAGTCCATAACAGCTCTTCGCTGCAAAGAATCATAAATGTTGATTTTTTTTATTTTTGGCCCTTCATAGTTTTTCTACATTTTTGAGTGTGTGCTGAATTTTTGCACTCACAGTTGCCATTTTTGTTTCAAGCAAAAAGCAAACAAAAAAATTAGAACTTTAAAATTCAGAAACAACCTCCAAAACCTCCCCATCTTTTCAGTTAAAAAAAGATAAGCTGAATGAATCAGTGTATGAACATGTATATGGTGATTAAATGCATGCATGAGTAGTGCATTGACGATTGTATGAGTGTATGTGTTGTGAATGGTTGATTGAATGGGTGCATAATCGTGCATGAATGATTGAATGAGTGCATAAGTGGGGCATGGATGAATAAATGAGTACATGAGTAGTTGGATGAGTGCATGTGTAGTGCCTGGGTGATTGGATGAGTGCATGGGTAGTGTATACGTGATTGGATGAGTGCATGTGTAGTGCCTGGGTGATTGAATGAGTGCATGGGTAGTGCATGTGTGATTCAATGAGTGCATGTGTTGTGCCTGGGTGATTCAATGAGTGCATGAGTAGTGCCTAGGTGATTGGATGAATGTATGGGTAGTGGCTGGGTGATTGGATGAGTGCATGGGTAGTGCCTGGGTGATTGGATGAGTGCATGGGTACTGCGTGCATGATTGTATGAGTACAAGTGCAGTCCCTGGATCATTAGACGAGTCTAAGTGTAGTGCCTGGGTGAATGGATGAGTCCCAATGTAGTGTCTGGCTGAATGGATGAGTGCAAGTGTAGTGCCTGGTGAATGAATTAGTGCAAGTGCAGTGCCTGGGTGATTGCATGACTGCATGGGTAGTGCCTGAGTGAATGGATGGCTCCATGGCTACCGCCTGGGTGACTGGATGAGTGCCTGAGTAGTGTCTGGGAGATTGGATGGGTGCACGTGTAGTGCCTTGGTGAATGGATGAGTGCAAGTGTAGTGCCTGGGTAATTGGATGAGTGCAAGTGCAATGCCTGGCTGATTGCATAACTGCATGGGTAGTGTCTGAGTGAATGAATGAGTGCATGCGTAGTGCCTAAGTGATTGTATGACCACAAGTGCAGTGCTTCAATGATTGCATGAGTGCAAGTGCAAGTGCAAAGCCTGGGAGAATGGCTGAGTGCAAGAGCAGTGCCTGGGTGAATGAATGAGTGCAAGTGCAGTGCATGGGTGATTGTATATCTGCATGGGCAATACCTGACTGATTGTATGAGTGCAAGTACACTGCCTGTATGATTGCATGTGTGCGAGTGCAGTGCCTGGATGATTGGATGAGTACAAGTGCAGTGCCTGGATCATTGGATGAGTACAAATGCAGTACCTGGGAGAATAATAAATAAGTGCAAGTGTAGTGCCTGGGTGAATGGATGAGTGCAAGTGCAAGTGCATTGTCTGAGTAATTGCATGACTGCATCAGCAATGCCTGACTGATTGTATGAGTGCAAGTGCAGTGCCTGGATGATTGCATGAGTAGAAGTGCACTGCCTGGATGATTGAATAAGTGCAAGTGCAGGACCTGGGTGAATGATTATCTGTAAGTGTAGTGCCTGGGTGAATGGATGAATACAAGTGTAATGCCTGGGAGATTAGATGAGTGCAAGTGCAATGCCTGGGTGAATGGATAAGTGCAAGTGCAGTGCCTGGGAGATTGCATGACTGCCTGGGGAATGCCTGAGTGAATGGATGACTCCATGGACTGGATTACTGCCTGGGTAGTGCCTGGTGAATATATGAATGCAAGTGCAGTGCCTGGATAAGAGCATCATTACAAGTGCACAGCCTGGATGATTGGATGAGTGCACGTCCAGTGCCTGGGTGATTGCTTGACTGCATGGGTAGTACCTAAGTGAATGGATGACTCCATGGCTACCGACTGGATGACTGCCTGAGTAGTGCCCGGTGAATGAATGAGAGCAAGTCCAGTGGCTGGGTGATTCATGACTGCATGGGTAGTGCCTGGGTGAATGGATAACTGCAAGTGTAGTGCCAGGGTGAATGGATGAGTGCAAGTGCAGTGCCTGGGTGTGAAATCCAAAGAAAGAAAGAAACTGGGATGATGTTATATCCAAAAGGTAGATTTATTCTTCAGTTCAATCAGGACAGGAACATTAGATATTAAGATGGTTGTAGTAGTATCAGAAGTAGTATCAGGAGTAAAAGCCCCACCGGGAGCAGCATCCCTGCTGCTCAGCCCACATACAGCAACTGACAATTCCACTCAAACATACACACAGGGAACATTCTGTGACATCACTTACACTGGCTGAGCAGCAGAGTACACAACACAGAGTAAGGACTAGACATAAATGAGAGCAGGATACCACACACCTCCCTCCCTAACAGAGACAATAACAAATAAAGAGACAAGAGGTATGAAAGTGAAAACAAATAAGTAAATAGGAAGGAAAAACAGGTCGAAAGACACAACACACACACAGACACACAAACCCTTTCAACAGTAGAGATATGTGTGCAATAAAGAAAGCAACACATTAAACATAAAAGGAAATGGGTTTGAGCCCTCAGAAGTGTCCCAACACCCAGAACAATAACATGCATTACGCATCAAACAGCACAACAGTAAATGCAAGCATGGAGTGAAAATGCCCACTAAATGTAGTTTGAGTAACAGTATCAGAAGGACCCATCACCACTCAGAAGAAATTTGAACGCAGCAAATGTCCACCACCAGCACAACAGTAAATGCAAAAATGGAGCGAAAGCGCCCCGTAAATGTGGTTTGAGAATCCACGCACAGAAGAACCCACCACCACTCAGAAAAGGTTTGGACGCAGCAAATGTCCACCACCTAGAAACGCATACAAAGATAAGGACGCAATATGCTATCAATAAGTAGCATGAGCTTAAATATCACGCTCACCAACTGTCAATTCAAGCATCGTTTCAGCACAACAAAAAGATAAATAGTTTATGATGCAAGCAACCAACAATCCTAGTAACTGAGTGAATGTATCACTCCATGGGTTTCACCTGGGTGATTGGATGACTGCAAGTATAGTGCTTGGGTGAATCGATGAGTGCAAGTGCAGTGCCTGGATGAATGAAAAACTGCAAGTGTAGTGCCTAAGTGATTCCATAACTGCATTAGTAGTACCTGAGTGAAGGCATGACTTCATGGGTACCACCTGGGTGATTGGATGAGTGCCTGAGTAGTGGCTGGGAGATTGAATGAATGCAAGTGCAGTACCTGAGTGATAGGATGACTGCCTAGGTAGTGGCTGGGTGATTGGATGAGCAGAACTGTAGTGCCTGGGAGATTGGATGATTATATGAGTAGTGACTTGAAGAATCCATCACTAGATTAGTGATTTGACACATGTAATATATCCTGTTCTCCAACCACTGTGAAAAAATATAAACAGAGAAACATGTATTAGGATTTCATTTTGAACATTAGGCAGCCAAAACAACACACAATAATTTTTCTCCAAAACTTGAATTCAACATTGTCAAATGTTTTACTGCGTTTTACTGTTTTCAGCTTTCATACTTCTTCACTTTCAACAGTGGTCTGTAAGAAGCATCATCATCAAATAGTGAGGAATTTGTTTTTAATGGATTGTAAAAAAACAAATGTGCACAGTAGATCATTACAAATATGTCATAGTGGGCATTCCACTCACTACAAGTTTGTTAATATTGGCTCACTGACAGGTTACTACCTTAATGAAAGCAACTATATGTTTAAACTGTTTCTGATATTTTTATATCTGGCACAAAATATCCAACAATTATGAAGCAATCTTCATTTTTCGATATGCTTTTGTAAACATCATCCCTGTTAGGCCAAATGATGTCTAAATGTTCTTGGTCCATGTACGAAAAACATAACACACAGTACTATGTACAAGTTGCTGTAGCAGAAACAAAAGGGGGCTTAGATGCAACTCAAGGCTACTAGTAGTATAGTACCTCCATTTAGTTTTTATCTGTAGTAACAAAATGTAGTCCTCCAATGTTTTATAAATTCCTTTCCCGCAGTATAAAAGAGTCTTTCATTTCTAACAGCTTGCAGTAGACAATACCCTTAATAGGCCAAATAATGTCTCAGAAACACATAATCCATATATATGTGAGCACTATACCACATTTTGTTATCATAAATTGTCCTTAGAACTTCGGTTCTAGAAATAGCAGACATGAGTTTGGTAACTTTTTAGGTAGTCTTGATTTGAATGCCATTCATATGTTATTGCACTCCGTCCATCCTGTTTGACATCTTACACATATTGTGTAGTGTCCTGAGGTTATATCAACGCCTTCATGAAATATTATTGCTATAGTTGTGAAAGTTCTTTTTTAAATGGAAATTTGTCCAGCTACAAAGTTTCAGTTCCTAATTTAGTACCATCCACTCTCATCGTTGTAGCATGACAATGACATATTTTCCATACCTTTGTAGTAACAATGTAGACCTAAGTTCTGATCTGAAGTTTGGACAGGTCATATCTTGATGGGCGTTTTTAGTTACATTTTCAAAGGGCACAGCTTTACAATCTGGTAATGTCAAGTAGAGGAATCGTTCTGAATTGATTTCAGTGCTAGACGTGAATTCACAATCTTCACAGTTATGGTACCATTTATAAGTTAAACCAAATAATTTGCTGATATTCACTTCTTCTTCCTCTAATAGTACTAGCATTACCATTAAAAATTCTTGAGCATCCTGCTGAAGATTTTGAGAAAACACTACTGATCCAGTACAGTCATCAGTACGTTTTTTTATTCCAGTAGCAGAATGTATAATACTTCTGTCACTTCTTAATTCTTCAAGTAAACTACATAGGGCCCGATTCACAGAACTAACTTAAGACAAAATCCTAAACTTACTACCATTTTGGTATTCACAGAAGGCACATACTCATTTTGTTATTCACAGAAGGCACTTACTTACTCCTTTTGAGTAACTTACTCATTTTGTGTAACTTACTTATTTTGTGTAACTTACTCATTTTGGTATTCACAGAAGGCACTTACTCATCAATTAGTAAGTGCCTTCTGTGAATACCAAAATGAGTAACTTACTCATTTTGTGTAACTTACTCATTTTGTGTAACTTACTCATTTTGGTATTCACAGAAGGCACTTACCCATTGATGAGTAAGTGCCTTCTGTGAATACCAAAATGAGTAAGTTACACAAAATGAGTAAGTTACTCAAAATGAGTAAGTAAGTGCCTTCTGTGAATACCAAAATGAGTAAGTGACTTCTGTGAATACCAAAATGGTAGTAAGTTTAGGATTTTGTCTTAAGTTAGTTCTGTGAATCGGGCCCATAGTTGTGAAGACATTCTTTTATCTACTTTTTCTTTAATAGAATTTGTAAAATGAGGCAAATGGTACAGTCCATTTAACACTACATTTGCATAACAGTTCACTTCAGATTTATTATCAAAGTGATAGCCTTCCATTTCCTCATTGTACTGTAGTTTTCTTTTCTTAGGTCCCAGTCGTTTTTCTTTTTGTTCATCTTTCTGTTCAGCTCTGATAGATGCTTTGATAAACACAGGATACTGGCCTAAATGAGGAACATATTGACCTCTTAACCGATTATACTCCCTTACACAGTTCACATCAGCACTTACTTTTTTCTCATCAAAGTCAATCAGAAATAAACCAGACAATGTTCTTGCGACAAAGCTACATATGACATTCTTTCTTTGAATACACTACTACCAATATTACAAGAGCTGTATCTACACTTAAACCTTGCCATTTGTGGATAGTTACTGCATACGCTAAAGACACTGGGAACTGCTTTCCCTGTACATACAAGTCTTTCACGAGTAGGAAACGTACAACGCATCTACCAATCTGCTTAGCTTCTCCAACATCATCAAATTTTATGGCTAAATATTCCACATTGTGTCTGTTTGGATAATTAATACATTTCATACCTTTACACTTAGCGCAATTCACTAGCTCTTTTTCAACATTTAAATTACGACATAAGATTGCACAACACTTTTTACAGATACGTGAGTGTTTGTCTAATCCTGCAGTTTTTGACACAGACTTTTCTAAACTATCCCATTTTGATTGCAGTTTTTCTCTTAGTAGCACTGTAACTCCTTCATGTGCCATTTTATCATTTGTTCTAATTTCGATGATCTCTTCTTTTTCCATTTGCAATAATTGTTCATTGAATTTACTACTCTCCTCAAGAGTTGGCATCAAACAAACAATATACTTCTCTTTCTTAACAAAATTGTACATTACTTCTACAGTTGAAACATTACTTGGTTACTTGGAAACAGATTTTTGATCAGACAGGTTTTTAATACTCTCTTTCCCTCTTTTGTGAGGACTCCCACTCTTATGTCCTTCAGTATATCTCCATAATGCATATCTGATGCTTGGCGCATGTTTCTGATTAACTCTTTGTATTGAAAGTTTTCCCAAATGTTTACATTTCCAATACTTCCTAGTGAATTCCTTGTTTCATTATGTAGTAGTTTCTTGAAAACAGGTTGTGCTTTTACTGGAGATAGTTGTAGCAGGTCTCCAAAGACTATTAAGTGTTTTCCTCCAAAAGCACGTCATAGTCAGTTTTTAATATTTGCTGCATTCTTAAATGTATAAAAGCTAGCATTAGGTTAGACACCATGCTGACTTCATCAATAATTAGTAGCTTACATTTTTAATACTCTTGCCACTTCATGACAAACATCACCAGATAATTTGTTGTATTCTAATTTGTTGTCATGTTCAACAGGCAGCATTAATAATCGATGAAGGGTAACTCCTTTATTATTATGTGCAGCCTAAGCCTGTTGGTGCAGTAACTATACACAACAAATTTGAATCTGCTGTCTTCTGTAGATAACTTGTCAGGACTTTAATCACGAAACCTTTTCCAGTTCCAGCTTAACTACTTATGTACAATAGAACTGGTTTATATGTAGAACATGCACACTCTTTTTTCTCATGCAGAAATCCATGTTCCACTTTACCTTTTGCATATTCAAAAATGTCTTTCTGATCTGTATTCAATTGCTGTATTAGTTTTTCTAGATCCACAGTTTCCTGTCTTACTTGCTGCATTGCATTCTCCACCTCATTCATGGCTATTGCAGCTTCATTTTGAATGATTGGCTGTCCAAGAGGATCTTGACTTTCAGGTGCTGAACTTTGACTGCTCCGAGAACTCTCTTTTGCTATCTCAGCAGCAATTGCTTCTTCTTATTCAATCTCATCCCTCAACATTTGAAGATACTCTGAAAATACAGAGCACTCAATGCTGTCTTTCACAGCTTGAATGAGTCTTCATAACAGTCACATTCTCCAAGTAGCTCACTTCAGTTTGCCATGGCTTAAACAACTGTACTAGGGCTAAATAGAAAAACTCTCTTTTGTCTGGAGTTTGGCAACTTAGCTTTCGAAGGTTGATTACATTTCCTTTGTTATGTCTGACCAAACATCCATTACATCCAACTACAGCAAATTTTCCTTCTATGTTTTCACTGACATTAATTCTGAATGTATAATGTTGAAGTATTTCAGAGAGACACATCCTTTCCAGATGAGGGCTTCTCCTTAGATAGTATGTATCCAGCATGTTACACTTCAGAATATCTATACTGTGTGGCTCAAATTCTGCAAGATATTGGATTTCAGGAAAAGATGTCAGTACTCTGTTACGAGTATCAGCAATCCCTAAACTCACCCATAGAACTCCTCTAGATTTAGAAAACAAACTAGCTGAGCTTAACCGGTCTACGCATTCATAACTGCCTATCTCTCTGTGAGAAAGCATTTTCAAACTAAAACTGTACAATTTCTTTGTAAGACCCTTTTTTTGCTGAAATCTCCTTCATCTCAGTTTTCTCTGACTTTGTTATATAAGACGTAACCTACCGAGCAACAGCAATTGAGTTGTCTGCAACAAACTGTACATCCATGTTTGCATTCCACATCTTCATAATCACAGGGTTGTAGTCGATAATGTACTTGGAGCCCTCTGTTCTTCTTAGGTTGTATGTATTTTTCGGTGATTTCTTTGTAAGTGTATGTATGACTGCAGACAAGAAACTGTTCCTTGTGAGATGACAGGTCGTGGGAATCCAAAACAACATCTTGTATAAATTTTCCTTTGTGCTCTGTATTTTCGCTGACAGTATTTCCCGCATCTATGATTTTGGAATCATAGAACTTGTTGTCTTCATATTTTGTCACAACTCTCCTTTGGGATAGAGCAAGTTACATACTGCTCAATAAAAGACAACACAGACTCATCAATATCTGTTCCAAAATTTGAGGCATCTTTTACCTACAACAGCATGTGAATATGGGGAGCACCTCTGGCTTGGTATGCGCCAAAAGAAATCAGTCACTTCACCAAGAGGAGGTTTTGTTTTGTTCAAGATGAAAGCCATCATTGATTGAAATCTGTTATTAAAATAGCTGCAAACATTTGCAGGGTCTAGTGAACACAGTTCTCCTGGCGTCTTCAGATAAATGTCTTTTATATTTGAATTTGCCTCCTGCAAGAATTCTAGCAGGTCATCCCAGGCATTCTCAGCACAACTGAGCATAAGAAATCAAGTAGGTGCTCCAAGGTTCCTCAATATGCACTTGAATTCCCCACGACGCCAATACTAATATTCATTAGTCCCACGTTGACATGCCATTAGGTTTATTAAATTGTATTCCAAGTGATCATATTTTTCTTTAACTTTCTCCAGAAAGTTTCTTGCTGATATATTCTGCAAATTTACTCCTGTTTTTAAAATTTGATTCACAGCATATGAGACAAGTCACTCTCAAATAGTAGGTGAAATATATACAGAATACACTGACGAAATCTAGGGTCTTCTGAATAAAGTCAAATAGATCTATATTCAGCTGCAGGTATTTGCAGAGACCTGTCGTCATACCTGCCACCTACTCGAGTAGGAAAAAGATGTGGGAAACACCGAGCTTCTAAACTTTTCTCCCACACACTTAATGGAGCTCCTTTTGCCTATCTCATTTGAAACAGATCAATGGCAGATCAATGGCATCACCAATAACCTCTTAAGAATGCAAAGGGTGGATACTATAATGTTCATAAATTTCTTCTATTCTGGATGGATACACCTTCTCAACATGACCTGCTGATGGAAATGTTTGATCCTCCATATGTGTGATATCTTGCAGGCTTACTTCATTTCTCTAGTAAACATTATTTCGTACCAGATATAAAGTTGCTTTTTTAACTTTGGTAACATCTATTAACTCCTGCCATATCTTTTGTTCTAAATAGGCACACCATTTACAAGAATTACAAGTCCTTCTACTAAATCTCTATCTACCCCTACAGTTTCAATATTTTTCTTGAAATCTAATGGCAAATACACTACTCTACCTTTTAGCCTTTCTGCAGCTCTGTTGGTGGTAACTTGCCTGTCTTTGGCTCCATACTGACTATAGTCTGAAATGGATGTATAGTTTGGATAAGAATGGACTCATAAATATTTAAATATTTAAACCTTGAAGTGCTTCTGGAATAGAAACCAGTTCTAACGTGTTATGCACAGCTCTAGCAGGCATTTTATTATCTTCTAATTTATTGTAACAGTACTTACATATAACTTGCCACATGGACAAGCCAAAGCGTTCCTCTACAAATAAGTACACAGCTAACTTTTGCCAGTTATCATTATTTTCTTTGTCACTTTTTAAATACAAGTCAACAGTCTGTGTTTGAATCTTGTAGTGAGTGCGTCGACAACATATACAAACATACTCTGGTTTTTCAGAGCACACTGTGTTCAATTTTGTAATCTCTTCTTCAAAACTATCAACTATAATATCTGTGTCCTGTTCTGCAACTCCTCCTCTTAACAACTCTTCATTTTCCCTAGAGTCCTGCTCAGGACCAAAGAAAGAAAACTGCACATCATCACAAACCTTTTTTACGTCTGCCACAGTATCATGCAAAAGTGCTCTATTAATTTCTCCTAAACATAAAGCAGGAGTTTTCACATAGTACAGTCTCCTAACTAAAGTTTGCATTGTTGATTGGTGTACAGCTACCATCCTGAAATTATGAGAGGTGATTTGGCACACTTTCTTTGATAAACAAACTAGTGAGTGTCCCTGCAAATTTGTATGCTTTCTAACCTTGCAAGGATCCAATCCTTATAAAGTACTTATTTTGTGTTTTAAACTCTGCTTTTGAAAGATATGTAGGAATTTCCTTAATATATCAATGTATTGCTGTGGAATACTACAAACACTACTACAATTCCATTTGTATACAGGCGCCTGACTACGTCTTCCTTGTACCTCTTCTGCAATAACTTGTTCTATGTTTCTAGGTAGCATCACCTCTTTCGCTATAGTAGTGCCATTATTAATTTCATAACATCGTCCTCTTTCATCAATAGCATGAACTAATCTATTATCCTGGAGATAGCTATCTTCATTAAAGAAAAGCTTTGTACTAGAAGTATGTATCCATTCTCCACTAAAAACTGTACAAAAGTTACTTCCATTCACTAATCTTCTTTTCTGGTTTTGTCTCCTCATGCACAACACCATTTGTCAAGAGTCTTCATTCTATTTATAATCAACATGAAAAGATTCTTCCTCTTCAAAGCAAAAGCCGTATCAACTACTCTCTCAACTCGTTCTTTATGTTTTAGTGCCTCTCTCCTTCTTCTATACTTTTTCATAGTTCTCAGTAGATTCATAATTACTCTACTACGAAACATTCTGGCTCTGATTTCCTTAAACTGCTTCTGTCTCCTGGTTAAGGTGTGTCCATCTTTGTTACATTCTTTCCTGTTCTTGTTATATAGATTTTGGCTACTGCTATTCTTTCTCATAGTTTTTATTTTATTTTCATTATTTTGTAATCTTCGCAAATGTACTCTTACCACTAGCTCTTTTTTCGTTCACCATTTTGTCTGCATTTTGCCCCTTTTGTGTCTCAGTTCTTCATAGATACTGCAGTTGCTTCTGTTCCTTTTTCCTCTGAGCTTTTGTAGGCATTCTGTCTGTAGTTATGTAGATATTGTTCTGTAAAATAAATAAGTATATTTTTATTTTTATTTACAGTTTTTATGTTATGTTGCTGTTTTAAATCTACAGATGAACCTAGCTACATAACTACAAGCACTTACTTCGATATACCAAACCAAAACACAAAACTTAATTTATTAGTTACCTTTTAATATTATAGCACCCTCACCTACAACACAGCTGTACCATATCTCAGTTCTCACTCATGCATGCTAAAAGACCACTTTATCCCTTTTGTAGTACATTTTAAAATTAGCATCAACCAAAGTGTAAAATACATACAGTGTCTCAATATTGTAAATCTGAAAACACAACATAAGAGCTATTTCTGTGCCTCTCTACCACTGTGTCACTGGTAGATTTAGGGTTTCAGTACGTTTCTAGTTAGATGTGTCAGATTCAAATTTTGGGAAACACTACATATACAAATCTGCACAATAACCTGAATCACAGCATATAGCTCTCTAATTCATACAAACAGTGTATGACAGGTTACATATATAATTCACCAGATAGTTCTAAAAGAGTACATATTCCTAAGTAAAACTTATAAATACATGTGTTTGTGGTTGAGTACAACAATACTCCCTGCACTATTGGATGAGTCCATAGATAGTGCCTAGGTGATTCCCTCAGAATATAGGTAGTGCCTGGAGGATTTCCTGAGTATGTAGTAACTACATTGGTGCTTCCATAGCTGCATAGTTGCTGCCTGTGTGTTTGCATGACTATATTGCTACTATCTAGGTGTTTGGATGAGTGCATGAGTAGTGCCTGAATGATTAGATAAGTACATAACTAATGCCTCAATGATTCAATACATGCATACAATAATACACACAATAAAGGCATAGCATAGTTAAAGAATCACAGTACTAGAGGCAAGTCCAACTGCTGAGTCACAGAGTTCTACAGACTCAACTTACCTGACTTTAAGATGGCCGACAAGCTCCATCTCCGATCCTATATTGCCATCCTTGTCATCTCCATTCCCCAAGACTGGTCCCGAGACCTCTCAGACACATCATGATCTTCATTCTAACCCGGCGGAGCCCGAGCAACATGGCCGATTTCCGGTGGAGCTGCTTCAACAGCTATAGGGGAGATTGGCTCCGGCTCACCGCTATGGCCGTCACCTACCCAGCCGGACATTGGACATAGTTCTCGTCGTTTTTCTCCGCTGCTATCTCCTCCCTGTGGACTTCCAGCTCTTTTGGTTTTTGGGCTTACATTTTGCATGTTCCCGCCATTTTGGATGGGTTCCGATGATGCCCGTGACCTAAATCCTCCATCTTGTTGACCTTTATTTGTCCGCTCCTCTCTCCCACTGGACTCCATCTTCGCGACCTGAACGTTTCTCTTCTTTGCTGGACTGCTTTAACTCTTTTCTCCCCCTTTGATTCCCTACACCCCTCTCACCTATTCATCCCTCGCACCTATTTCTTGGGCTGTTGTGACTATTGATCCGATTGCCGATCTGTTTTTTTTTCTGTCACTTACCTGTCTTGATCTGCTCCCCTTTCCCCCACTTATTTTTCCCCTTCCTCCTTTACCCTTCATGCTGTTTCGCTCTTTACTACGCCTCACTCTAATATTGCATACTACTGTATTATTTTGTCTTTATTATGTGTCCCTATCGTGCTATTCGCTAGCACCTCTTGTTTTTAATATGTACTCACTGTGTAACTTATGTTATATTTTTGTAACTTGCAACTCGCTGTTTCTTATGTAAAGCGCTCTGATACCTCCGGGTCTAGCCAGCGCTATATAAAATTCATCAAATAAATAAATAAAATAAATAAATGCATAGATAGTGGTTGCTACTCTAGTCCCTGGGTAATAACAGGACTACATGCGTAGAATATATGTGATTTATTGAGTGCATAGATAGTGCGTACGTGATTGTTTAAGTGCATACATAGCACCTGGCAGATTGCATAAGTGCATAATTAGTGTTTCAGTGATTGAATGAGTACATGACTGATGCCCATGTGTTTTTGGTTAATTGAACAGGTAGTGCCTGGGTGATTGCATAACTACATGGGTATTGCCTGGATAATTGAATGAGTGCATCAGTAGTGCCTGGCTGATTACATGAGTGCATGACTAATGTCTGCGTAATTGTACAAGTCCATTGTTAAAGCTTGAGTGATTGGATGAAAGCAGGTGTACTGCCGTGGTGATTATATTAGTGCAAGAGTATTCTCTCAGTAATTGGATGAGAACATAGATACTGGATGGGTGAAAGGTTCACTGCAATGGTACATCCTGCATAATTGGATGAGTGCATGACTAGTACCTGAGTGTTTGGATGAGTGCATGAGTTGTACCTCAGGATTTGGATGAGTGCATGGGTTATACGTGGGTCTTTGGATGAGTGCATGGGTTGTGCTTGGGTGTTTGAATAACTTCATAGGTGCAGCTTTGGTGACTCTATATGTGAATGGTTAGTGCCTGGGTTATTGGGTTATTGGGTGAATGCATGGGTGTTGCCTGCATAGTTCAACGAGTACATAATTAGTGCCTGTGTGATTGAAAGATTGCATGTGTAGTGCCTGGGTGATGGAATAACTTTGTACATAGTGCGTGAGTGATTTGATAACTGCCTGAGTAGTGGCTGAGTGATTGGATGACTGCCTGAGTAGTGTTTGGGTTACTATTAAGTATTGCGCAAACCTAGGTGGCAGGGTATGCCCAGACGTGTGTCCCTTGCTCACTTTGACACTGGATTCAAGCTAGCCTGGCTGAAGAGGGGTGTTACCCCGAAACCGGTCCCAGGATGCTTGTTTCCGGTCCAGGGAAGACATGGCTTGGCAGTTCAGGCTGGACTGTTCCCCTGAGGCACAGGGTCAAGACTAATTTGCATATAGCTGGGTCTGAACTGAGGTGGCGAAGTGAGCTAAAGAACGATGATGGATTCAACCCAGATCTGTGACTGGGGGTGAGTGTTTGAAAAGTTTCTGCACTCCGTCCATCATCTTTTTGTGTTTGCTCTGACTATAAAGTATTGCCATTGCTGTAGGATGCATAACAGTTGTAACTATATCTGTAACTCGTTGTTTAACTCCTTCTGTCAATACCAAACTATTTGTTTTAGTGTATCTATCCTTTTTTAATTAGCTATGGGTCAGAAAAGTCTAGATATCACACTTCATATATAATTGAATACATGCCTCTCTACAAGCATACATTGCTCTGTTACTCCACATGCATCAGTAAGTTTCTAAAACTGAAAACAACAAATCTCACTTTTTCAAATAACAAAACCTTTTCTTAATGGCATACCTACATCATTTCTCAAATTTATCTTGTGTATTTAAAACATATATTCAGCATTTCTCAAAGAAAGGTTACATACCAAATGAAGGTAGCACAAGAACTCTCAACAGACATTTTGCACTATAAACTCTCCTCAATTTTGAACACAGCATGTTTGAAGAAATATACCACCCTCACCATATACATTACATTTTCATTAGCCTTAAAGAACATAGATCACCATGTAAACATATATGTGATTCCATAATAGATATACACCTCCAGGCCATCTTTCCAAAAATATATAGTTCTCTGCATCTTTAAATAAACTCAAGAGTCCCACCGTACATATAACTATCTGCAACCACAAAAAAAATCACACCATCTAAGCATATGCAAACTGGTCATATAAGTAAAAAAACACATTGACAAACACTTCCTAATACATACCTAACACATATAACAGCTTTATAAATCACATACAAGCACAGAACATTTTCTTATCTTTTACCTGTTACTACACTACTCCTGTTTAATAATGTGACTAAAAGTACTACAACTCCCACAATGCAAATAACATAGATATATATATTCGGCACATGATGCTTGGACATTTAAAACATTCTTAGTTTTGAATACATTGCTCTTTGCAACTTTGAACAATACTATACTGTTATTTTTCTATAAACTACACAATGCAATAAAGGGGCACTAATTCATTTTTCTCTTAATTCCCAAAAAAGTTCGTACTAACATCTTAAACACATACCCTCTGATAGATACTGTTCATCTCATATATTTCTTTTCCATATCTCTGTGATACACTGTTTTATCAAACTCCCATAGACATCTTCATTCCTGATGTGCTTTTTTTTAAATAATTAAAAAGTTATGTACATACCAATGAATTGAGTTCGTAGATTATATTGTTGTTTTAGCTCTTTTTAAATAGTTTTACACAGTTAGGATTTGTAAAAACTAAGCACAAGAATGGTTCACCACTCTCATACAAAGCAACCATAAAATGGCACCTCTTCAACTTTCCATTCTGTAATCAATCAAAAGGCAGCAAATTAAGCATATCCATGTCTGTATTACATTTCTTTTTTTAAACAACAGCCAAAAATAGGATTTCTTACTAATGCATCCAACATACTACCTAATTTTATTCACTTACTTACTGACCGCATCCAATGAAATATATATTTTTTAAAAAAAAGAAAACACCTCCATTTTAACAGCTTTTCATTTGGAAAACTACCTTATTCAGTTCCAACCTTCTCCTAACTGATATTGCTCCTTCACTTGAAAATGCTTAGAGTGTGGATTGTTGGCCACAGCTATGTCTATTGGGCTGCAAAAAGAGAGGTATTGACAGGGACTTGGGTTTGCCAAATGTGGAGATTAGTTGGTATGGCCAGAGAGGATTAATGTTTCATCAGTTGCTGACTTTGGTTAAACCATTGTGGATTGCCATGCTTTTCACCTCATGATTGTGATTGTAGTGGCAATGACCTGGGCACATTGACTGGGGTAGGGCTGGAAATCCTGATGAAAGATACCTTTGCAGAACTATGTCGCTTTTCCCTCACACTGTGTTGGTGAACTCTAATATATGCTAAAGGCAGAAATGGAAGTGGTCAAATCAATTCTGTCCACAGATTGACAATGCCAGGAAACATGTTAATAAAACTGTTTCTGCATTCCACAGAGACCATCGCATGGGCTGTATCTATATCAACAATCTCCGTTTTGACAAGCATGAAATTTATAGAAGAGATGGAGTGCACTTTACCGACGAGGGCAACAGGGTGTTTCTAATTAACCTGAAACTCTGCAACTGGTCCTATGTGTAGCTATCATGTACACACAATCAACACAAAGGCTCTTTTCAGAGCCACCCTTGTACCCAAAATATTTTTTATTTTCTTTATAAAGATCCTTTTTTTTTAGGTTTTGGGAATCTGCATGATAATGTCGCGATTGTCACGAATACGTTGCGAAATCGCAAAACAAAAGCAGACATTCTAAACATTGCGCTACACATATTACTATATACATGCTTCTTTAAAAAGATGTTTAAACTCATGTTTTTGTACTAAGTTTCTTTAAAAGCCATCTTTAAGACCTATTTTCTGTTTTTACAGTTATTTGAGGAGTCGCAACGATGCCGTTAACCGCGACGATTGCTCCTGTACCAGAAAGTAAAAAACACATATATGCACACATATCACAGTAATTTACACACTAGGGGTTTATTGCTGTACACTTCAAACTCATGACTTTCTAGTGTGTTTCTAGAACAACCATCTCTAAAACCAATTTTCTGTTTTCGCGGTGAGGCCGGAAATCACGATGACGTCCGAATCGCGATCCCCACCAATATGTTCTGAAAGCGGAACGCAAAGCAGAAATTCAATAGCCATCACCATATTCAAAAATTATAACTACATAATTAATTCTAACCATCACACTAGATAAATCACTATCTAAATAACTCTATAAAAACATTTATCAGAATCTCAATAGCTCTATAACAGTGTGTATTAATGATTCACTGATCTTTTTTTATATTTCCACCAATATTTGCGGTGTCGCCGGGACAGTCGCGACGTCCTCACAATGGTACACGAGGGGGCTGCGCTGGCAATCGTGGTGTCATCGGTAATATCACCCACTATAAAAAAAATCAATTTTGGACACATGGCTTGTTTCACTAACACTTACATTTCTGAATCTTGGGGTCAGAGTACCTTGAACCTGAGCCCTTATGTTTGCTTTCACAGAAAATCTCAGCCCCTGCAACCATTCCAAATAGATAAAATGGCAGCCGCAACTTTCTGTTCAGGCTGCGCTCAGCCAATCACTGCATTTCTGTTTAATTGCAAAATTGTCACAAAATATCCCAAACCAGAGATATCACTATACTTTTCAACTTAAATTTCTCAAAAACTACTGAACGGATTTACACCAAATAACCAAAAGGCACTTCCTTAAACCAACATCTACCTCCATGCCAAATTTCCTGTAAGTTCGTTCAGAAGTTTGAGCTGTAGCTGTGGCTAAAGGTTGCTATGGAAATTACCTTTACAAATGCACCCTTATTTCGCACCCCTATTTCTCGGTCCCCACTGCCCACATCACCCCCAAACTTTTCATGACACACAGAACCTACCCTGACACTTTTTTGGGAAAATGCCATCCAGATTGGTCAAACAACGTCAAAGTTATAGACAAGTCAAAAAATGCTTTCCTATGGAACCTAGGTCCTAACTATAACTACCTACTGGCGACGAGAAACGAGAAAGCGCTCCTTCCGGTAACCAAGAGACCCGTGGGAGGTGGCGCAGGAACCGGCGGAGCCACTGGTAATTCTGAATCGAAGTGTAGCAGTACACGCGCTCTCAGGAACCAAGCCACAGGAGTATTTCAATACAAAAAGGATTTATTGCTTCATAAATCCAATCGTCGTGAGTGCATAACAGAACAGAGCGTCATAAATACTAAAGACAAACGTAAGACTAGTACAATGTCACAGAGATAGAAATAGGACTGTCAAACATTTGGTGAGTGCCATCTTAGCAAAGTAAAAAGACTGATGATCCGAAAGCACAAGAAAAGATCCTGCCGCCTGAACAGTTGGCAGAGGAAAGCAATCAATACGTAACCTAATGACTATGTTTAGACCATGTGTACACAAATATGGTGGAATCAAAATTACAGTAAGTATAACCATGAAAACTTCGTATCGTGTGATAATGGTAGGCTGAAAAATATATGTATATCAGCATTATTATTCATCATTCAGAAGTCCTCATGAAAGTATGTGACAGATTGAATCAGTCCCGATGAAAACGCACGTCAGCCTGTACATTGCAAAGTCTGAACAGAGTGTAAAGTTCACAATTGCAAGGTTGGATATACGTGACAAAGTGCCTTGATATTGCGAAATCCATTGTAAAATACATGTTAAAATGAACAATGCATGTTGCAGCGCAGGGTCTACTAAGACTAAACAAAATTGAAAGGGACTACATATCCCAGCATGGAACACTGGTTCAATTCACCTATTAAGACCCACTGGGGGTTAATTGAATTAATTAACATGCAGAGGAGGATGCCTTTAAAAACACTGTGTCCACCATGAAAGTCTGTGAGCAAGGAGCTGTGCTCCAAAAAGCGTAAGGCTAGAAAAAGAAATCCAAATAAAAAATGCTGGTCGCTTTTTAATTCTCTGCTGTGGAGTGCGTCTTTCAAAGCAGGGGCACATTGTGGAACATTAATCTTAACGGCAGCCTGGCCGTGAGGACTGCACCACCCCGAGTGGGGCCAGAGCCTGGAATTCTGGAGCTTGATGGGACAGCAGACAAGCAGAATGGAGGCCCACTGAAGGGTAATGTTAAAATGAACAATGCATGTTGCAGCGCAGGGTCTACTAAGACTAAACAAAATTGAAAGGGACTACATATCCCGGCATGGAACACTGGTTCAATTCACCTATTAAGACCCACTGGGGGTTAATTGAAATAATTAACATGCAGAGGAGGATGCCTTTAAAAACACTGCATGCACCAAGAAAGTCTGTGAGCAAGGAGCTGTGCTCCGAAACGCGTAAGGCTAGAAAAAGAAATCCAAATAATGAATGCTGGTCGCTTTTTAATTCTCTGCTGTGGAGTGCGTCTTTCAAAGCAGTGGCACATTGTGGAACATATATATATATATATATATATGAGAGAATATACTATATGTAAATAGTCACACTGCACTCCAAGATGGCGACCACATTGATTGATTGTAAGTCCTTCAACTATGTTATTTCCCTAGTCCGAAGTGGTTGAAATAATGGCCGTTTCCCGCGCGCCGGGTTACACCGACGAAGGCGACAGCCGAAACGCGTCTGTTTGGCAAGAGTTCATAAATAAAATCTATTGAACTTACCCCCATGAGTGCTTTTTTCCTGCGTGCGCATTGGGCACGCATACTCAAGCAGTTATTTTAAATGCGGGTACACCCCCACTAAGAAGCACCCACCCGCGAGTGCACGGGTAAAGGTGACAAGGGAGCGCAGCGAGATATATATATATATATATATATATATATATATACAGCCAACTTTTAAGGGCACGAAGGATTTGTTCCACAGATACATTATTTGAAGATGAAGCCACTGCCATGATTGTCAGATTTCTTGAAAGAGGATACCCCCAAAAGATCCTCAATAAGGTGTACTGCAGGGTTATATTGAGAAAGAGAGAAGATCTGTTATATGACAATACACATCCTAGGAGAAGCCATGGGCAGGACACCACACAACAGGAAGCATTGGACACTATCAGGTTTTTTGTAAAGTTTAATCAGGAACATCAGTTAATCAGATCTAACCTCACATTCAACTGGCATGTCTTGCAACATGATGAACATATCAAGAATTGGTTCTCACCCTCAGATCACGTTTCATAAAGACAAATCTTTTTGGTGGCTATTTTGATGCATAGCATGTTCATCAATAATGAAAAATAAAACTGGCCTTCCAAAAAAAGTCTTGGCTTTTGTAGATGTGAACATTGCAAGGCATGCTCATATGGTGCCAACAAACAAATATGTGAGACCTTTGAAGGAAAACCATGTGCAATTAAAGAGAGGGTTACTTGTGTGCTCTGCAATGTGGGTGAGAAATAAAATACATCAGAAGCACTATTCACAAACTAAAGATGCGGTTCCAACAACACCTCAGAGTAATAAAAAACCAAGATAGGAGCACCCTATGGCCAGGCATTTTTGGGAGGTCCACAATGGGGACCACAGCAGTCTTACCTTATATGGTATCAAGCACATAAAGGCCCAACCTCAAAAAGGTGATCGGGAACTTGAACTAAGAAGAGCTGAGTCCAGAATGATCTTACTGCTGGGAACAGAAAAACCATGGGAACACAATCTAGATGCAGAACTCTATGTCGATATAGAGGTTGCTCAAAGATACGGTACAGATCTACAACAACATGATATTGTATAGCAACATTATATATCAAATGATAGATCTCTCTTCACATTTTTAGACAGTGGTCTAATTGAGGTTCACATCATTGCCTATTCCATGCACTAATCTTTGTAATTGATTACTGCTATGTTAAGTGTTAGAAAAAATTGGAACGGAATCTGGTTTAGGATGTATTAGCATTGTTTTTTGGCGTAATTATTCCCTCTGCACTGCACAAGCCGCTAGACCTTGATAATATCATCCACTCCCCATCTATGATGGAAGTATCTTGCACGTTTAGAATTTATATTCCCTAGACAAGAGTAGACAGAATTCTGGCAGCACTTTTATGCTATTGCACTTTATAAGATTTAATTGTAGAGCTCATTGATTTATTATGAGGTAGGTGTTTAGATGCCGATGATTGTCTACAGGATATGTAACCAATATGCCTATATCTTTGAATCTTAGTTGGATATTTGCACATGAGCACTGAGTCACTTTAGATCATCTTCAGTCAACGTTTTTTATGTTTACATTGACTTTTTGCACTTTTCCAAAAACTCATTTTCTGAGCATACTGATGTGAACTGTGATACTCAATATGAGTGCTATTGAAGGTTCATATCCAATAATATAGAGATACATGACTACTACACACATGTCCTGAAGGTCTAGCTACGATTTTCACACAAGCATGGAGTCATTTTAGAGCTTATTCAGCCCTATAGAATTGCCTAAATATCAGTTCTGATATGTACTTCATAAGAGGATCATTAGGATTTATCATTAGTGACTGTATTTAAACATACAATATAGGCTATATTTTACTCACCCTCTGAGATTGGGACCATTGACCCTGACACACCTCTCATATGCTGATGACATCGTACTGGTAAGTCATATGATGGTGGGACTCCAAAGATCAATCGAAGAACTTGCGGTATTTGCTAAGATCAATAAATTAGAGATTAATGCAACTGAGGCCAAAACCAATGTCAATATGGAATAGACCCAGCACCACTCTTAAAATCAAACTCAGAAATGTAAGCATAGAAGAGGTCAACAATTACAAGTACTTAGGCTTATACTTTGAAAAGAAATTCAACTTCCAGACACACAAGCAGTATTTGGTGTGAATAAACAATGCCTTAACTCACACTTTTTGTGCTCTTGCCAAGAAACTGGATGGGCCTTCCTTTCAGCCACTGTTAGCAATCCTTACTGCAAAATTACTACCAACGCTGGCCTATGTGAGTGTGGTTATGCACAGCAAGGATGCGCAAATCCTGGATAAACTCCAAATAAATCTCTATAAACATTTTTTTGGGCTTCCTCATAATGCTACACCCACGCAAGTCCATATGGAATTTGGGCTAACACAACAAAGCATAGAAAGAAGATATCACACTATTAAAACATGGCACAAAATTCGAAGCAATTGATCTAGCCCTTTGGTCAGTGCTTTATGGCAGTCTTTCAGGAATGATGCAAACTCTAACTACAATAAATACCTATGGCTGTCACTGGAAAAAACCAATACAATTGAGTTATGGGACTTAAATCTATCACACCCAAGTTTTTGTCAGGCAATCAACAAAGCAGCTAAAATTCACTCTTTTATGGATGGCAAGAATAAATTCACTGTTCGGTCGCATGCCTGGATGGTAATACAAACATATGTCACCCCACAACCAGCAGCATATCTCTCCACAACCTATCCAGCATATTTAAAGAAAAAGTTACTGGCCATCTGGTGCTATCATCCCTGGCAGACAAACAAGCATGTAGATGTAAAGGATCAAAATCATGCAGGCTATGTGGCGCTTTAAAAGAAGATATCATACACCTGATCTGCAGATGTGCTGCTCTAAAAGGAGCCCGCACTTTATTGCTTAAGCACACTTTCAATGATTGGGAGATTCAAACTTGCTGAATGGCCATAATGAAAAGCCTAGATCCCACTGACCCCCTGATGAACTGCAAATTTTTGAAATTTCTGACCTTGCATGGCAAATTACTTAAACAGACCACTATGGGCACAGAATAAATAGCGAGGTAGTACAGTGACAATGAACTAGATGACTATGAAATACAGTTTTTATATCTTCTAAGAGGTTCTAGGTTTGCAAGGACACATCCGGTTTTGCAGCATTCTGTACAATTAGAACTAAGGTATTAATTTGATATGAGTATGCACAATGTCACTTTAATTACTCTTCATCTGTCAAGACATGATAAACATTGAAAAATATTTCTGATAAAAACCATGGAAATTTTTAGCATCTAAGTGAAGAAATGCAACAATGATATGCATATGCACAATGGCACTTAAATTGCAGTTGTAGTTAAAGCGACGATTATAAAGCGACACAAACATAAATACTTGTCTACTATAGTATGACTTTATATTTAATTTGTTGATTGTTAAATATTATTCTATGAAACTAATAATTGAAATGGAAATGACATTTCTTGGAAAATTGGCAAACACACAAATTATTTAATTTTAATAATTTACTTTTTATAATATGTAGCATTTGGAAATATTGTAACGTGTTTTATTAATTTATAACAATAAAATTAACTTGTGGCTTATGACTACTCTAAGACTCTAAGTGGCATTTGCACATAAGCATGATGTCATTTTAGAATGACTGTATTTAAACATGATATGGTTATATCTTACTCTGAAACACTAAGGGGCCGATTCCGATTCAGGCCGGAAATCTCTCCGACCGAGCCGGACCCGGAGAGAATTCCGACCGAATCGGACCCTAGCAGTCCGACCGGACGAGTACGATGCATTCGCATGCTATCGGACTCGAGTCGGTCGGACTCCCATTGAAGTCAATGGGAGCCGGGCGTACAACGCGTACGCGGGCTCCCATTGACGCAATGGGTGCGAGGCGGACAAGGGCGCCCCCTACAGCGTGTACGCGTCCATGCGCATCGCGGCGTACATGCACAGGTAGGGGGGACCCATGGGTCCCCCCTGTGTGCGACTCGCGCGCCTACGCGTACAGGGGGGTCCGACGCGGACCCCCAAAGTCCGGCTCCGACAGCTTTTACGAGCCGGACGGCGCGAGTCGATCGGACTGCTCGCGGCGCGCATCGTACTTACCCGGCCGGGAAACGTCTCCATAGCGCGGTGCGAATCGTGTCCATGCGAGTCGGTCGGAGCGTGTTGAAGCCGTGTTCGAGTCGGTCGGCGATTTCGCGGGTGCTTGCATCGTACTCGCTCGGCCGGACCCGCGTACGATTCGGTCGGGAAACAGGGCTCCGAATCGGATCCGGTGAATCCGAATCCGATTCGGAGCACTACCGGCCGAGATCGGAATCGGCCCCTAAGGGACTGATTCTGATGCGGTTAGGAAGACCTCCTAACGGCATTTGCTCCATCCAAATCGGATCAGGAACATGTCTTTCTGACCGACTCGGAAAGGTTTCTAACCGACCGAGTACGATGCGAGTTAGGCATTAGGAATATCCCAATCTGAACCCGCTGGCATTTGGAATGACCGAGCTGTACGGAGCAGAATCGTATGTCTCTATGGGCTGCGTTTCTGAACGACCGAGTACGATGCTGGATTTGGACAGCCTTTCTGAATCGTGCCGTCTGACTCGAATCAGCAGTCGGAATCAGACTTTGGGGGCCCATAGTGGACCCCCTGCACCCGGAGCCTTCCCAATCGGGCCCGTGGGGGTACCCATGGGTCCCCCCTTACCAGCCATGCAGAGTGTGGCAGGCACCAGGGGGTGCCCGCCACAGGGTGTCTGATTTTCCCCAGCTACCCCTTTCTTCAACGGGAGCCTATGCATTCGGTCGGAACAAAGGCTCCCATTGAAGTCAATGGGAGCCCAACCAAATCGTATCTGGAAGCATCCAGATGCATCGTACTCGGTTGGTTGAACTCTCCCGATCCAATTCGGTCGGAAGCATCCGGATGCTTCCAGATACGATTTGGTTGGACTCCAATTGACTTCAATGGGAGCTTATGTTCCGACCGAATGCATAGGCTCCCATTGAAGAAAGGGGTGGCTGGGGAAAATCGGGCACCCCCTGGTGCATGCCACACTGTGCATGACTTGTACGGGGGACCCATGGGTACCCCCACGGGCCCGATTTGGAAGCCTCTGGGTGCATGAGGGCCTGCTATGGGCCCCCAAAGTCTGATTCCGACTGCCCATTCAAGTCAGACGGCATAATTCGGAAAGGCTGTCTGAATCCAGCATCGTAATTGGTCGTTCGGAAACGAGGCCCATAAAGACGTACGATTCTGCTCCGTGTGGCTGGGTCATTCAGAATGACGTCGGGTTCGGATTGGGATATCCCTAATGCCTAACTCGCATCGTACTCGGTCAGTCGGAAACGTTTCCAATTCGGTCGGAAAGACGCGTTCCTGATCCGATTCGGATGGAGCAAATGCCTTTAGGAGGCCTTCCTAACTGCATCGGAATCGGGCCTCGAAGGTTATGATTTAATATGCTGCCAAGAAACCTGGTACACAGACCCTTTCCATGTTGAGGGCTTTAAATCTTATTGATCCTCCACTATTCGATTCCCTGCAGGAAGATGGAAAGGGGGTTTGGCTGTCTTGGTTTTTACAGCTATATGGAACCTGGGAGTTGAGGTTTTAGTATATAAACCATATTACCAAATCTTACAGATATCTCAGTGCAATTTACTTAAGGCAATTCTTATAAACTTGTATAATAACGTTTTTACAGCCCATCCAATTGGAATTAAAAGTTAGAAAGGTTTGTCACCGAGTTGACCCTTACTGCAGGAACCTGCATATCACTAATATGGGCAGGGGATTTCAACATAGCTCAATGCACTTTTAGCAGTAATCACACCTGTGGCTTCTCAAATGATCAAGGTGATAACATCACCCACTTTGTACATTCGACATATGAGGAGGCCCTGAGCCGGATAGTTCTCATGTATAACGTGCATTTTGCCTCCATTTTTAATAACCCAGATATAGCTAATTCACATACATTTGTTGGAAAAGCAAGAGAAGCACAAATAGACTTCATTCTACTTTCAAATGACATGGCTTGCAAGTTACAAGGTGTTTCCTTAACTTCTAATTTTCCATAATCCAATCAGCGTAGTTTTTTTTACCCTTCATTCCAGAAATGAGTCTGAAATTAGGCCACCTATATTCTGTTAATAAAGGGGCCCACATGAAGTGGACCCTCAAAAATTATTTGATGAGCTTATCAAAGCCACTTATGATGACATTGCTTGTTGCCTTTCCCCACATGCAGTTCCCACAAAAATCTGCAATGAGTTTTATAGAGATTTGTAGCGCAGTTTCTCATATGCTAACTAGAAAATTGAGATTAAAAGAAGGCCCTCTTCATCCATGGTTTAACCGAGAGTGCCCATAAGCCCTTAAAAAGGCTACCAACTCGATACCACGTAACCCTGTGGATATCAAGGCTGCTAGAGAGAACTATAGGCGCACCCTCAAAATAAGAAAACATGAAATTAGAAACAAAGCCTGGGATAATTTGGAGGGTGCAGCTCAGATGAGAGACACAATATTTTTGGAGATCATAAATTGTTCCTTCTTTTCAGATCGCCCGGCCACAGGCATAGAATGCTGTATACCAGAGGGTGACTGGATCACCCCTTTTTCACAAATTTTTAATCAGAGTCCCATGGAAGATAACTGACCTTCCCTGTTAGGTGAGGTAAATCCCCCAGTAATTGATGATAAATGACTTGAGGAGTCAGTCCTCATAGCAGATGTGTTGAAGGCCATCACAAGAGCTGCAGCTGGGAAGGGCCCAGGCCCTGATGGGTTGCCATTAGATCTGTTCAAGCTAAATTTTGCTTTTTGGGTGTCATGAGTATCACGCCCACATCCCACCATGCTTTGTGTGCCATTGTTCAGTTATGCTTCCCTGCACTCTAAAACACTACCACAAAGTGCTCTCACTTGACTCCAGAAGCACAGAACCAATGGTAGTATCACTATATGACATGTAATACCAAATAAAAGGATACACTATGTTAACAGTGTAATTGGATGTACTAATGCTTGTTTGCAGGCAGACTGTGCACCTGTATGCACCACCACATGCGAGCAACCTGCGGTATTCATTTCCCTAATTACAAACTTGTGTAAACTGCCAAACTTGAAAAACATTTTCTCATTTCCCTAACTATGAATTTCGATAAACTGTTAACCGTAAGCAACGTGTTATTTTCCATCCCCTAACTGCATCCATGTACTACGCCACACATGTGCCATTATGTTAATGACCCCAGCGTGTGGCCCATTACGTTAATGACCCCAGTGTGTGACTTTGACCGTCCAGAATGTATTAATCATAGGTCAAAGATGATAGTGAAAGACAGGTTTCACGAGGACAGAGAAAAGGCAAGAATAGCTAAGGCCCTCGCCATGGTCTCGATCGTTAGGTATGTGCCGATTTCTACCTCCATAGGGATGGAGTCATACTAAACATGGGTTGTAGACACTGAGCACAGATTTTATTTCACACGGCTCTGCCTCAACATGATCCATGTTTTGGTTGCGTTTCCCAGGACAGTTTCTTGGTTCATCACGCTCCCGTGTTGTCCCTGTGATGCTGTCTTTGTCCAATTCACCATGCACTTTATGCTCTTTTGCACACTTTACCACACTTTAAGGGCCCATTTGTTATACCCCATCCTGCGAGAGAAGATTCTTATGAGCAATAAAAAGGGTTTGTCCATTTTACAAAGTTTGCCTTCTCCGACAATCTGTTTCTCTGTCTTAAATTTTATTCTTGCTGCTTTGAAGCTGAGGAAGAATAAGCTGTATAAAGAGGTCTCAGCTATAACATATTATATATTTTGTATTGTTTGCTGTCGTGGCTAGAAGTGAATTGGTCTCCTGAATCATGTGATTTTATGACATTTTTAATACAGACCCAAATGAATTCAGAAGGTTTTCCCCGTCTATTTTCTTCAGGATTTACTTCTATCATGCCATTTTTCAAATTATTTCAGCTGTTTTTTAATATTTTTAATTAGAATTGCCTTTTGTTATGCATTCATTTTATCCGATGATTGATGTATTGTGTATTTTATTGTGTGCTTTTATGGTAAGATTCTGACCGAATAAAGATTATTCATTGTCACTGAGTGGGTTAATGTGTGTGAGTAACTGTATCAGTGACTGAGTGGCTGTGTGAGTGGCTATATGGGTGACTGAGTGGCTGTGTGAATGGCTGTATGGGAGAGTGGCAGGTCTGTATGGGTAAATGAATGGCTGTTTAAGTAGGTGTTTGGATATGTGAGTGGGTGTGTGAGTGGCTGTTTTGCACAGTAAGTATCTGTATGAGTGACTGTATAGGTCAGTGAGTGGGTGTGTGTGCGAGTGTTTGTATCGATGTATGAATGGGTATGTAAGTGGTTTTGTGGATGAGTGAATAGATGTGTAAGTGGCTGTATGGGTGAGTGAGTAGCTCTGTTAGTAGCTGTATGGGTAAGTGTGTGGCTGTGTGATTGGTTGTATGAGTGAGTGGGTGTGTGGCAATAGTTAAATGGGCCTGTGAATGTGTATGTGAGTGGTTGTGTTGGTATGCGAGTGGGTGTATGAGAGGTTATATGAGGGTGTCAGTGGTTCTGTGGATGATGTCATCAGTGATGTCATTTGAGATGTCATCAGTGATGTCATGAGTGATGCCACTGACCATGTCATGAGTGATGTAATATGTGAAGCCATAAGCAGTACATTGCGGCGGTATAAGTAATAGTTAGTTCAGGTAACTATAGCTGCTCAATTTCAATGTTTTTGTACGAGTATAATCTGAGCCTAACTATGAGATCCCGGAAACCTTTGTTTTTTTCACTGAATTTCTAAGATTATTTAAATTCCATTTCCCAACTATAGCCTCCCTGTAACCTTTATTTGTTTCAGTGAATTTCAAAGATTTTTTTAAATTACATTTCCCTACTATAACTTCCCTGTAACCTTTGTTTTTTTTTCAGTGAATTGCTAAAGTTTTTTTTTTTTTTTTCCTAACTGTAGCCTGTAACCTTTGAGAGTGAGTGCGTGACTGAGTGCATAAGTGTCTTAGTGGGTGTGTGCATGAGTGCATGAATGTCTCAATGGGTGTGTGAATGGGTATGCGAGTATCTGTGTGGGTCTGGGAGTGACTGCATATGTGTCTCACTGGGTGTGTGAGTGGGTGCATGAGTGAGTGGGTCTGTGAGTGGGTGTATGACTCTCTGAGTGGATCTGTGAGTGGGTGCGTGAGTGTCTAAGTGGGTCTGTGAGAGGGTGTGTGAGTATCTTAGTGGGTCCATGAGTGGGTGTGTGAGTCCGTGTGGGTGTGTGAGTGTATGAGTGGGTTTGTGAGTGGGTGTGTCAGTGTCTGAAAACATCTCTGATTGGGAGCATGACTGCCTGAGTAGATCTGTGAGTAGGTGCATCACTGTCTCAGTGGGTCTGTGACTGGGTGCATAAGTGTCCAAGTGGGTCTGTAAGTGGCTGTGTGAGTGGGTCTGTGAGTGGGTGCATAAGTGGTTGCATAAGTGTCTGAATGGGTTTGTGAGTGACTGTGTGAGTCACTGAGATGGTCTATGAGTGT
Organism: Calotriton arnoldi; assembly: GCA_963921515.1. NCBI lineage: Eukaryota > Metazoa > Chordata > Amphibia > Caudata > Salamandridae > Calotriton > Calotriton arnoldi. Next base: position 784,057 of record CAWUFW010006664.1, read on the forward strand.
GTCCGTGTGGCCAAATGGGGGCCACAAGACCCCCTCCCCAGGCTGATTTCAGCCCGGGGACCCCATCCCCCCAGAATTTGGCCATAAACAATTTTGTATGACTCAATCACATTTGTGCATGTGAGCCAGTCTGTTTATGGAAAAATGAATTCTATAGCCATACTTTTTGGAAAAAAACAGACAGAAATGTGAACACGTTAGTGACAGGGTAACACATACCAAAAAAACATTAATTTTATGTCCTTTGTTATGTCCAGATGAAAAATCCAGATTGAACAAAAAATAGAATACTTAAAGTGACGTTTGCAGATGAATTGTTCGGTCACAAATAAAACAGATATTTTGTCCACCGTATTCCAAGGGCAATATTTTATAATGCACTTGGAATTTGACAGATGGAAATTCCGTCACATATAGGTTGGAGATTCCCATCTGCAAAACTCAAAATCATGCACACAAAACATGACTCATTTATAAATATATGACATACATCAAAGTTAAAATGTTTTTTAATTTTAAAAAGCATTTTGAGTTTTAAGGTTAAAAATATATATGAATGAATGTGTTTAAAAATTTACTGTAATTTGGTACCAAAGTTTTTTCTATCTGTACTAAAGTGGATTACAAACGTATCAAGCCCTATGTATTTACTTATGCTGTAGAAGTAATTTAAAACTAAAAAAATATATATGTTTGAATTTCTTCAGCAGCGTAAGTAAATGCATAGGGTGCAATACATTAATAAGCAACTTAAGTACTGAATACATTATTTTTATTTTAACATTTGAAAAATACTGATGTTAATTAAAGTAAGTTTTATCACTGTGAAATGCCCAAAAAACAGGCTTTCAGTTTATATGAATATTGGTACAACATTACAGTAAATATTAACACCCATTGATTCATATCTTTATTTAAAAAAAAAAAAACAATAAGTTCACTATGCAAAACAACAAAACAGAACCTTTCAGAAGTGTAAATCTGTTGCTGGCGAGAATTGAAAATAGTTAATAAAAATGATCAATCATAAATTAGGAGCAATAATAGAGACTTACAAAACTGTGACCAAATGGTTTCTGAAGAAATTCCCTACATGCAGGAGATAAAGATAAACTTAAACCAGAGTTTAAAAGACTTGAAACAGGTGAAATGTTTTGAGAAAAAGCCTTCATTAGCAGTTTTATTTACACAGATACAATATAACTATTGTACATATCTTTACAGCATCTTCAAGAGCTGGCAAAGGAGATCTTGGCCAAGAAGGCAGGGAAACAGCTGCCACTGTGTTTCGGGAGGTGAAACATCAGACACCGATGGATACAGTGGCATGGAGAGTAAGGGGACTGGAATGGAGGCACCACATCGTCATCTTCATCAGATGCCTCCACAAGTGACCAGTCCCTAGTGGTGATGGACCCAACCAGAACTGTAAAATTCTCATCCTTGTCCATCACTCAGAAACACATCCCCACCCTCTCTCTTGCTCCCCCCCAGTTGGCCAAACCTAAGCCCTTAAAAGGTCTGGGCTCTCCTTTGCCACAGGCACCTCACCTCCTGCCCCTGTCACCCCAGCTGTGCTGAGTGAGGGGGCTATTGACCTATTATGCAGCATCTCTGTAGGCCAGACTGCAACAGTGAATGGCATTCAGGGGCTAACCAGCCAAATGCAACAAATGGTTGCATTTCTGGATGCCATTCACAGTTCAATGTCTGGCATGCAGAGATTGATTGTCAAAATAGCAGCCTCCTTATTCACCCCAGTCTCCCAACCAGCCCAACCTTCTGGCCCAACTTAGGTCCCTTCCTCAACCCAGATCCAATGTCCTACCCCAAGCACACTCACTTCTTTGCAGGCACCCACTCCAACAGACACAGGCAGCACAATCACACAAACACATAAACAGAAACACACAAAGAAATACAAACAACATACACACACTATTGAAACTACACCCACAGGCAACACAAGCACAACACCCACAACAACCACCACCACACCTACAAGCACCCCAATCAGCACCCCACTCACAACTACCACCATACCCACAAGCACCACAACCTCCACCACACACACAACCACCACCACACCCATACCCATAAGCACCACCACCATATCCAAAACCACCATCACCATTCCCACAAGCACCACAACCACCACTTCAACCACCACCACCACACCCACAAGCACCACCACACCCACAAGCACCACAACCACCACCAAACTCACACCCACACCCACACCACAACCACACCAATGGCCACAACAACACGCTCATCAAAACCAACACACTCACACAAAAGCACACTTACACACAAAACAACATCAAGCAAAAGCACACACTCGCCAGAATATCAAAACTAGCCAAAAAACACACATCCAATCATACACGACAAACACCAAACCCACATGCAACTGCCAAACATACAGACAGAAGACACACCGTCGCCCTCCCTGGGCTGATTTTTACACTGGGGAACCTATCCGCCAGGGACCAGTCTATTATTTTTTTAAATTTTTATTAAGGGAGGGGTCCATGTGGCCCCACTCCCTGGGCTGATTTTGACCCCCGGGACCCCATCCTCCAGGACGCGCCATTACCAAATGGGGGAGGGAGACCATGTGCCCACCCTTCCTGTGACGGTTAAAGCTCCGGGGACCCCATCCCCTGGGGCCCAGCCCTTTGTCCTGGGTGTCTCCAGGGCACCCAGTGTGCTATGGGACAGCAGGAGGAACCTCAAGGCCCCGGCGGTCCCTCTGGCTCCCCGCCTCTTGCGGTAGCCAACATTCCTTTCATGCACAAGGTGCTGCTAAACAAGCAGACCGCTCTTTGTGAAAGCAATCCTTTCATCTGTTTCCCTGCTCGCTTGACAGTGAGCATGGAAACAGATGAAAGCTCCGCTTCCAGCAAGCAAGAGCATTTCTCCCCTCTTGCTTGCTGAATGTGGAGTGTTTGCTGTGGCTTGGCGGGAGCTGTCAAAGCTCCCGTCAAGCCACAACAAACAGCTATGTCCTGGGGTGGGTACCTCGGGACAGAGCAGGAGCTGGACCCGGCAGTGGCTGTCCCTAGGGCCATTATTGGCTCCAGGAAGGGGGCCACACCGCCCCCTACTTTGAGATAGATGGGCACCCTCCCTTGTTTTAAAATGGGCCCAGGGTGGGCCAGGTCCTGGGGGCATTTTATAAAAAAAAGTAGGGGGAGGACGGGACACTCCTGAGGCTCTTTGAGCCCCGGGGACCACCACCTCCTGGGAGCTTATTAATCATTTAGGAGGGGGCTATGCGGACCACCTCCATGGGCTCAAATGAACCCTGGGGACCAACACCTTCACAGGGCTTTATTTAATTAATGGGGGGCTGTACGCACTGCCCTTCTGGGCTGTTACAAGCCCGGAGACCACCACCTTCCTGGGCCAAATTCAACAATAGTGCGGGCGGCCTCATGTCCCCCCATGAACCAGGGACCACCTGGGCCAAAATAACGTTTTAAAGTGGGAGGGGCCCTAAATGGCTCGGGACCACCACCTCCCCAGGGCCGGCTCTTGCTATGTCTCGGAGTGCCCACCCCCGGGACATAGCTGTTTGCTTTTGCTTGGCGGGAGCTGACAGCTCCTGCCAAGCGAAAGCAAATACTGCAGTTCCAGTGGGGGGAAGCTGTCAAAGTGCTCCTGCTTGCTGGAAGCAGAGGTTTCATCTCTTTCTCTGCCAGCAGACATGTGGGCAGATAAAGAGATTAAACTATTGCTCTTGCACACAGGTAGCTGCATTTCTAGCAGTTCCCTGTGTGCAATAGCAATGCTGGCTTCCTCAAGGAGGCGGGGAGCCAGCTGGGGCCGCGGGGACCTTGAGGCTTCCTCCACGGCCCCCTAGATGCACACTAAGGGGCCCATTATGATAACGGGCGGATCGCCACCGCCCGTATGGCGGTGGCGATCCGCCCGCTATTTTCCTCCGCCAGCCACACATTTCCCCCCGCCATATTACTATGGCGGGGGGGACCCCGGCGGACGGAAAGACTGTCCGCCAGTTTTCTGCCCGGTCGATGAGTCGACTGGGCGGAAAAGCATTTAATATGGTGGCGGTGTCTAGTAGACACCGCCATCCATATTATGATGCATGCGGGGATATGCCTTTCCGCGGTGGCAACGCCGCCACGGAAAGGCATACGGTATTCTACATTGGGGGCCTGTAGCGTGCCCCCAGGGATTCTGGGGTGGGGGGTGCACATGGGGGGTACCTATGGTACCCCCCTGCATTTCAATGTACAACGTGGCAGGCACCGCGCGGTGCCTGTCACGTTGTGCATTGCACAGCACAACTTGCATTTCTGGCATTGCAGCGGGATGCGCCTGCCAGTGTGGCGGGCACATCCTAATGGGATGTGCGGGACCGCCGCATGCATTGCGGGCGGTCTCATTTCCCGGGGGTATGGTGGGCGGACAAAGTCCGCCCGCCATGCTAATGACCCCCTAAGTGCCCTGGGTCGGCTCCAGGGCACCCAGTGACTAGTGACCGGGCCCCGGGGGTTGGTGTCCAAAATCGGCTCAGGGAGGAGGGGCGTGCAGCGCCCTCCTACATTACATTTTGGTCAGGCCCCGGGGTATGGGATCCCCGTGGCTGAAATCGGCCTGGGCAGGGGGCCCCCTTCCTCATTCAATTAAGGCCAGACCCCGGAGGATGGGGCCTCCAGGCCATAATTTGGACAGGGGCTGCGCGTACCCCCTCCACCATTAAATTTCAGCTCGGGATGGGTCTCCGGGGCTGAAATCTTTCCGGGAAGGGGGGGTGTGCAGCCCCCTCCCCATTAAGTCATGGCCCCTGGTGATGGGGTCCTCGGGGTCATTCTGGCCCTGATGCTCATTTCACAAAAATTAAACCTCAGCATTAAGCACTTACACATATAAACATAGCAGGTGCTCCCGTTGAAGCTCCACTTTTGTAAAGAACATATGATCCTAACTCCTGGGCTTCGCAAGGCAAAGCAAGTGTGTTTTCTCAGCAATTCCATATTGAAAAATGTTCTGAAATCCTATGTGAATGCATTGATCTACTGGAGCGCAATCTGTATGTGACTGTGACAAGTGCATTCTTTCTTGACCTCTCTTGGAGAGAGCAGAGTCCATAAGTCCATGAGTTCAGAGTTCTCTCTTTACATTGCTAGGAGTATGCAAATGTGAAAAATCACTTGGATGCTTCCCTGTTTGGCCCCGCCCACCTTAGTAGTAGCCAAAGTTCTTTCTGCCATTTGCCAGAATGATGGACAACTTAACAAGCAGCCCCCCAGCACATTTCCTGCTGGTTTTGGCGAAGAGTTCTTGTTGCCAAGGAATATGAGGACATCTCCATCAAACAAATAAGCACTTACTTCATATAGTTAAGAAGAAGGACCCTTGTTTGGTGGAGATTTACCTCTTTGTAGTCTTTGTGGTCTTGTCCTCTACTCTATAGGAGATTTCATTTTATCACACAGCCACACACAGACCCAGTCATAGATTCACACACCCACTCACAAACCCACTCAGACACTCACGCACTTACTCATAGGCTGACTCACACACTCATGGAGGCACTCGCAAACCCACTCAAACATTCTCACACTCACAGACCCTTTGAGACACTCACTCAGACACTCATGCACCCACTCAGACACACACTCAGATACTCACACACCCACTCACAGACCCACTCAGATACTCATGCACCCCCTCACACACCCAGTGAGACACTTATTCAGCCTCTCCAGATTACAGAGACATTATAGTTAGACTTAGAGATCACTCATATGAAACCAGTGAAATTCACCAGTTAGAGTTACCTTAGCTTACTATAACTTACTCCCCAGCAATACACTGCTTATGACTTCACATATTACATCACTCAAGACATGGTCAGTGACATAACTGATGACATCTCATATGACATCACTGATGACATCATCCACAGAATCACTCACTCACACCCCTATGCAACCTCTCATACATCCAGTCACATACCCACACAACCACTCACATACCCAGTCACAGACCCATACAAGTACTCACACAACTACTCACCCATCCATAGAGCCACTCACCCAGTCACTCACTCATACAGCCACTCACACAACCCCTCACTCACCTATACAGCTACACATGCAACTAGTTACTCACCCATACAGCCAGGCACTCACCCATACAGCTTCTCACACACCCACATATTCAACCATATAGTCACTCACCCATATAGCCTCTCAACACAACCCTTTACTCACCCATACAACTACTCACACACTCAATCACCCACACAACCACTTACATACCCATTCACACATCCATAAACCAATTATACACTTGCCTACTCACCCATATATCCACTCACACAGACACTCACTCTCCAAAACAGCCACTCACACACCAACTCACTTAACAAACAACCACTCAAACAGCCACTCATTCACCCATACAGCTACTCATACACCCACTCACCCACCAATACAGCCACTCACACAACCACTCACCCATCCATAGAGCCACTCAATCACTGAAACAGCCACTCATACACACACACTCACCCACCCATGCAGCCACTCACACAGCCACTCACTCACCCATACAGCCTCTTAACAGAGCTACTCACACACCCATACAACCACTAACATACCCATTTACACATCCGTACAAGTCCTCAAATGCCTACTCACTTACCTATATAGCCACTAATACAGCCACAGATTGTGCAATACAGCTACTCACACACCCACTCACTTAACCACACACCCACTCAAACAGCCACTTACCCACACATACACCCACTTATACACCTAGTCAATCACCCTTAGAGCCGCTCACACAGCCACAGAGTCACTGATATAGCCACTCAAACACCCACTCATAGACCCATACAGTCACTCACACATCACTCACTCACCTATACAGCTACTCACACACCCACCTACTCACCAATATAACCACTCACACAGGCATTCACTCGCCCATACAGCCACTCACATACCCACTTTTTTACCCATACAGCCACTCATGTACCATTCACCCACTCTACACCCACTCACTCACCAATACAGCCATCTCACACAGCCACTCACTCACCCATACAGCTACTTACACACACACTTATTGACCAACACAGGCACTCACACACCCACTCACATACCCATAGAGCCAGTCACGTACCCACTCACACACAGATACAAACTGTCACACAGCCACTCACTTAATATATGGTAGAAATAGTATCACTCATCAGTAGAACACAAACTATACTAATTTAACTTTTGTGGTACCTTGGCATATATTTTTAACACTCATAAACTTTTAAAAAACACTCTCAATCGCTAGATGATGTCATCAGTGATATCATCAGTGATGTAACTGACCATGTCATGAGTGATATAATATATGAGGTCATCAGCAGTGCATTGCAAGGGCGTAAGTTATAGTTAGCTCAGGTAACTATAACTGCTGAATTTCACTGGTTTTGTACAAGTGAAATCTGAGCCTAGATATAACGTTCCTGTAACCTTGGGTTTTTTCCAGTTAATTTCTAAGTTTTTTTAATTCTATGTGTGTGTCTGTGTGTGGTGATAGATAGATAAATAGATATATAGACAGATAGGTAGATAGATAGATAGATAGATAGATAGATAGATAGAAGTTGAAGGATCAAAAGATACAACAGCCAGTCAGGGCAAACATCAGGATCCCAAAGGATACAATGAGTCACAAAGAAATGTAATATCTAAGTAAGAAGTGACTCAAACAGAAGTACTCACCAAAGAACCAAAATATATTTCCCCCACAATGTTTTGGCTTCCACATTTCTCAGGTAGCCCTAGAGTGTTTGCTCAGTGGCAGCACAGTCAGTCCATCTGGATGCAAGGATGTTAAATGGTATATCCAGAGGTTTTCTCTGGAGTCCAGTAGTTCTTCCTTTAAGACATGTTCCACTGGAAAAATCTTCAAATCTGATAGCAAATGGTCCACAAGACAAAATGATTGGCTACAGGCTGGTCAATTTTATTATTACGTTTTGCTGATTTGCGACTCCTGAATCATGTATGGGAGTCATTCACTCTTTTGCTTAAATATTGGTTTTTACAGATTTGGTGTTGGTACTGAATCACATAAATAATGCATGTTGATCCACATGTGACATGCTGTCTTTTTCATAGGTTCCTCTAGTAAAAGAACTTTTTGCTGATGATTTTTGTAAATGGTAGTCACGTGTGATGCACCTTTTAGAATCACATCAATAAACCCCTGCATTTGTTACATCTTCTTCGAGTTCAGGTCTTACAATAATAGCTTGTAAATTGGGAGATCTATAAGGGAAATGTTTTGTAGCTAGGAGCTGATGAATGATAGTCAACCACAAATACTATTCTATCACTTTTGTTTCTGCTGTTTGTATTCCAAATATGTTTTTTCCTGGGTAACTGCAACATCCTGTAAATTTGTTGCTCTATGATATTGCATTTGAAATTATTCAGCAAGCTCCTGTAGATGTTCCACTCCATGCCACTTCACTCTACGCCACTCCACGCTACACCACTTCACTCTATATCATTACACTCTATTCGATTGCGCTCAATGCCATTCACTTCTACGGAACTTCAGTCTATGCCACTTCACTGTATGCCACTACAATCTATGCTACTGCACTGTACTCTACTCAACTGTACGGAACTCCAGTGTGCGCAACTTCACCCAAAGCTATTACATTGTACACCACTCCACTCTATGCCACTCCATCTACGCCATTCCACTGTATTCTATTCCACTGTACACTACTCAACTCTACACCACTGCAGTGTGCGTCAGTCCACTCTACGCTATTCCACTGTATACCACTACACTTTACCTCCCTCCACTCTATGCCACTCCACTGTACGCCACTCCATTCTATGCCACTCTACTCGACGCTATTGCGCTCTGCGCCACTCCACTCTATGCCACTCAACTCTACGCTACTCCACTCTACGGGATTCCACTGTACATCACTGCACTACACCATACTCCACTCCATCCCATCCCACTCCACTCTACACCACTCCACTGTACGGTATTCGACAGTATGCCACTCCACTGTACCACACTCCACTCTACACCACACCACTTCACTCTACTCTACTATAGTATACAAAAATACACCCTATGACACTACAATGTACGACACTGTCCTCCACTCTACTGTCCAACCCTCCACTTGACGATACTCCACTAGCCGACACAGAACTGTATGCTTTGAAATGCATTTTTATTAAAATATAAAAGCATCAAAATTCAATTAGAAAAACAAAGGCTAAACCGCTGTTATAGTTAGAAACACTTTATTTATTCTTTCTATACAAATCAAACCTAAAATTCACAAAAATCACACATTATAAACTTATAGCTACATGTTTAAATTACTGTATTATATTTATTCTTTAGATACATATCAAACTTTAACTACCTAATAATTATAATTCTAAACGTATACCAGTCATTTATATTTTACGCAACACCTTCAAATTGTTTTAACTCGTGCACCTCCATACACAGTGTATTGATCTCGGTAGACACACTCCATTAACTATAACTCATCCCTCTAACGTACACTGAGATGTTATAAGTGTCATTGTAAAGGCTACTATTTTAGATGGTATAAGTAATATAATATAAAAGAATATATGCAGTGCATGGAGAAGCCATGAGTTATAGTTCATGTAGTGTGGCTGCCAAGTTCAATATGCTGTGTGTGCATTTGCATGAGTTAAAACAATTTTAAGGTGTTACACAAATTATAAATTGTAGGTATGTGCAGTGCTTCAGACACAGATTTATGGATGTATTCAGGATGAGAATTGGAGCCCACTGCATAGAAACATGAAAGGATGGTGTCTCTGGCAAGAGAATAAGAACAAGTCTGAGGACCTGACTTACTAAAGCTTTGCAATAGCGCTAGTACACTGCAAAGTGGAGCAAAGCGGCACATGCTATTTATTACCCAGTGCAAAGGTGCCGTTTTCATCTTGTAAAAAACTGCTTTGGGACGCTTTGCATTGAGGGGCGTTACAGGATTTGAATCAAAAACAAACGGCTAGATGAAGCAGGTTCGAAAATGGAGATGCGTGTGCCTTCTCCAAAAAAATCATGACTTATTGCATGTGTGCTGCAGTGCACAGCATACAATGCTCGGGAACCTTTTGAGTTGTGTTCACATAGCAATTCGTACTGTAAGGATAGGCTTCCAATTCAAATCCTGTTCAGTAAGCTTAATGCACCATGATGCAAGGTTCTGTTTCGTGCGAGGCAGCCTTATTCGAGCACTATGCAGGGGGGTGACGCTAGCAGTAGGCCATTCTCAGTAGATATGTCTCTGAGCTTTGCTTTTCCCTTTACATGATGGAACAAAGCATATTTGGATGCGACATAGACTGACATCTTAATAAATTTTGGCCCTAGTCTCTAACAAACAAGCTGCAGTTCCAGAATATCATTGTCATAAATATTGTATCCTAAATGTCGTTTACAAAGATATTGCCAACTTTGAGTTGATAATAGAAAGTCTACACCCAATGGGATGATAATTTAGTAAACAATGTTTAGGACACAATATTTATGTCAGATTATATCTCTCATGCCATATTCTCTACATAACTAAGCACCAAACATTTAATAATGAATATGCCAGTTTATCTAGCAGGCTTATCTAAAGTTACCATGCTCTGAATTTAGTCAATCTTTGTTGATTTTTCTACTATGATAAGCACTTGATGAGTTGGAGTATTTTGGCGAGTACAGACTTAAAGATATGAAGTCACTATCAATTCAACTTATACTGGTAAATATTATTCAAATAGCCATCACAGAACCATTTTGTGAATATTGAATAATGAAGACTTTTATTTTGGCAAAACTCTTCAGAAAAGTCAGAAAGGCCAAAGAGCAGCCTTTGCCATGTGATGCAAAATTCATAACTTCAAAACGAAAAAAAACATGCAGTCTCACAATGAAGCATCCATTACTCTTGCAAAACATCTTATACAACCATGGATGATATGCATTTTTTAATTCTAGAGTGTCATCAAAAATGATGAGTGGCATTTGCAAAATGGGAGTTTGAAGGCAATGGCAAAAGGGTTGCCATAAAAAATGTAATATAAACCAAATAAGTCACCAAAAAGTAAAGAACCTAGAAGAGCTGATACACAAAACCTGAGACATAGGGGCCGATTCCGATTCGGGCCGGAAAACATACCGACCGACTCGGTACGGGATTATAGTCCGACCGACACGAACCGGCGCTGCCCGACCTGCGTAGTACGATGAAATGCATGTGAATCACGACCGACTCGTACGGAACACAAGCCGAACGACCGAACCGCACGGAAACCAGCTATCCGGCCGGGAAACCACGCGAATCGAACCGACCAACACACACCAGGAATTAACCCGACCGAAAAGTACCCGCGAACTCCGACCCGCGCATTACGATGCAATGCGTGGAAAACCAGACCGAGTCGCACGGAGCCCAAGCCGTACGACCGACACGCATACAAAACCCAGCCGAAGCAACCCAATACTCCGCGACCGACGCGTACGCCGCACATGAAACCTAGCAGAAACACAGCGTGAACGACTCGGAGAAGCTCACACGAGACAACTGCAGCGTCCTACTCGGTCAGAAGAACGTCTCCTACATGCACCAAAAATACAAAGGAAAAAATACAAAAAAAGGGCCAAACAAGCAATTACAAAGCCAATAAATACTGGGGGAAACATGGAACAAAGACACACCCACAACTCCACCCATATAAAGGCCACAAATCCCTACCATGATCCTTTGCAAATTCAACTGACCTGCCAGCACAGAACACCATCAGACAGCAACCACGGACACACTCACAGCTCATCCATCACACAAGCCACACACCATTAGCACCTCAACAAATAGCACCCTCACATACACCCAGCAAAACCTACACTCACACACCCTCACTTGCACACACACACACATCAATCACCACCACCACCCATCACCATGCCCCCAAAGAAGAATCCAAAGTTCCTAGACAGTGAATTGGAAGTCCTGGTAGATGAGATCCTCAGGGTAGAGCCACAGTTGTTTGGTACATTGGTCCAACAGACCCCCATGTCGCAGAAAACCAAGATGTGGGAGAGGATCGTCGACAGGGTGAACGCACAATCACCATGTTTGCGCACAAAGGAAGACATCCAGAACAGGTGGTATGATGTGCGCAGGAGGGTCAAGGACCTACTAAAGAAGGATTACATCTTGAGTCAGCGCACCAGCAGTGGCCCTCCTGCCAAACCACTATACCTCAGGCCCTGGGAGGAGAAGGTGCGGGCCATCCTACCACCAGTGAGCGTATATGAACTATCAAACATCCCAGAGCCTGGTGAGTACACAACAAATATACACAATATTGTGTGACAATACACACACATCACTGTCAAGGGGATAGTCAAACCATGCACCCTTAGCAAATCCACAGCAACCAAAAGATAATCACCCCAAGATGTGTCTGTCAGTCAGATAAACACAATACATGCCATCTCATAGTGATATGTAACTGTGTCATGACATGTACAAACCTAACAACAAATACAGCAAGGCAGTGGCACAAATCTAACCAACAAAGACAGTCAGATATTTTGCCACCACCTCACAGGGAAGCTCACTGAAAGGAAGGAATTCTGTGTATGCTGGTGAAGTCAGTGTAGCCAATAGCATGATGGGAGTTGTAGTCACAGACATAGGTCACCCTCACAATTGGCCCATCAACACCACCCTGAACCATGCTCACATCACAGGGAGTGGAAAAGAAATGACAAGATGGCTGACACTGGGTACTGCTGTGGGGAGCACAAGGCCCTGCTGGGAACTGTGCACCAACAAACAGCAGGACACCACTGTCAGCCATCTTGCCATTGCTGTCACACTCACACACAGTGAAGTCGACTCAAAAGGAAGGAAGTATGGGCATGCTGGGAAGGGGGTGTAGGCAATAGCATGATGGGAGTTGTAGTCACAGATATTGGTCACCCTCACAATTGGCCCATCAACACCACTCTGAACCATGCTCACATCACAGGGAGTGGAAAAGAACTGACAAGATGGCTGAAACTGGGTACTGCTGTGGGGAGCACAAGGCCCTGCTGGGAACTGTGCAACAACCAACAGCAGCACACCACTGACTGCCATCCTGAAAGCCAACTTGCACTCCCTGCAATGGAAGCACGTTCCATGGTGGGATATCTGGCTGGGTGGGAAGGAGGACTGACAGCTCTGACCATAGTCACCAGCAGCTTTTCTCACACACCCCCTTAACACAAACTCCACACAACTCACCTGGGAGAATGCAATGCCTCACACTCTAATTAAATATCCCACAAAGAACAACCACACTGGGCTATGCCGTGTGAAGCACAGGGACACTTTTGGGACTTGTAGCCAAACAAACGCCAGGACAACACTGTCAGCCATCCTGTCAGCACAGGCACACTACCCCACCGGGAAGCAGAGTCAAAAGGAAGGAAGTATGGGCATGTTGGGAAGGGGGGTGTAGGCAATAGCATGATGGGAGTGGTAGTCACAGCTCAACATCCCCCACCCGCATGGCCCAGCAAGCTCACACTGAAGCATGCACACCTCACAGGGAGTGAAAAGCCACTTCAAAGATGTCTGACACTGGCCACAGCTGTGGGGAGCACAAGGCCCTGCTGGAAACTGGGCACCAACAAACAACAGGACCACACTGTCAGCCATCTTGCCATTGCTGTCACACTCACACACAGTGAAGTCCACTCAAAAGGAAGGAAGTATGGGCATGCTGGGAAGGGGGGTATAGGCAATAGCATGATGGGAGTGGTAGTCACAGCTCAACATCCCCCACCCACATGGCCCAGCAAGCTCACACTGAAGAATGCACACCTCTCAGGGAGTGAAAAGCCACATCAAAGATGTCTGACACTGGCCTCAGCTGTGGGGAGCACAAGGCCCTGCTGGGAACTGGGCACCAACAAACAACAGGACCACACTGTCAGCCATCTTGCCATTGCTGTCACACTCACACACAGTGAAGCCGACTCAAAAGGAAGGAAGTATGGGCATGCTGGGAAGGGGGGTGTAGGCAATAGCATGATGGGAGTGGTAGTCACAGCCCAACATCCCCCACCCACATGGCCCAGCAAGCTCACACTGAAGCATGCACACCTCACAGGGAGTGAAAAGCCACTTCTAAGATGTCTGACAATGGTGCTCTGTTGTGGGGAGCACAAGGCCCTGCTGGGAACTGTGCAGCAACCAACAGCAGGACACCACTGACTAACATCCTGAAAGCCAACTTGCAGTCCCTGCAATGGAAGCACGTTTCATGGTGGGATGTCTGGCCTGGGGGGAGGAGGAGTGCCAGCTCCGACTACAGCTACCAGCAGGCCCTTACACACACACCACTTCCACTAACTCCAAACAACACACCTGGGACCGTGCCCTACAAGAGAGTGAGTGAAAAGCCACTTCCAAGATGTCTGACAATGGTGCTCTGTTGTGGGAGCACAAGGCCCTGCTGGGAACTGTGCACCAACCAACAGCAGGACACCACTGACTGACATCCTGAGAGTCAACCTGCACCCACTGCAAGTGTGGCATGCTTCATGGTGGGACAACTGGGCTGGGGGGAGAAGGAGGTCCGGATGTCAACCAAATACCACCAATGCTGGTCATGCACACACCTCAACATCCACATAGAAATGCATCAGGTTGGCAGGACAATGAGCCACACCAATATCAACCTCTGACTGTGACAACTTAGGACAATGCAATGTACAGGGCCTTATCCAGAGGTACAGACACAACTGTCATGTGTTTGAACCAGTGATGCCTGCAGAAACATAACATACATTGTGTGTCTCTTCCAAAAACAGGTGATGATGGGGACACAGCAGCAGATGAGGAGGAGTCCCTGTCCCAGGCTCCGGGGGACCCTGATCTCTCTGGTGTGGAACAGCCTCTGCCCTCATCGGATGGCGAAGACCAACCTGGCACCTCCGGTGGGAGTCATCATGCAGCACCCGCAGGACCACCATCTGCACCCCCTGCACCCATTCCTCCAACATCTGCCAACACACAGACCACCCCCGCCGACACAGACAGACCAAGGATACTCAATGACAACAGCACAGGGACCACAGCCCACCGTGAAGCAACGGACAACAACCCCAGTACCAACCCCCAAGGGGGCCGAGGGTCACCTGTGCGTGCCACGGCAGCTCCCGCACGTGTGTCCAGGGGTGGTGGTAGGGGTGGTAGGCAGAGGTCGCTGTTTGCAGAGGGGTCTGGACTGCATGATGACCCACAACTGGCACGCATTGCTGAGGCGTACCAGAATAGCACCGGAGAGGTCAGCCAGGTAGTGGGGATCCTCAAGGACATTCAACAGCAGCAGGCTGCCCATCATGCCCGCTTGGACTCCCACATGTCCCGTGTGGAGACACACATGTCTGGCATGGAGTCCAAGTGGGACACATTGGAAGAACTGACAGGGTTGCAGAGGGACATATTGACATGCCTCTGCCAGATTAGCACCAACATGTCCACACCTCCCTGTGTGCCCACAACATCTGGTGCCGCAACAACTGCAACTGCCACAGGGAGGGAGAATGACTCTGGTGGAGAGTCCTCTGCACTGCAGCGGCCTGCACATGAGGGTCCCCCCAGAAAGAAGAGGGGTCGTCCGAGGAAGGACAACTGAGAGGCCGATGGCCATGTACATCCCCCAGGAACCCAACACCTGTTCTGGAAATTCTCCTTTGTGTGCAAACTGTTCACCCTGTCGAATGCAACACAACTCTCCAACATGACATGGGGAGTTTAAGTTGGACTAATGTATCAGATGACTGTGGACTTTACTCAGGACATTTCTGCTACCAACACTTCCAACTCATCTGGGAACTTTGGATTACAATACCAATGTACAGCACCCACCATCCTGTGCACTATCCTCACACATGTATGTAATAAACTCACTAATACACCATACTTGCCTCTGTTGTGATTCCAACGTTGTTTTTGTCATGGAGATGATGATCTGCTAAATGACACTGTGCATGCTAACTGCCACAGCAAGTTCAACACAGTCATGTGAGTCATGGCGACGTGACACATATGCGGGAGACACACCACTAGGGCTACACAACACATAGACACCAGGGCCATCGGACTCATCGCCTACACTGATGTTGCCAGGAAATACAGTGGAATGCACAGACACCACACCTATTCAGAGTCTGTGTTAACTAGCCCACAGGTGCAGTAAGCAAATGTCAGTCAGATGTGTGACCACAGACAACACACATCCCAAAGTGAAGCACAGGTTTATTACACATTTGCAACATGTTGTTTCCACTACAAATGCAAGGTAATCCCACGTGGCAGTGGCCACACAGTCAAAAAGTGTAGAAGAAATAAAGTCCAGGGGTGTGTGGCACATCACCTGTAGGGAAACGACTGCTGCCACCCTGAAAGCTGAATCATGGTGTCGGGGGATCCAAGTTGACCAAACAACTCTGTAAGCACCCTGTGAAGGACAGACATGACACACAGTCAAAAGCACTGAAGAACAGGACAGAACTGCAATACTCATGCCCAATACATGTCACAAGATACCTACACAAAACCAAGTTAGCATGTCAACACTGTTGGGGAGTACAGACTACCTCTAAGGTAACATCGCTGCACGCATCCAGTCAAGTAGCACATGGCCACACTCAAACAGCACCAGAGCACCACCCACACATATCATGCAAACTCACATCATTGACATGACAACTCTCTGGATACTCACATTCAGCTGAAGAAGTTGGTGATGAGCTGTGTGCGGACATCACCCTCATCGTCATCATCATCACTGGCATCGTGGCCCAGGCCAGGATCCTCCACAGGTGGCGGATGTTGGTCATCGTCATCCAGGATGAGAGGCAACTCCTTCCGCACTGCCAGGTTGTGTAGCATGCAGCAGACGATGACAATCTTGCACACCTTTGCTGGGGCATATGGGAGGGCCCCTCCTGTCTTGTCCAGGCAGCGGAAGCGGCTCTTCAGGAGACCAAATGTCCGCTCGATCACTCTCCTGGTCCGACCATGTGCCTCATTGTAGCGCATCTGGGCTGGTGTCACAGGGTTCCTGAGGGGTGTCAGCAACCACGGCATGTTGGGGTATCCGGAGTCACCTACAGACAGACAATTGCACATTAGCTGAGTTGGAAAAGAGGGTGGAATACAACATTGCAGAACACACACAATGGTACAAAGTCAGTACACACCGACAAGCCAGGCACGCTGGTTCTGCATCTGTGACATCATCCTCGGGATGCGACTACTCCTCATCACGTAGGCATCGTGTGCAGAACCGGGGAAATGGGCACACACGTGTGAGATGCTCATATCTGCAAGACATACCACCAGAGCATTGACCGAATGGTAATGTTTCCTGTTCCTGTATGCCTGCTCATGTGCCTGTGGTGGTACCAAAGCCACATGTGTCCCATCAATGGAGCCAATGACATGCGGCATCCTCCCCAGGGCATAGAAGTCACTCTTGACGTCAGTGAGTTGTTGACGTTTAGGGAAATAGATGTACTGGTTCAGGTATCTCAACATTGCCTCCAAAACATCGCGTAGCACACGGCTGAACATGGTCTGTGACATCCCACCAGCAGACGCCACATTGTGTTGAAAGGTACCGGTGGCAAAGAGGTGTAGGGCTGCCATCACCTTCACCTTGGGGGTCAGCGCTGTAGGGTATGGCCGGCCAGGTTCCAAATGTGGGGCCAACCGCACCGCCAATTCCTCAATTAGCGGCCTGTTGAAGCGGTACCGTCGGATGCAGTCACGTTCAACCATCGTTGCAAGGTCAGGGAATGGTCTATGGACAGCTGGTGCCCTGCAGTGCATAGGTGAAGAAAGAAAGATTGTCAGTCACCCCACATATGTGGCATAGACCATACTCAATATCACATGATACATCATTACGAGACACAAGTACCTGATGTGTGTGCCGTTCTGTAAGGACATGTATGGCACCTACATGGCCAACATCTAACATCACAGTTCAACATGTGTTGACAACAAGTTCCAGGTTGTGCTATGGGATATCATTAGGCTGTGTCACAGTACACATGTACTGCTGTCACGTTCCAAACACACACCACAGTGACATTTGAGGACAGATGTGCCCCAGGCATCACAGCTCGATGACAGGTAGATTCCCAGGGACCCTGTATTGCCACATGGACACTGGCATGACATGGCGTATCATGAATACACCACAGCAAAACAACCATGACCCCCACAGGTAGTGGTCCCTGTTGCCTCTGCAGGACAGACATGGACGTCTGTGACACACACACACGCACAACATCAAAGTCCATGCACAAACAACGTGGATGTGGAGACTGTCTCCCATTGTGCACATGGAATCAGAGACATTGTAAACACAACATGCACACAGACTGTGGAGGGCCATCACTATTGTGGCAATGGGTCACACTGTGATGTACATACCTTCCCACATGGGACTCAGGGGGTATGTGACATGACATACACATACACAACCTGGAAATGTGACCATGCCACATGCACTGAAATGAACAGTTGCACATCACAGTGGTCATGTGCACAACACACAAAGGATTATGTCCCCATGAACACGTGCACAGCCTGGGAGTGGCTGCCCCCAAGTGCCATCCAAAAAACCACATGTTGACCCCCATACACAGAAAAGGTAATGCAGCCTTACATGCCTTAGGATACAGTGTGGACAGGCTGTGGTGTTGTAGGTGTGCCCCTGAGTCCCTGGCAAGTAAATGTGGCTGGCATACGTTCACCAGTGACAAGCCTGCTGACATATGCGAGTGACTTGTACAGGGACGCGTTGTACAGCAATGGACCGATCCGTGTGCACGCATTGGCCATTGCATATGATGTGAGCGGGTACGCGTTGTACAGCAATGGACCGATCCGTGTGCACGCATTGGCCATTGCATATGATGTGAGCGGGTATGCGTTGTACAGCAAAGGACCGATCAGTGCGCACGCATTGGCCATTGCATATGATGTGAGCGGGTACGCGTTGTACAGCAATGGACCGATCGGTGCGCACGCATTGGCTAGGGCCTGGCATGGCAACGGACGCGTTTTCGAAGCTTTAACGAGTCTGATGCAGTGAATTCAGTTGGCCAGCCACAACAATGTTGCGAATTCATGGGTGTCATGAAGTTTAACTTTTGAAGGATGCTGTGGGCGTGTATAAGTGGTGCAATTCCATGGATTGGCCAGATTCAGAAGATGCAAACGACTTGGACCTATCACTTTGGACACATGGGACAGTATCTGCCTCTGCAGCACACATATAATGCTGGCTGTTCCCCTGAGAGCTCACTTGCCTGCACTACATGCTCCAGGACGACATCTGCCACCAACACTGCTGCTGTCTCTGCATCCTCTGGCTACTGCAATGGCACGTACTGTGGAGAGAGCCCCAGCCTTCACCACTGAGGAAAACCAGGCCCTGCTGGACAGCCTCCTTCCACAGTACAGCAAGCTGTATGGGAAACCAGGGGAGCAGGTGAGTGTGCTGTCCACTGCCTTACTAAATGTGCATGTTGTCTGACTAGCAAGACTTACAGTGTGCACACCACTGGCTAGCATGCTCACTGAGTAGTTCTCACCCCCAAAGTGTGTAGTTACATGCACTGAACAGGTATAGTGCAGTAACAGTGCATTCCAACAAGGTTTTACTTCCCAGGCAATGATACCATGTAGTAACTGCTGGCAAACTGTTCATAGCCATCGTTGCTCTGCCTGTGTACATCATATGCCCCTGTGATTGAGACATGTATATCCAACTGTGTGATGCACGGATATGTTGCATGTGTAGTAATGGCCTTTTCACTTTGTCATCCTCACAGGTTGATGCCCACCAGAAGCAGGAAATCTGGCTGACCATCGCCCGGGCAATAAGATCCATGGGGGACTACAAGCGCCGGATCCGCAAATGACAGAAGAGGTGGCAGGACCTTCGGGGCTGGACCCGGAGGATCTCAAGGGTCCAGCTGAAGCTGTCGCCTCCTCGCAGGCGGGGCGGACACCGGACCCTGACCCCCCACATGCTCAGGATCCTGGCGGTGGTCTTCCCTGACCTGGATGGGCAGCTGAAGGCCAGACAGCAGCAAGGAGGGGGTGAGTCCATGACTGCACTGTGAACTTTGTCTGACATGCTATGTGCCCTCCTCTGGCCTGGTTAAACTTCCACAGTACATCAGTCTTGTGGTCCAGGACCCATGTCCCTCAATTGTGACATGCCCACTCCTCATCTGATACCCAGGTGTGGCCCTTACAGTCAGGAAATTGTGTCACTTGGGTACTGTGTCCTTGCATTTTGCTTCGCTCAAGGTGGGGGACAGCATTTGTTCCCGTAACTTTGTGGTGGGCTTCATGGGTGGGTCAATTGCTTACACAATGCCTGAGTTCTGACATGTAATCTGCGTGTAACTTTGATATGTGGTCCAATTGCTGATCTGACTCACCACATGTGCCTGGGGTATTTGGCACACCCCCATGCTGCGGGTGGGAACAATGTTTGGGCCTCAGGAGTATGTATATCAAGTGTGTCACACATGCTTAGCCACCTGCCTACTGTCCAGGGCTCATCCCTCTTTCACGTGGAG
This sequence comes from Calotriton arnoldi, assembly GCA_963921515.1. Taxonomy (NCBI): domain Eukaryota; kingdom Metazoa; phylum Chordata; class Amphibia; order Caudata; family Salamandridae; genus Calotriton; species Calotriton arnoldi. The sequence continues at coordinate 804,784 of CAWUFW010006664.1, forward strand.
CAGGACAGTCATGCCTACTCCAGGGCATACAATACACTCTGTACTCCCACTCCCCTGTATCAGCTGACACGTTGTGCTCAGTGAAATGTTCCCTCAGGTGTCTGCCTCTGTGTCATTGTGCTGTGGCTTCGTTGTCAGGACTACTGGGGTGATTATCAGTTAGGGCTCAGCATGCCATCTGAGATGTGACCATGAGAGACGATACTTCTGTGACATATAGGTGTTTGATCACTTGACTGTGCAGACTGGTGTATGCGACTGTGAAGTTCAGGCAGCTGTTTTTCATTCACAGCAGACTGTGAGGTGCTCAGGTTCAGAGAGTTGTGTTTCATGTCTCCCATATGTCCAATTGGTATGACGTGGACAAATAAGAGTTCAGATGATGTGGTTTGTGGGGGATGGACATGTGCACTTGTCAGCTACAGAACTTGCATTCCCCATGACCTAGGATTGTGACACAGTGCAGACTGTTGTTGGCTGGCTAACCTGCCCATGTGACTGGAGACAGTGATGTATGACTTTGCAGGCATGCCTGTGCCATGGCATTAAACTTCCTAAGAGTGATCCTGCAGGGGAGTGACATGTGCAACATGCACCCCATTGTGGCATTGACTATCCAGACATGGGTGCATCATGGTGTCTGGTGCTGGTATGCATCACATGCATTTCAAATTAGACTCTGGCCATCCCTTTATCCGGACACCTGTACTGACTCAGTGGCAAGAGATGTGATGTGTGCATGTTCACATACTTCACCGTGTTCTCTGCAATGTCCAACAACTGTGTAGGAAGTGCATGTGTCCACACTGGGGTATTACCATCCGACAGGCACCAGACAGATGGGTGCAAGGCCAGGAGGGGTGTGAGTGCCATGGTTGACCATCAGACTGACAATTGGCTTATCCTAATCTGTGTGAGCACTTTTGGCAATGTTCAACTAAGGATGCCAGGGCTTGCTCTGTAATGTGCTGTACTTACTGTGGTGTGTGCGGTCAGTGCAGGTGACTGATGTTTGTCTGTTTCCCTAATTGTTTGCAGATACATCCAATGCCACAGGAGGGGACAGCTCCACGGACCAGGAGGAGCTGCAGAGCCAGACTGGGTCAGCAGCCGATGAGTGGTCGGAGGGACCCAGTGGCACGGAGGGCAAGGGGAGCCACACCGAGGAGTCCTCCGCACAATCCACCTCAGCTGAGGACCACAGCAGCTCGGAGGATGACTCCCTTGTGGAGGCGGGTTTCAGCAGCCACCACACCCCAGCTAGTATGGCTGGCCCCGCCACCACCACCACCACCATCACCGCCCTCCCATTGGCACCCATTCCAGAGGTCCGTGGAGGCTCCCGTGTTCGGGAGCGTGTCTCCTTCGTGCTAGGCACCGCACCCCCTGCCCCTGTGTCCCCTGCTGCCCTGAGTGAGGAGTCTGTGTACTTACTTCGCCAGCTCCATGTAGGGCAGACAGCAATGCTGAGTGTCCTCCATGCGCACACCACTCTATTGACACAGCTGGTGTCGTTCATGGAGGGCATCTCATCGGGCATGTCTGCCCTACAGAGGAGCAATAAGTCCATGGACTCCTCCCTGACGGCAGCAGTGTCCCTCCTCCAACAGTCCCTCACCCCTCCTACCTCTGCCCCATCCACACTTCCTGGCACCCTACCTGTCCTAAGCACATGCACACCTGCACAATCACCCAAACACACAGACACGAGCAGCACAGAAACACCCAAAACAAAGTCAAAACGTGCACGCAAGCATCCTCAGGGGACTGATACCACACCCACAGGGGATGGGGAACAGACACACACACAGGCATCCACAGTCACTCCGCAGTCCTCCAAATCCTCTCCCTCCAAGACCCCTTCCCTTGCCTCACCTGCAACCCCACCTAAAAAGCAGCTCTTCCTCTGTGACCTCGGCCTCTTCCCCTCCGATCCAGCTGATCCAGCATACAGGGGGAAGAGGAAGTCCACCCACACAGAGGGAGTGCCCCTCACCCCCAGACACCCTCCCCCAGGCACAGACAAACTGAGGCCCCCACCCGCAAGTCCCCCGGGCCCGGAAGAGCAAGACCCCACCACCGCCCTGCAGCTCAACCACACAGTCTCCTTCCTCCATCCCTCAGGCCCCCACAACACAGGTTCCCCCACCACACCCTGCCCCAAGTTCCCCCACCCACAGATACACCATCCCCAAAATGATCCGGCCTTCTCCACCTACCACTTGCTCTTCCAGCCCCACCCCCCGCTGCACATGTTTGTGCCACTGGTGTGGAGACCATGTCCTCCCCTCTGTCCTGCCCACCTTACCTGAACCCCATTCTACTCCCCTGGAGATAGGCACTGCAGTGGAGTCCACTACCACCCCGTCTGACTTGGGCACTGCAGTGGGGAACCTGTCCACTCCATCTGGCCAGCCCACTGCAGTCGTGCCGGCACCCACACCATCTGACTCATGCCCCCAGTTGTGCCGGCACACACCATGTCAGACACCTCCACTGCAGTTGTCAGTGACTCTCCAGCACCAGCCACCCCTTCCCTGCCTCCTTCTGCTGAGCCCTGATCCTCTCCCTGCGGTGCCTGGCCTGCCCCCCGTATGCCCCTCCGAGGGGAATGTCCCTGGTCCGTAGCAGTGCAGGCAAGCAAAGGGTGACATCTGCCACTGTCACCCTGTTTGGACTTTAGTGATGGACTGGCCATTGGCCTTTGTGTTTTTTCAGGACTTTCTATTTTACACACACATATGCTGAATAAAGCTACTTTCAGTTCTCTAGTGGTTTTGCTTCAGATGTACATGATGTTGATGATGCTAACCATGCCCTTGCTGCAGTGATGGTGATTTTTGATATCAGGAAAATGAAGTGTTACTGTGCAGGACCCCATGTGGTCCAGGGGGAATGTGTCCTATCCTGGTGTGTAGCCATGTCATCCTTTTCAGCAATATGAGGGTGTCATGTTTTCAATATTTGCCAATGGGATTTCCTACATTTATTTGCAATATCACATCTGTGGCTTACACCCCTGCACATCAGATGTGCTTGCCATTGTTCAATTTGTCTATTTCCCTGACTGTGTGACCATCTCTACTGGACATGCAAGTTTGGGCATCAATGGGGAAGGACTCATCTGTGTTATCAGTGCAACTTGCTATACATGTGTGTTGGATCTGTGCAGATGATTTCGGTGACACTCCCATGACCAGGCTGATGTGACGAGAGCCTTAATTTTGTGCTAATTGTTGACAGAGTGACCAAGTGTTCTGCTGACATGATAGAGCCCTGCAGAGACAACGTATGGCACAGCTTTCCTTACACAGGAGTGGAGTCCTCTCATGGCAGTGTGTAATTCCGTGACATTGCCTGAGCCCAAGGTGTGTGTTGTGTGAGCATGTCTGTGTGTGTTCACTTCCATTTTGCTACGCAGGCTGGGATCCCTAGTGATGTTCCTGTTTGTGATGCTTGCTGAGTTGACCTATGTTCCACCCAAATCTTCGCCCTGGGTTCTCTGTGATGTGGGTGCATGGCACATTACTGGTCATCAGGGTGTCATCCATAGGTGTGTTTGCTGTCAGGGCTGAGTTTGTGGGCAAACGCAGATGAGACACAGTCAGGATTCCCCTTGGCACTTGTTGGTTACACAAGTCATGTAATTTACAGTTTGTGTTAGCTTTCAGTGATTGTGACCCGTTGTGTGTGTGTGACTGCTGCCACTCCTCAGGTTCAGAGCTGCAATGTTGGAAGTTGTCTATGTGTGTTCTTTGTGGGTGACCTTGGCTTCTTCATTGGTGTGTGACTGTGGCCGGGATCCCATTGGTTGGTGTGGATTTGACGTCACGCCCATGTACAGCGTACTGTGCAGTGTGTCAGACATTCACGAGTCTTGTTGACTGGCCATGTGTGATGGGTTTCTGCACCTTAGTTCCCACCACCACCCCTGGGATTGTCATGGGTGCATGTGCAATGTCACCAGTCCATGTGAGCTTCACTGCTGCACATTGGTGGAGATCAAGGTGTGTGGTGTTGAGTGTGTGAAAATGAGAGTTGTTGCACGGCTAGACCCTTACTTCCATTTTGGCCTTGGCTGACAGGCCATGCTGATTGATTTGTGCTTGTGTAGGTGTGATGGTAGTTTGTTGCTCAGGACACATGACTGTGGTTCACAGTGTGAACGACATCAAGCTTTGTCATCACAGTGGGATTATCATGCAGGCCAGGGTCACCACAATGTGGGGTCCCTGGGAGTAGTGCTGTGGTGGGTCTGTCTCTTGCTGTGTTAGTTGCTGTTCCTACAAGCTCGTGTCACATGTGTAATTTGGGCTCCCTCTCATCTAACAATGCCTGATTGCCCACATAGGGGAATCCGATCCATGAGTTACTTTTGTGTGGCACTGTATACACATCTGTGTAATTGGGATTCAGGCCTCCTCATGTGTTGTGTGGTTGCCTGGGGACACTGGCACACCCCCCATCACCTGTTGTGTTTGATATGCAGTGTGAGGCTGCCTGTTTGTGTTTGTGCATCTGCACCACTGCATTGGCATATCTTTAGTGTGCCATTGGCTGTATGTTGTTTAGTGGCTTTCCCCTGCTGTCCCTGGGACTCATAGGTCATCAGTCAGCACAATGATCATGGTTTGTATGTCCCATTGCTGCCATGGTATGGTATTTGTTCACCTCACGTATACAGTCTCCACAGGATATCTACATTTGTGTGACCATTGGTGCAGATATGTGGGTCTGCATTATGATGGTCACTTCTGTCATTGTGTTATTGATGAATGTTGACAATGTCAGCCCCCATGGGTGATGTTTGTCTGCACATGGCCAAAGGTATGTCTTATTTGCACTGCACTGTTTGCCTCACCCAATCTATGTTGCTATGGGACACAAGCACTACTATGCCACAGATGTGTTTGTTGTTCTGTGACCAGGAATCATCCATGCTGTTTGGCAGTTGCAGCTTTTCCCATGACAACACTTACATTTTGCTCACTGTGATGATGGGGTTTTAGACCCCATTGCCACAATGTTCAAAATGTGCTTCAGGTATGGACCCCACACTTACATTTTGGTCACTGTGGTGATGGGGGTTTAGACCCCATTGCCACAATGTTCAAAATGTGCTTCAGGTATGGACCCCACACTTACATTTTGGTCACTGTGATGATGGGGTTTAGACCCCATTGCCACAATGTTCAAAATGTGCTTCAGCTATGGACCCCACACTTACATTTTGGTCACTGTGGTGATGGGGGTTTAGACCCCATTGCCACAATGTTCAAAATGGGCTTCAGGTATGGACCCCACACTTACATTTTGGTCACTGTGATGATGGGGTTTAGACCCCATTGCCACAATGTTCAAAATGTGCTTCAGCTATGGACCCCACACTTACATTTTGGTCACTGTGATGATGGGGTTTAGACCCCATTGCCACAATGTTCAAAATGTGCTTCAGCTATGGACCCCACACTTACATTTTGGTCACTGTGGTGATGGGGGTTTAAACCCCATTGCCACAATGTTCATAATGTGCTTCAGCTATGGACCCCACACTTACCTTTTGGTCACTGTGATGATGGGGTGTTAGACCCCATTGCCACAGTGGTCTGCTTGCATTGTGGAGGCCACACACATTTATGTGTGACACATGTGATAGGGGGTCACATTGTATGTTCAATGTCATGTTCAGTGTTGTAGGCATTTGACACAGACTACACACGCTTGTCATGGTGTTGGGGGGATGTATTTTTCAGACATTCCTTATGTTGGAGTATGCTGGTTGTGTCATGCATTACCCATCCTATGAGAAGGGGTGGTGTGGGTGGTAGGCATCCAGCACCCATGAGTAGGGGTGGTGTTAGTGGTGGGCATCCATCCCCCTCTGAGTGGGGATGGTAGTGGTGACAGGCATCCAGGCCCCCATGAGTAGGGGCGGTGGTAGTAGCAGGCATCCAGCCCCCTATGAGTGGGGATGGTAGTAGTGGCAGGCATCCAGCCCCCCATGAGTAGGGGAGGTGGTAGTGGCAGGCATCCAGGCCCCCATGAGTAGCGGTGGTGTTGGTGGTAGGCATCCATCCCCCTATGAGTGGGGATGGTAGTAGTGGCAGGCATCCATCCCCCTATGAGTGGGGATGGTAGTAGTGACAGGCATCCAGGCCCCCATGAGTAGGGGTGGTGGTAGTGGTAGTCATCCATCCCCCTATGAGTGGGGATGGTAGTGGTGGCAGGCATCCAGACCCCCATGAGTAGAGGTGGTGGTAGTGGCAGGCATCCAGCCCCCCATGAGTAGGGGTGGTGTTAGTGGTAGGCATCCATCCCCCTATGAGTGGGGATGGTAGTAGTGGCAGGCATCCAGCCCCCCATGAGTAGGGGCGGTGGTAGTGGTAGGCATCCATCCCCCTATGAGTGGGGATGGTTGTAGTGGCAGGCATCCAGCCCCCATGAGTAGGGGTGGTGGTAGTGGTAGGCATCCATCCCCCTATGAGTGGGGATGGTAGTGGTGACAGGCATCCAGGCCCCCATGAGTAGGGGTGGTGGTAGTGGCAGGCATCCAGGCCCCCATGAGTAGGGGTGGTGTTAGTGGTAGGCATCCATCCCCCTATGAGTGGGGATGGTAGTAGTGGCAGGCATCCATCCCCCTATGAGTGGGGATGGTAGTAGTGAAAGGCATCCAGGCCCCCATGAGTAGGGGTGGTGGTAGTGGTAGGCATCCATCCCCCTATGAGTGGGGATGGTAGTGGTGACAGGCATCCAGGCCCCCATGAGTAGGGGTGGTGGTAGTGGCAGGCATCCAGCCCCCCATGAGTAGGGGTGGTGTTAGTGGTAGGCATCCATCCCCCTATGAGTGGGGATGGTAGTAGTGACAGGCATCCAGGCCCCCATGAGTAGGGGTGGTGGTAGTGGTAAGCATCCATCCCCCTTACCCAAGGGGGATGGTAGTGGTGACAGGCATCCAGGCCCCCATGAGTAGGGGTGGTGGTAGTGGCAGGCATCCAGCCCCCCATGAGTAGGGGTGGTGTTAGTGGTAGGCATCCATCCCCCTATGAGTGGGGATGGTAGTAGTGATAGGCATCCAGGCCCCCATGAGTAGGGGTGGTGTTAGTGGTAGGCATCCATCCCCCTATGAGTGGGGATGGTAGTGGTGACAGGCATCCAGGCCCCCATGAGTAGGGGTGGTGGTAGTGGCAGGCATCTAGCCCCCCATGAGTAGGGGTGGTGTTAGTGGTAGGAATCCATCCCCCTATGAGAGGGATGGTAGTAGTGACAGGCATCCAGGCCCCCATGAGTAGGGGTGGTGGTAGTGGTAGGCATCCATCCCCCTATGAGTGGGGATGGTAGTGGTGACAGGCATCCAGGCCCCCATGAGTAGGGGTGGTGGTAGTGGCAGGCATCCAGCCCCCCATGAGTAGGGGTGGTGTTAGTGGTAGGCATCCATCCCCCTATGAGTGGGGATGGTGGTAGTGACAGGCATCCAGGCCCCCATGAGTAGGGGTGGTGTTAGTGGTAGGCATCCATCCCCCTATGAGTGGGGATGGTAGTGGTGACAGGCATCCAGGCCCCCATGAGTAGGGGTGGTGGTAGTGGCAGGCATCCAGCCCCCCATGAGTAGGGGTGGTGTTAGTGGTAGGCAACCATCCCCCTATGAGTGGGGATGGTAGTAGTGACAGGCATCCAGGCCCCCATGAGTAGGGGTGGTGGTAGTGGTAGGCATCCATCCCCCTATGAGTGGGGATGGTTGTGGTGACAGGCATCCAGGCCCCCATGAGTAAGGGTGGTGGTAGTGGCAGGCATCCAGCCCCCATCAGTAGGGGTGGTGTTAGTGGTAGGCATCCTTCCCCCTATGAGTGGGGATGGTAGTAGTGACAGGCATCCAGGCCCCCATGAGTAGGGGTGGTGGTAGTGGTAGGCATCCATCCCCCTATGAGTGGGGATGGTAGTGGTGACAGGCATCCAGGCCCCCATGAGTAGGGGTGGTGGTAGTGGCAGGCATCCGGCCCCCCATGAGTAGGGGTGGTGTTAGTGGTAGGCATCCATCCCCCTATGAGTGGGGATGGTAGTAGTGACAGGCATCCAGGCCCCCATGAGTAGGGGTGGTGGTAGTGCTAGGTATCCAGCCCCCCATGAGTAGGGGTGGTGTTAGTGGTAGGCATCCATCCCCCTATGAGTGGGGATGGTTGTAATGGCAGGCATCCAGCCCCCCATGAGTAGGGGTGGTGGTAGTGGTAGGCATCCATCCCCCTATGAGTGGGGATGGTAGTAGTGGCAGGCATCCAGCCCCCCATGAGTAGGGGTGGTGGTAGTGGTAGGCATCCACCCCCCTATGAGTGGGGATGGTAGTAGTGACAGGCATCCAGGCCCCCATGAGTAGGGGTGGTGGTAGTGGTGGGCATCCATCCCCCTATGAGTGGGGATGGTAGTGGTGACAGGCATCCAGTCCCCCATGAGTAGGGGTGGTGGTAGTGACAGGCATCCAGGCCCCCATGAGTAGGGGTGGTGTTAGTGGTAGGCATCCATCCCCCTATTAGTGGGGATGGTAGTAGTGGCAGGCATCCATCCCCCTATGAGTGGGGATGGTAGTAGTGACAGGCATCCAGGCCCCCATGAGTAGGGGTGGTGGTAGTGGTAGGCATCCATCCTCCTATGAGTGGGGATGGTAGTGGTGACAGGCATCCAGGCCCCCATGAGTAGGGGTGGTGGTAGTGGCAGGCATCCAGCCCCCCATGAGTAGGGGTGGTGTTAGTGGTAGGCATCCATCCCCCTATGAGTGGGGATGGTAGTAGTGGCAGGCATCCAGCCCCCCATGAGTAGGGGCAGTGGTAGTGGTAGGCATCCATCCCCCTATGAGTGGGGATGGTAGTAGTGGCAGGCATCCAGCCCCCATGAGTAGGGGTGGTGGTAGTGGTAGGCATCCATCCCCCTATGAGTGGGAATGGTAGTGGTGACAGGCATCCAGGCCCCCATGAGTAGGGGTGGTGGTAGTGGTAGGCATCCATCCCCCTATGAGTGGGGATGGTAGTAGTGGCAGGCATCCAGCCCCCCATGAGTAGGGGTGGTGGTAGTGGCAGGCATCCAGGCCCCCATGAGTAGCGGTGTTGTTGGTGGTAGGCATCCATCCCCCTATGAGTGGGGATGGTAGTAGTGGCAGGCATCCATCCCCCTATGAGTGGGGATGGTAGTAGTGACAGGCATCCAGGCCCCCATGAGTAGGGGTGGTGGTAGTGGTAGGCATCCATCCCCCTATGAGTGGGGATGGTAGTGGTGACAGGCATCCAGGCCCCCATGAGTAGGGGTGGTGGTAGTGGCAGTCATCCAGCCCCCCATGAGTAGGTGTGGTGTTAGTGGTAGGCATCCATCGCCCTATGAGTGGGGATGGTAGTAGTGGCAGGCATCCATCCCCCTATGAGTGGGGATGGTAGTAGTGACTGGCATCCAGGCCCCCATGAGTAGGGGTGGTGGTAGTGGTAGGCTCCATCCCCCTATGAGTGGGGATGGTAGTAGTGACAGGCATCCAGGCCCCCATGAGTAGGGGTGGTGGTAGTGCTAGGCATCCAGCCCCCCATGAGTAGGGGTGGTGGTAGTGGTAGGCATCCATCCCCCTATGAGTGGGGATGGTAGTAGTGACAGGCATCCAGGCCCCCATGAGTAGGGGTAGTGGTAGTGGTAGGCATCCATCCCCCTATGAGTGGGGATGGTAGTAGTGACAGGCATCCAGGCCCCCATGAGTAGGGGTGGTGTTAGTGGTAGGCATCCATCCCCCTATGGGTGTGTATGGCATTGGTGATAGCCATCCCGCCCCTATGGTTCTGCTGTTGCTAGTGTACATCATTTCTGCATCCCTATGTGTGTGTGACATATTTCGGGTACGTGTCGTTTGTTTGTGTTGTGGGTGTTTGACTTACCGTCTGCGCCGTACGCGTCCGTACCGGTCCCGGTAATAGATGTAGAGTATTGGTAGGACCTGCGCAATGGGATTCATGGCTGGTTCGTCTCGTTCGGGTTTCTCGTGGCTTCGACTCGTACTCATCGCTGGCTTGTTCGTCTCGTCGCCGTGGATCGTCTTGTGGCGCAAATCGGAGCTTATGTACAGCTCTCCCAGATGCTCTGACGTGCCAGACGTAGCGACGGGTTCGGCGCGTACGGAAGGCGCATCGTACTAGTCCGGCCGGAAGGTGCTGTATATTTACTTCCGTGCGACTCGATTCGGCGTTTACGGATCCGGCTCGGGCGGGGAACAGGAGCTGGAATGGGTAAGTACGGCTCGCTCGGAATCTGAGCAGTTTTTCGCATCGTACTTGCTCGTTCGGACGACTGTTCGAATCGGTGGGGAAACACGCGTTCGGCTTGTTTTTTTTCCGGACGAATACTGTTAGGTGCGCTTCCGGCCGATATCGGAATCGGCCCCATAGTCTATTCTAATCCTATCTGAAAGGTTAACACACTCTTCAGTATGGCCAAATATGTTGCAGCCTGAGAGCAAAATCTGATGGACAACTAGGAAAGCAAATCACTAAATGGTTTGAGCCAAGCACGTCAAAAACTGAAGAGAGTTGACCACCAGCTCCTTTCTGTGTGGTGTGTGTGTGGTATGTTGCATGTACTTCTGAAAAGAGGTCATGCCAAATGCAAAAACTGTCTGGAACTAGACCTACAAAAGTAATGTGTGAACATTCCTGAATGAATCATAACCACCAGATAGTTTTCTATTTTATTTGTTTTGCTCACTGTACCCTGATGATTACATTACATTCTATCTGAATTTTTAAAGTGTGCAAAGACCCAATTACGGGTACCCAAACGGGTGCTCCAACAAGATATTGTAGAAAAAATATTGTGAGACACAAATATTGTGTCTTAAATATTGTGATGTCAAGAATATTGTGGGGCAGACTATCTCAGGTAGCATTATTGGTTTTTTAAAATATTTTTTAATATCATTGGTAAAATAATATTGGGTTTTATAGCATTGTAACTTTTAGCATTTTTAAGCATATTTTCTGTATTTTTGAAAATATATTGTATGTGATTTTAAAACATTTGTATTTTTTGTATGATAGTTTTAGGAGCTGAATGTTGGGTTTATATGCGAATAGGGTGGGGAGTAATTTATAAATTGTAATTTTTTTAAGTTGTTCTTTTTAAAATTGATGTCACAATTTTTCTTACTTTTATTTTATATAATAAATTATATGTTTTATGAAATTATATATTTATTATCTATGAAGATTTTATTTTTTAATAGTTTTACTATTGTTATATATTTTTCAATTATAATAAGATTTTTGTATATATATTTATTAAATAATTAATCAATAATTATTATTGAAATATTAAAATAATTGAATTGAATAATTTTAATATCTTAATTATATTAAATTAAGGTGTTTATATAATTTGTGTTATTATTTATATTGGGAGTTTATTTTAAATTCATGTAATTTATTTTATAAATTAAAAAAAATTTCATTTATTTTTAATTCATTTTTAAAAGGTTAACATGCTTTAAATTATTAATAGTTATTAAGATGAAAGTTGTAGTAAATCTTTGGCATTTAAAATTTTTTGGGTAGTACTCTGAAGTTACTTTTTATGTTGCGTGGCTTACTCTTTTTGATTTCTATAATGTATTCTTCTGAGTGAAAGTCTATTATAATCTTGTGGAAGTAGCTAATTTTAAAATCTAAAATACAGCACTTTTCCTAAAGTCATTGAGTTTAGAGTTGCAATTTCACCAATGTGGTTTAGTTTGGAGTGGGATTAGTAAATCTGAATGACCCCAAAGTTCAACACTTTACCTACTGTGGTTACTGAGGCCAGAGATGGCTGCTTCCATATGAGGCTCAAGAAGCCTAAATTTTCCAAATCGTTCAGTACACGAATGTTGGGCGTCGGCGCTCCATCTGCCTGGCTCATACGCACATTTCATGATGCTGGGCCGCGGGCAGAGTCGCGGCTTACCTTGGTGGACCCTGGGGGATGCCTCTTCCCCCCCGACAAGAGAGTACGTTTCGGGACTCACTGTGTCGGTGCTCCAACGTGAGTAAGGACGCCATCTTGGATTTGGTTTCATTTTGATCCAAGATGGTGTCCCTCATTCTAGGGTAGGAGTAGGTCCAATCCAACATGGAGGAAAGCAGTTCCTGTGTGGGTATCTTCACTTCCAGGTCAGGTAGAACTATTTAAGTGGTGTCTGGGGATTGGGCTATGTGTCACAATGCTCCTGCTATGATATAGAGGTGTTTTTTTGATGCTCTTTCTTACTATTATTTCCAGTTTTGGATCTTTTGGTGTTGCTCTGGAGTTTGCTTGTCTGCTGTTGTGATAGGAAGGTTTTTTCTTCAACTTTTTTCTCTCTTCAGCAGTGGTTTCTTTCCTTGGACACTTACCTGCTTTACTCCACCATCATTCGGTACAGGGGCTGCAGAAAGGAATCGCCCATTCCTCGGAGATTAATCCTCATAGCTACGAAGACCTCTCCTGCGTTCAGCCCTTAACAACGAAGGCCTGCATTTGCAAATGGGGCAGCACTAGCGACAAGATATAAGCAATCCAAAATGGCACAAACATTGGCAATTTCATCGTGCAGGTGAAGGCGAGGATGTGAGATGCGCTGTGGTCTGCAACTGAGGCCTATTGGACCATGAAGAGAGCTAGGAGTCAGACTGATACAATGGAGCTCGTTTGCAAGTAGTTGCATTGCTGAGTTCCTTAATCAGAAGATGGAAATGGCCTGAGGCCTGTGTGGCTGTGTCCTAGGGCTACGTGGAAAGTGGTGAGTGGGGGAGAGCCTGCACTGGCCTGGGTCGCAGCCCCAGTTTGCATTGAGGCTCATGCAGAGCCCATGCAGAAGGGGAGTCCTGTGCAGGTGTATGAACATGGCACTGAGTGTATGTGATGCCCCAGGAGATTTCCAGACTTGCCCAGCCAGGGTGTAGTAGAGTGACACCTGAACTGCTATGGGGACAACAAATGCCCAACACCTCAGACAGAGAGCTAATCCTTACTGCAGGTATCTCCTTGGCATGAATAGTGCTGACAACCCACATCGACCTGCAGCACGAGGGGGATGAGGGCTACTTCCCGGGCTGCTTGACCCTGAGTATATTACTTGGGGGCTGTGTATGAGCCGGGAGCCGAAAAAGTGTCAGACTCTCTGTGATCTGCCTGCCCACTGAGGGGAGCACTGCGGTGTGGGCCAAAATATACATCCTGCCACATCTAGAGCTTTGGCAGGCCCGTTTACATGCTCTCTGCTTAACCATGGAGAACCACAGCCAGTGCCAGTCAAAGCTCAAATTTGAGCGGAGGAGACAGCATAACACAACTGAGGCAGATCCACTGGCATCTGCTGAGAGGGCTATCTGACCAGAGGCTATAGACAACAGAACCTATATTAAACCATTAATCCTCTAAGTATAAAGAAGCCTGCTAACAACTAATGGCCAACTTGACTCTTTGGTGATGCGTGTAGACCAAATGAAGGAAAGCATGGATAAGCAAGCAGGAACAATCGATATGGTGTAGGATCTCAGATGCAGAAGACACCTTGTTGTTGCACTACATGAGGCTAGTTAAACTTGCTAGTTAAACTGGAGAAACAGCTAGAGTTAATCAAAAAAAAAATTGAAGACTTGGAGGCCAGATCCCAGAGAAACAATCTATGCATACTAGATGTCCCAGAATCTATTAACAGCGGGATGATGAAAGAATTGGTCAAGTCCCTGCTGATAAACAAGCTTTTCCAGTCTATTTGTGAATGAACAATCCCACGTAGTACTAACACAGCAACCGCCACCTGGTGAATGCCCGAGACCCATCATTGCAAAAGAGCTAAATAATTGTGAGTGGGGAAGTTGCCCTTCAATTAGCCAGAGAAAAGAGAGACCTACATTACAAAGGTGCAAGCATGCCACTTTTCCTGAACTTTACGCATGCAGTGCAGGAGACAAGATGTGTGCAGACCAGCATCTCATACGTAATGCTGCACCAGGTCCGCTTGCGGATCACCATGAATGGAAACCCCCATTCATCAATGACGTTATGTGAATCGCAGACTTTGTAAAAGATCAATAACAAATTATAAAGACATATGACCTAATCGACCTATTGTGACTCTGTAACCCAGACACCTGAAAGTACATTCACTACTCCGCTATGCATGGAACAACATCACAGCATGATCTTTGGTTAACTTCTAAGGATCTCAATCCATGGGTCAAGGATGTAGGAATCGTGGTTATAGCATTGTCAGGCTACACCTTGCTATACCTTGCAGTGACCGTCCCCGATACCCATAAGCAACAGAAGCAATTCCGGTATGGCACTCATCAGGATTTGGTCTTTAGTGAGGAGCTTAGACCAGCCATCTCAGACTACTTTCAGATTGAGGTAGCTTCAGTGCCCAGCGTGGGCACAGTCTGGTAGGCCTTTAAGGCCTACAGAAGAGGTATAAGCGTCTATAAGTATATGGGTAGTCTTAAATCCATTTGCTCACGATAGTCATCCATTGAACAAAAGCTACACACTTTGGAGGATGACCTTAACCCTGATGCTAGTATTACACATGGCGGTCATCAGAACTATATTTTTCACAATCAAATGGGTTTGTGTGCACTTCGAATCTGGTGTTTTATAGATTTGAACCATCACCAAATTAAAATTCTATATATGTATATTAATATATCATATATATTGTTAGACAGATAAGGCTTACAGCATTGCCACGTTACATTTGACATTCCCTTTCGCTTATTACACACTACATGACCACTTCAAAATGGCACTGCCTATGATTCCGCGTTGCAGAATTTTGCACACTAGCATACGTCCATCATTTGTTTGCTGTAACACTTTTCGCCCCTAAGTGGGATGGGTATGCCCAGACGTGGGTCCCTTGCTCACTGTGCCACTGGATTCAAGCTAGCCTGGCTGAAGAAGGGTGACATACCCTGAAACCGGTCCCAGGATGCTTGTTTCCGGTCCAGGGAGGACCTGGCTTGGCAGTTCGGTCTGGACTGTTCCCATGGGGCACAGGGTCAAGACTGATTTGCATATGGCTGGGTCCAAACTGGGGTGGCGTAGTGGGCAAAAGAACGATGGATTTAACCCAGATCTTTTGACTGGGGGAGAATGTTTGCATTGTCAGCATTCCGTCCATCATTTGTTTGCTGTAACACTTTTCGCCCTAAGTGGGATGGGTATGCCCAGACGTGGGTCCCTTGCTCACTGTGCCACTGGATTCAAGCTAGCCTGGCTGAAGAAGGGTGACATACCCTGAAACCGGTCCCAGGATGCTTGTTTCCGGTCCAGGGAGGACCTGGCTTGGCAGTTCGGTCTGGACTGTTCCCATGGGGCACAGGGTCAAGACTGATTTGCATATGGCTGGGTCCAAACTGGGGTGGCGTAGTGGGCAAAAGAACGATGGATTTAACCCAGATCTTTTGACTGGGGGAGAATGTTTGCATTGTCAGCATTCCGTCCATCATTTGTTTGCTGTAACACTTTTCGCCCTAAGTGGGATGGGTATGCCCAGACGTGGGTCCCTTGCTCACTGTGCCACTGGATTCAAGCTAGCCTGGCTGAAGAAGGGTGACATACCCTGAAACCGGTCCCAGGATGCTTGTTTCTGGTCCAGGGAGGACCTGGCTTGGCAGTTCGGTCTGGACTGTTCCCATGAGGCACAGGGTCAAGACTGATTTGCATATGGCTGGGTCCAAACTGGGGTGGCGTAGTGGGCAAAAGAATGATGGATTTAACCCAGATCTTTTGACTGGGGGAGAATGTTTGCATTGTCAGCATTCCGTCCATCATTTGTTTGCTGTAACACTTTTCGCCCTAAGTGGGATGGGTATGCCCAGACGTGGGTCCCTTGCTCACTGTGCCACTGGATTCAAGCTAGCCTGGCTGAAGAAGGGTGACATACCCTGAAACCGGTCCCAGGATGCTTGTTTCCGGTCCAGGGAGGACCTGGCTTGGCAGTTCGGTCTGGACTGTTCCCATGGGGCACAGGGTCAAGACTGATTTGCATATGGCTGGGTCCAAACTGGGGTGGCGTAGTGGGCAAAAGAACAATGGATTTAACCCAGATCTTTTGACTGGGGGAGAATGTTTGCATTGTCAGCATTCCGTCCATCATTTGTTTGCTGTAACAAGTATTACACTATTAGCAAAATGTTCTAATGCTGTAAAAGTATATAATGAGGTAGCAAACAGAGAAATACATTTTCTGAACACATACCATGTTGCCCGCAGGTTCGAGGAAGGTGACAGACCAGTGAGATATCTTGCTGCCTAGGCATGCAAGCCATGCGCAGTGACAACTGTTGTGAAGATCAAACACCAATGTGTACAATTTGGGGTTCACACATCAGATCAATAAGAAGGAGATTAATTTTTTGGACATCACTTTGTATATAGAAAACAACAAGATTGCATCTAAGCTTTATCGCAAGCCCACTGCGTGCAATTCTGTGCTACACGCTGATAGTGCGCATCCTACTACACAGATTAAAGCCATTCCCTTTGGGGAGATGACGCGCTTAAGAAGGAACAGTAGCAATGACACAATTTTTCAGGAGGAATTGGATCGTTTGAGATCCAGGTTTACAACTAGAGGATATCACAGGAACACACTAGATAAGGCACAAAGCAAGATAAGGAAGAGATCACGCACAAAGCTTTTAAGATCTGGCAATAAAAGAAAACAGCAGAGGAGTAATGTGGCTCTTATTACACAATACAATTCACATCGCCATGATGTGTTTAAAATCTTACACAGGCATTGGCATCTTTTGAAATTGGATCACAGCTTAGACAAATATGTAGCAAAGAAACCACAGATCACATACAGCAGAGGGAGGACACTTAGAAACATTTTGTGCCCATCCTACATTCCTCCAAAAAAGACAGGAGAGATAAAAACATGGTTTCCCAATAGACCCATGGGCTTCTACAGGTGCACTGCATGCAATGTTTTCCAATATGCAGCAAATAAAACAATGAGCTTTTGTTACAATACAGGACAGGTTTATCAAATAAGACAATTTATAAACTGCAACACTAAATATGTAGTGTACTGTATTGTGTGCCATTGCGGCCTGATTTATGTGGGCAGTACAATTAGGCTCCTGAAAGAACGGATCCAAGAGCACATCAAAGCAATTCATAATGGTAACACCAACTACCCACTTGCTGTTCATTATAACAGTGTACATGCAAGAACAGAGATTATAAGACTCAGTTTTCATGACATTGAAGTAGCTGAGGAAAATGTACGTGGTGGTGACAGAACGTTAGCACTGAGAAAGCTTGAAATTAAATGGTTGATAAAACTCAGATCTGTAGACTTAGGGATAAATGTGGATAGGGAGCTACATGTGTTTCTACATGACTGACATTATGTATGATCAGGAAGTTTATGCTAAATGATATGTGATAACTGTGCAACATGCCTCTCGTCATATTAAAACATGAAGGTGTATAATGTACTGTAGATCAATGGAGTTAAAATCTGAAACCAGAATTACTATGCACTAATGTCTGCTATACATATTGCTTATCTCCTTCTCTATGTACGTTATCTACTTTCTGGATCTAGTGAGCCCTAACTCTTGACACTCTGTGTGTTTTGGACCACCCTATGCTAACAGTGCGGTGGTAATGTTAAACATAAGTTTTGGACTGGATTGACTTAGGATGACTTTACAGGCTTGAGTATGCTCATCTAAAGTAGATAGGTCCATAACAACTAAGGTTTAGGGACATTACTTATGTGAAATTTTCACTTTGTGCACTGGAAGAACAGAATCATGTTAGGCAAATTCGCAGCATCTAGATTAGGCATTGGTCTAGTATGGTGGGCCAAGTATAAATTTAATATAATTTATGGCACCTTTAGCCACTCATATATGGCGGTCATCAGAACTATATTTTTCACAATCAAATGGGTTTGTGTGCACTTCGAATCTGGTGTTTTATAGATTTGAACCATCACCAAATTAAAATTCTATATATGTATATTAATATATCATATATATTGTTAGACAGATAAGGCTTACAGCATTGCCACGTTACATTTGACATTCCCTTTCGCTTATTACACACTACATGACCACTTCAAAATGGCACTGCCTATGATTCCGCGTTGCAGAATTTTGCACACTAGCATACGGACCGGAAGCGTAGAAGTCACATGACTAGGACGGCTTTTAAACAACTGAGGGAATGGACGCTCAGTTTTATTGCGAGGTGCATGCACTTGTGTTTTTTGGTCACGCTTGCGGTGATTTTCGGGTAAGTGCGGTTCACTAGGGATTTGGTTAAAGATTGTTATTGGAATAGTTTATGGACTTGGCCTTGAACAAATGGCGTTTTATATTTAGTTTTTTCTGTTCAATTCTTTTTCACAGCGAGGTAAGCTTATCAGGGACTTCCTCACTATGTTTGCAACATACTCCTTAATATCGTGGTTTTAACAACAGCCAAATTATTGCTTTATTATTGCACTTCGTTCATACGGTAATTATGGTATCCAATTTACTACTTTATGACATTCAACCCAAACAACTGTATTGCTTGTTTCAATTGGGAACACTATAGGCCCTTTACCAACGTTATCAAGGTATAACATGAACTCCATTCTTGGTACTTATTTATATATAAAAATAAGTTGCTTTTACCCTTCATATCAGAAGCCTATTGGCAATGTTCAATACTATGAGAATTCTTCATTATCGATTACTAACATATAAGTACATGAAGACTAGAGGTCTTGTTATGATATCACTATGCAATAAATATTGATACTATTCGTTTATTATAGACTACAGTTTATTGTTACGGTTACTATAATATGGATTGGATCATGGACTTTTAACTGGGATGTAGGACTGACCCTTCAACTATCTACAAGTACGTGAACCGCAGAATTCTGATATATTATTACAACTTTTCTTGCACTGCTATGGTCTTATGTTCAGTACTATGCCAGACACCTGGATTACTGAACAGGCTTAGCCATTATATAGGTTTTACGTCAAACATTTATTTAATCTTGCTATATTAAGATCTGCATATTACGCAATCTCAATGGGTCTCATCTACAATAGTCCAATAGTTGACTTATTGTACTCTTATTGTTACAGAGTTTTGGTCTAGTTATACCGGTCCGGGACTGAAGCATGAAGTTGTGGCATTGTGAACATATTGGGAAGAACATCTAGATACGAAATATAGAACTGGTGGGTTTATAATTATACCAATATTGTACAACAACTGGGCGGAATCACTTATACATACTTTGACACGACTTTTGGTGAAGAATTGATCTTGCTATAATTGGTGTCTGTCAGACCTTTTTCCTTTCGGTGAAACTTTGGGCTATAGAGAACACTATCTGTGTTTCTTCTTTGTCTCTCACTTTAAGGACCTTCACACTTTCTGGAATGAACCCTTTCGTTTTTTCTTAATATGAAACTGGTTCAAAATGTTTTACGGCATCTAATCTCTATAAAAGCGGCTGTTCGTTTTGTCAAGAAAATAAACTAATGAAGTTATTTGTACGTTTACCACCATCTTTGTATGAACAAAAGCAACATGTACTATATTTACATTCCAGCCTTG
Organism: Calotriton arnoldi; assembly: GCA_963921515.1. Taxonomy (NCBI): domain Eukaryota; kingdom Metazoa; phylum Chordata; class Amphibia; order Caudata; family Salamandridae; genus Calotriton; species Calotriton arnoldi. Next base: position 824,401 of record CAWUFW010006664.1, read on the forward strand.
AACAAGTCTCTAAAGATGAAACACGTGTTGGCTGATCTATGCTGGAAGTACCAATATAAAGAATAAACCAACAGTGGAAAATAAATTGGAGTAACAATTTGACTTTTGTGGTGTCTTCGTTCTCGAGAAGAGAGACAAATGACATGTATTCGGGAACAAGGATTGATATCTCGGATTAATAACTGTATTTATGTCTTTAATATATCCATGACTTTGATGGTTATGTTTACTAATCTAGGAGGGTGCTGAATGAAGTTCTATTGAATACATATTGGATGTACATTAGATTTCTAATGTACAATTGTCACCTTTGGTAGTAGGGTGACTGAACTGAGATAGCACCTCTGTAAATACAATTTTTATGGACTTTTCTCACACACGATTTGATTGAGACAACAAGCCAGTATATGAGGTGCGGTAATTTTCCCATTAGGGACCACTACTACCACATTTAATTTATTGTTTATCAGTGTATTCAACTCTGTGTCTATTTTGAAGACCTTTGTAGATTATTACACAAATCTATATACATCCAATTGCAAAGCTAGTGCAGGGCTTGTCAATACATATTTAGAGGACTTAGCACTCACAATCAGTATTTCATTTGTAAAAAATGAAGAACCAGGGCACAAAGTATTTCTTGGAATCCACTGCAGCTGGTGCCACCTCAGCTCCTGCCACTCCTGCCAAATGCCAGTCACAGCAGTAGCTACCTGCTAGTTTTTTTTAAGGTATATCAAATCGCCACTGAGGAAACAAATGTGCACACAGTGCCACCATTTTGTGGATAAATACATGCAAGTGTTTAGAAAAAGGTGCAGGTGCTGAGCACCGGCAATCACCAGCACAAAATAAGCACTGCCCACAATCATTTCCTTGCACACGTCCTATCACAGTAGAAGAAATCAAGCACACAGTCCGTGGCAATCCAAATGGTAAGGCCCATTGTAGTGATGGGTTGACAATAGAATTTTATAAAGGTTATGCTAACCTTATAGTACCTCATCTGCTCAACACATTTCAAGAGGCATTTAGATCAGGCCTACTTCCAAGCACCCTGCACGAGGAATTACTGATCACATTCCTCAAACCTTGTAAAAATCCACTAGCTGTAGTGTAGCAATAGGTCTCTATCACTACTTAACACAAACAAAAAAATAATGGTTAAACTATTGGCTAACAGACTACTCCCTCCCGATGCCATCTATAGTGCTTCCAGAGCACTCTGGATTTTTTCTAGGGAGATACCCTCTACATAATCTTAGCACTATATTTGTCCTATTGCACCATCTTGACCCAGAAATCAAGGTGGCTGCAGGCAAAGCTTTTGATTTTATTCAATGGATCTATTAATTTTACATCCTTGGTCGCATTAGCGTAGGCTCAAAATTTATCAAAAGGGTAAAATGACTCTTCACCAACCCCACTGCCATACACAGATTTAACAATATACTATCACAATCAAACAATATACAGTGTGGCACTAGGAAGGGGTGCTAAGTGTCTACACTATTTGCTATGAGCATGGAACCTATATCTAGTATGTTGCCTCAGCACCACTCACATAGGGGTCTCAATATCCTGATGAGATGCGTTTTCACATACCTCTATGTTGATGATATAGTCATATATGTTTAAAACTCACAACAAATCTACCCCCTATAATTAGAGAAGTAATAAGATTTGGCAATCTATCCGGCATCACAATAAATTGAGAGAAGTCTATGTTGCTCCCCTTTACCCCTAACACAGGCTTTAGCCTTCAGGAGAGCATTAAAAACCTGGCTTTTCAACCGTACCTAGGTTTTTCTTTGTGCCTCTGTGTGAATCAGCTGCCTCAGCGCCGGGGCACCTCCGTGGGAGGTAGCCGCGCGCTCTATAAATTTCTAAAATAAATAAATGAAATAAGTAAGCTGCACAGAGATGAATTATCCACTCGAGTGGTGGGACTCGTTGGTTAGATACGTAGGTGTCCAGGTTCACCCCGACACAACATGGAAACCGTATTAAAGGAAAACTATGACAGGTCTCATAATAAGGTCTCTACTCAAATAGAACAATGGATAAAACTGTCAATATAAATGGATGGTAGAACAGCACTAATATAAATGATTATCATGCCTAGAGTGCCTCACCTGTCCAATGCCATTCCAATATACCCAACTAGGCATTTTTTCAACACACTGAAATCAATGCTGACCAAACTAATCTGGGCTGGAGTGCAGCCAGACTGAAGTGGGACATCTTGATTTTTCCATACCAAGAGGACGGACTGGAGGTGGCAGACCCTGTACTTTTCTATTGTGAACAAGTGCAGTTTGCATATTATTGATGCCATCCACTTCCTGTTATGTAGCATATGGTAGTAGAGGTAGACATAGTCAATGCCATACCCCTGAGAACCTCTCTCATCTAGATATTAACCCAGTGGCTTGCACAATAAACGCAGGATGATTCCTGATTAAATTCACAGGGGTGCTGCAGCTCTACTCCCCCATATGCTGCTGTGCCACAACCCAACGTTCCCTCCCACCATAGAACCTAAAGATGGTCAGCAACTTACAGACAAAGGTATTACCATGCAGATCAAGCTGTTCAATAATGGCATATTCATATCACTGGAGGAATTTTCTCCTCCTACTGCTAGAACTCCTTTTGGATATACTTCTATATTGTAGTCTAAAAGTGACATGCTAAACACATGCTAAACACATTACCATAAGAACCACTGGAACTCTTACAACTGTTATACCTCATTGCTGCCCTTAGCCTCGAACAATAAGTATCTGAATTGTTCAGAATGTAGCTGGATAAAAAACCCAGGGCTAGTCTTGGATTTAGAGCTAGAAGGGAGTGAATCCTGGATAGAGAGTTATCAGATGAACAGTTGCGCTACTGCTATTTGCAGAGAAGAGAGTTCTCCATGAATGGTCGGCATCACACAATACCGCATATATATATAGTTATTGCATAAAGTATATTACACCTATGCTAGCCAAAATATTTTAAATGTAATAATGATGGAAACTGTAATCTATGTAGCTGCACCGAGCCCAACTTCCCACACCTGGAGTGGAACTGCCCACTTGAGCAGGCCTTTTGGGAGCAGATATTTTCAGATCTATCGATTATGTTGAGGCCTGGATTGAGCCGGACTGCTTTATGGCACTTTTGGGTTATGCTTATAAAGGCGGATGAAAGATACACAACTATGTCTCTGTTACTAGCAAAGAGGCGCATAGTCATTCATTGGGGTAGAGGTCCTCCACCACATATTGTGAATTGGCATAGAGATATGATATTTAGTAACAAGCAGAGTGAGCTTTATGCCCAACTCCTGCCACCCACATTGTGAGTTGGAATAGTACATTCTCCCCACCCCCCCACAAAGTCCAAGCCCAGCACATTCCCCATTCTTATGAAGTTTGGAGTATAGTAAATCTGAATTTCCAACATTTTCAAAACTTTTCCCAAATTGGTAAAGTCTGGAGTGGGAACAGTAAATGTGACAGCCCCAAAGTCCAACACTCTTCCCAATGTGGTTGAGGTTGAAGTGGGAATAGTAAACCACTGCTCCCTGTAAGGTGCACATTCGTGCGCGTGCGAACCTCTGTCCTCCTGATCCCGCAGTGCTGTGTGTGAAGTGCGCACACACAGCACATCCCGGGAGAGCGTTCATGCTCCGAAAGGCAGAAAATGCTCATGCACTTGCTACCATTCTTTTCTAACTAGAGCGCGGCTGCGGGCTGACTGTGGGCCTTTTAAAAGTATTTATGTTAATCACAGCGCCGGTCAAGGGCTGCATTTAACATAAATACTTTCAAAAGGCAAACAATCAGCCACACAGCTGTGCTCTATTTAGAAAAGAAATGCAGCAAGTCTACAAACACGAAATGTGCTTTCAGAATCATCTGAAAGCACACGTTTTGCTTTTAAACTACATTTCTAAACATCCTTTTTTTTATTATTTATTAGTTTATAACTGTGCTTTATGTTTTAATAAATACATGTCTTTTGTATTTTTGTATTTAAAAGAAAAAAAGACTTTTTACTTCAAAATAACTACAATTGCATATATAATAAATTTATAGTGCTCATACATTTTTACTTATATTTATGCAATTTTCTTAACTTTTTGCGTGGTAATTTTTAACTAAAATGAATTTTTTTCCCAAACATTATGCTATATTAAAAACTACTGAAAAATTGGATTTTAAACATTTAATAATTTTTATTTTGAATATATTTATACATAAAACCTTTTTTAACATTGTTATAAACAACATGGTGCTTGTTATTTTATAAACAGTAATACATTTAATGTACTTTTAACATTGATTTCCATGAGATGGAAGTTTTTATTTTTTTATTTAACTTTTTTCGCCATTTCTCTTTCCCTTTCTTTGATTTTGTAGTCTTTCTTCATCATTGTGGGCTTTTCGTGGAGGTTTGTTATTGCAGTTTCCTGTTGCTAGTGGCCAGTTTAGGTGGAGGTTTGTTTTTGCAGTTTCCTGTTGCTAGTGTCCAGTTTAGGTAAGGCTATTTTAAACATATTTTCTAAGGGGTTAGTGGTGTGGCAGTGCTTAGGCTTAGTTAAGCTAGCCTTTATAAGTGAATGTTTTATTGGGGACTTTTTTATGTGTTCTATGTGTTAGTTAGTTTACAGCATTGCAGTAGGCCTTTTTGTGAAATGTAATGTTTATTTGTATTCTATATTTGTGTGCTATGTGTTTAACATTGGTTTTAGTTCTCTTTTTTTTACTGTGCTTTGTTTTATGCTAGGGTTATCAGTTTATTCAGGTCACTTTATGCATTTTTTCCTTTACAGGTTTTTACTTTCAGATGTCCGACTTTATGTTTAAGGCAGTTGCCTTTTTATTTAGGGAAAAAGAGTTTGTTATTATTTAACTTAAATACATTTTTAATCTTTCCTTGATTTTTTTGTTTTTCCTGTAGCATTTAGTTATTTTGTTTAACTATTTCAGGTTTTGGATGGATTCCGTGGATTATTGGACTTGTATTGGAAGTTCTATTTTTCTATGGCTTATTTTTGTAATTTTTTGTAATTGTATTTTTTGGATTGTCATTTCACTGACCAGGATTTCAGCTACAAAATTGTGTTATTTTATTTTTTATGTAATTGGGTGGGCAACGTTATTTTTTATTTTTTATTTTATGGGTGCATTACGAGTTTGGTGGTGCAAGAGCGGGGCGGTTCACCACCGCCGGGTCCTGCACCACCAAACTCGATCACTGACCACCCACCAAATTACGATACAAATCGTTGACTGGCGGGCGAGCAGCATGACGGTCCTGCAGTAGTGCAATAAAAAGGCTTAATGAGCCTCTAATACTGCCCTGCCGTGGGACTACCACAGTGTGCTCCAGCATGGCATGGACTATAAAGTCCATGCCATGCTCGAATTGGGAGTGTGCTTGCACACAGGGAGGCACAACATGTGCCCTCCTGAATGCACCTACCTGCATAAGGCAAGGGGGGCCCTGTAGGCTCCCTTTGTTTTCCTACTGCCAGCTCTTACATGGTGGTGCTGACCGCCCTGTAAGGCTGGTGGTCAGGAAACTCAAAATATGCATGGCAGTGCCGCAGCAGCACCACCAGCATACTCTGAGCCCCTGGCCATGGTTCCCTGATGGTGCGGTGGTCAAATGAGGGTCCAACTGCCAAACTTATAATACGGCTGAACCACCACTGCAGCAACTATTCGCGAGACTGGCGTTCCATGGACCGCCAGACTCATAATAAGGCCCTAAGTTTGCTTATTTATTCTCCATACATTTAAATTTTCATGGCGTTAACATATTTTTATAGGTGGTAGAAAAGTGTTGTTTATTGTATATTTATTTATTTTTAATTATTTTAGTACATTTTAACTATCAATTAGAGTTTTTGTCTTCTGAATTATATTTTTACTCCAATTGGGGTTTTAAATTTGCTTTCATAATATTTAGAAACAAATATTAATAAAGTACATGGGCCCAATTCACAAAGGTAAACTTAGACCTGAATTCTAGGTTAAACTTTGTGAATCGGACCCTTAGACTTCAGGGGCCATATTATGCAGAGGGGGCACTTTCCCTGTTTGCGCCAAGGCGCACCTTAAAACAGGTGTGCCAGGTACAAACATGAAAAGTGTGCCCTATTACATTGAATGCGCTGCCCATGGGCAGCCGCAAAGTCATGTCTGCATGGGGGCAGTGCATTCAAGTGGAAAATGGAATGACTTTGAAGCAGCCGCTCTGTGTTTCACTGTGCAGGCCTCAACCTGCCTGCACTTTTAAGATGGGAGAGAGTTCTCCTTGCAGGTGGGTGCAGTGAGTTACTGCACTGCCTGCATTTCGATGTCTGGGGGGTCCATAGTAACCCTGGGTGTAGTTTGCGTAGTAGCACTACGCATAGCTACACGAAGTACACTTTGAACTACGCGTAGCTACGCAAATTGCGTAGTGCGTAGCTGTGTGCTTGTCTGCACTGTACAATAATTGCCAAGAGCATCTTGCACAGTGCAAGTTAAGATAAAATAAATATCTTTGTCTTTATATGCTAAAATGCATATAGTCATTTCACAAAAGTGAAAACAAAAAATTAACAAGCAGTGAGAGAGGTGATGATTTTGGGATCCTCCTAACCTAGGGAGATAACCAAGCAGATGCCTTGAAAACAAAAAGCTCATCTTATTGAACGATTCGGTGGTGGTCCCATCCTCTTAGGACCACCCCAAGCACAGTTATTGGCAAAAATACAATCCCAACCAAAGGCCCTGCAAAGCATTATGGGACGAGATTAGCAGTGGGCAGTGAATATTATAGCATCCAATATCAAAATAATTCTACAAAGAGCTGCAGTTCAACTAGTCGTTACTAGATGTTCCTCACGAGTCAAATGCAAAAGTATTGAAATTATTATTACATCAAGCTGCAGTTCCACTAGTCGTTACTAGATGTCCCTCACGAGTCAAATGCAAAAGCTTCATGAAAGGGTTTCAATGCTTTTGCATTTGACTCGTGAGGGACATCTAGTAACGACTAGTTGAACTGCAGCTCTTTATAGAATTATTTTGATTTTGGACACTATAATATTCACTGCCCACTGCTAATCTCGTCTCATAATGCTTTGCAGGGCCTTTGGTTGGGATTGTATTTTTGCCCATAACTGTGCTTGGGGTGGGCCTAGGAGGAAGGGACCACCACTGAATCCTTCAGCATGATATGCTCTTTGTGTTCAAGGCATCTGCTTGGTCCTCCCCCTAGGTTAGGGGGGACCCCAAAATCATCACCTCTCTATTGCCTGATATTTTCAGTCACAAAGTTCATTTTTGTGAATTGGTTATATGCTTTTAGCATGTAAAATTGCTTTATCGAAGCATCTGTAGGTGTTTAGGATTTTGCTGCTACGCTACGTCAATTAGCACAGTTTTTGCACTGTGCTACGTGCAATTGACGTAGTACGCAGTAGCACAAACTATGCATGTTCCGTGAGCGTAGCATAGTACTACGCCCAGGGTTAGTCCATAGGACACCCTACTCCCCCTCCAGAGGGCTGTCATCAGGGGGCACACTGACAGTGTGCCATCTTCTAGGTATGGCACAGTCAGTGCACCTCCTGACAGCTTCTTTGCCTCTACACCTACGTCTAATACGGCATGGGCGCAGAGACGAGGCTTCCCTCATTTGCATGGAGCCATGGCACCACGTAAATAAGGGAACACACTCTGGTGATAGCGCTGGCGCTATATGTGCGCCAGCGCTATCTATATGACAGAAGGGGCCGCACAAGCGTCTGCGGCCCCTTCTGTAATACCAAAGTGCCCCGGGGGGCTAATGCCTGTTGCGCCCCCGGGCCTCTTCCGTAATATGGCCCCAACTCTAAACTTAGACATCAGGTCTAAGTTTACCTTTGTGAATTGGGCCCTGAGTGTTTTTGTTTTGGGGATGTTAAATGGCATTGATGTTTAGCGTTTTTTTTAAAGTAGGGGTTTTGCTATTGAGTCTTGATATGGTAGGCCTGAGTTGTTTGTAAAGAGTCTTACTTTGAATGGTAGGAGTTTATGCATTTGTTTAATTTGTTTGGAGATTTTTGGTTTCAGTTGGGTTAAAGATTGTTCCATTCTTACCTACTAGTAGATGTGTTCTTTATTTAAGTATTTCTAGGAAATGGTAGAGTCTACGGAGGCTTCTTTCAAGTGTTCCTTGGAATGACTTCTGCCACACTTCCACTGTGTTATTTGTCTTTCTCTCTTTGTGCATGGTTCTGTCAAAGACATTGCACCATGGAATGATAATTTGGTTCGCGTCTCTGGCCTAATCAGTGAAGGTGACCAACCCAAGTATCCTCAAAACAATGGATTAGTGGAACTAGTTTTGTTCCATTTTGTTAGTAATAGAAGGATTGATTCAATTAGCAAATATAGCATACATATATTAACTAATGCTCGACATGACTGTATCATGCAGTTGTCTTAACTTAATACAAGTGTATTCATTATAGTTTATACACCCACCATAGAAATATGTATTAATTATTTGGTTGGCGTGCTCATGACATAAGTTCATGCATGCCATCTCACTATACACGGACGATATGCTGCTGTACCTCAGGGCCGCGTTGGATAAACCTGCATTTACCCCTTTAGAAGTGGCACTTCACAGCAACCTATGGATCTTGGTGGTGGTCTGGGCCCCTGGGAGGAACACACGTTCTAGTAGCTGGGTGTTAGGATCTATTGTGATGATACTGATGTCTATGAGGGCAACTTGGTTCGGGCTCAAACATAGTTACGAGCCCAGATTAATTTTTTGAAAGGCCTTCCACTGGCAACTTTGGGAAGATATCCTTACCAAAGATGGTAGCGCTTCCACGGATGCTTCACTACTTTGCAAATGTACTGGCCACCCCTCTGACAAATCTCTTTTGTGAACTTGACAGCCTGCTCAATGACCTAATCTGAGATATGGCCGCATTTGCATTGTGCTTTTCAAACTCCAGATGCCAGTAGGACAGGGCAGTTTAGGGGCTCCTTCCTTCCAACAATTCCAATGGCTGGCCCGCTGGCTCTCTGGTCATTCCCTGGAGGACGTGGGTACAGATTGGGGACTGATGAACCCTTGAGAAGTACTTTAATTTCTCATGCTCCAAACTAAATTGCGTCCTCACCCCTCCCTCCCCTCCACAAAATCAGTGGAGCTGATCAGACATTTCGTTAACCTGGTTCCAACTCACTCATCCAGTCCATCCATATGCTCCTGAGATACTTCGTCTGGGTCTGCTCAGTGGTACAGGCCTTTAGGCACTCATGGATTTGCAGTGCCGCCACGATAAAAACATTTCTACCCTGGGAGACTTATTACAGGATGGCCAGTTTATTACATTCAATCAGCACTTTACAGAAGACGGTATCCCACCAGGACAATTCCTGATATATAAGCAACTCCAGCCAGTTTGCAACACACTGTGGGGAGTCACCTGGGAAGAACCACAAACACATGCAGTTATACAGAAATGTATTGTGATGGGTACAGAACAGCACTTAATCACCTGGCTCTACAAAGACTTAGAGAGTATACTCTCTCTCCACTCACACAACTTTGCGAGTCCTGGGAGGCGGACATCGAGAGGGGGCTTCATGACTCAGAGTGGCTGTTAGCCCTGGAATATCCTCATTTAGGCCCAATTTACAAGTTTTGCGGTCTTCCTGTAGGAACGCGGCGGTCCCAGGAAGACTGCCAAGCCCTTGGTGAACCTGCCTGCTGGATTCTTAGTTGAATCCAGGGCTGGCGGTGCGGCAGCAGCGGTGTCACGGTGGTGAGTATGTTGGGCTCATAGGAGAGCCTAAACAGCATGCCACTGCAGTGACAGCGCCTACAGCACGTTCATGCATGGTGTGGCATGCACCATGTCATGCATGCCACACAGTGCAGGCACGACTGCGAACTTTTGGGGTGCACATCACGTGCCCCCTGCACGCACCCCAATGGGCAGATTTGACCTGGGGCACTGTTGAAGGACCCTTTCCATGCCCTTCCGCCAAGCATTTCAAGGTGGGGTCCCAGCCATGAAATGTTTGGAGGAAAGGCAGGTCGGAATCTGCTCGGCCGTACTGGCATCGGCACCGCCTCGATTCCCAACTGGGTTCCCCACTGCCGCAGCTGCGGGATCATGGCAGTGGTGGCAGTCTTGTGGCAGTCAATACTGCAGTCGGACCAACGGGGTGGTGGTGGTAGGATCGCCACCGTGTGTATGGCGGTCCCAGGACCGCCGTACTCGTAATACAGCTTAGTGTCCAGAAATGCTAGATTAAAAAATATCCTATTTTCCATTCTCCACAGAGCTGATCCTCCTAGGTTGAATCAGCTATACCCAATTGTGCAGCTCTCTTGGTCCCGCTGTCACTTAGACGCTGTTGACCTATATAACACCTTATGAGCTTGCCCCTCTCTAGGCCTATACTGGCAAGTGTCACTAACTACTATAACTGACATTACCCACTGTGATTGTCTGGACTTTTGAGAGGCCATTGTTCTCAGAAATTACCTACGCTCTAAACAAAACAGAGTGGCAGCCCCATTTGCAAATCTCACACTCCTACTTGCCAAGAGGACAACCACTCTGCAATGGCGTGCACATCTTCCCCACCCGGCAGTGTGGTCTCGACCAGCACCGACGACACTCTCAGCACCGCCGAACACATGCACTTCCAGATCCACACGGACCCCAACACCACCCTTAGAGGCACCCTTGTCTACAGACCCCCTGGGCCCCGACCCCAGTTCAGCGACTCCATCGCCGACTTCATCAGCACGCACGCCCTGACCTCTACTGTCTTGTGGTTTGTGGCCTCCTGGCCTGCTTTGCTACGTTGGCCTGGCTGCCATGGTGACTTTTGCGCACGTTACTCTTAGCCGTTGTTCTGTCGCCCTCTGCTCCTGCCAAGTTATTTTACAACTGTCTGCATTTTCTGTTTCTCATCTTTTCTCCTGTTTCCTTTGGGCTCAGTCTGAACAACAGTTACAAGGTCGAACAACACGTCCCTGTTTCTTACTGATTTGGCCTGTCCCTCGCACCTAGACATAACACCATGTACAGCTGCCATGGAGAAATTAGTGTGCTTTTAATATTGCGGTTCGCCCGCTCTAGACACAGTTGGAGAAAACCTTTCCAGGGAGAAGAGCTGTGATTGTCTGCTGATGTAGTTTTGCATCTAGAGACTGAGGTATGGGGGTTCGCTAGTCAAAGCCCAGAGGTCTTCTATTTGTATAATAAACTAGCTTCCAGCACGGGGAGGGTGGTAATGTTAGATAGACATATATCCACTGCTTTATGAGATGCTTTCCCCGTTCGTATTCTATGGAGTTGTAACTATGCTGATTATATTATTCATATGTATTATGCTAGTAGTACTGACACGTGTACTGTATCTTAGAGCACGTAAGTTGAAATAAACATTTTGAACTATACAGTGTCTCTTATTACGCATGTTGTGGACAGGTACGAGTGTGACGAAAGAGTGTTCTTGTTTCTGCGAGTCCTGAGTGAGAGAGAGATACCGTGTTCTGGGTTGTCTAATCATTGGTACATTAGTGCTAATGGGACGCTAAGGCTAGTTGGGTTGGGGTTTTGGGTGCTAAGGTCTATGGTTGGCTCACCACTATATTCCGAGGTCCTATTATCCTGTGCATAGCTCTGTATGTGCAGAAACCTTATGACATGGCGCAACCAACGAGTGGGGCGGCTTATCTGCGGGACGCTTGAGTAGTACTTGTGCTTGTCCACAAAACCCTCACATACGCTTCCGGAGGCGTGTGTGACGGTGATACCTCCTATATTGAAGTTTTTGTAGGTTCTTTCAAGCTTGAAGTTGTTAAAAAAGGTTTCTTAAACATAACCCTTTTTGTGCTGCCTCGTGTAAAGTTGTTGGATAAACCCGTCAGTAATGGCGGGTATAGACATAGTGGCGCATAGCCGCACAGCACTCCGGGATCACTTACGGGTGTATGGAGTGCCAGACGCGGGAGTTGATTTAGTCTTTGTGGTTCAAGCCGATCCGGCTTTCCACTTTGAGGTATTCTACTCTTGGATCACTTTTCCAGCGGTGGACGCGAACGATAATCTGTTCCATGCATATGAACACACTGACGTTCCCGCTGTCTATCGACCGTATACTACTCTTGAAGTACTGCTCACAGCTTGGCAACACCGTGTTTGGTTTAATGGCGCCCTCCCTCAACCGACTACCACGGTTCGTTTAGGCCCCTTATCAATTGAGGGGGCCACTTGGCCTGTTTTGGCCGGGTACACCCCACATCCGCGTTATATGACAATACCAGTCGCGGAACTGCGCACTATGTATGCGGCCTTGGTGCAGGTGCATCGAGCTTTAGTGCGATATGTTACAGGCAGCATCCATGGGGCCGCTCCTGGAGTTGCCGGCCAACCAGCTGCTGCAGGCGGAGTGACCATAAGTCCTGTCATGGTGAATTCGGTGATGGGCAAACGTCCACAAAATAAGGATGATTTTCCTTATTGGCTTGCAGAAAAGTTTGATCAGTTGGAGGCAGTTTTTCCACATACAACCCCAGTGGATAAACATCGTATTTTAACGATTAGTTTGCCAAAAGACTTAATTCCCGAGTTGACAGCATGTGACAACTGGGGTAAGGTATTCGCAGCGGTATATTCTAAATGTTTTGGTACTCCTTCCATGACGGTTCTCCCCTCTGTAATTAAAAAAGTACAGGATGAACATGGCCCTGAAGCGGCTGTGGAATTAGGGATGTGACTGGTGGGAGTGTTTGAAGTAGTAGCTGAGCTGATCCTTGCGAATGTCAAGGGCGATGCAGTGAACTTTCAAGTAGCTAACGCTTTGGCTCTAGTCCCAGAATTGGACAGGCCTCGCGAATTACCGAAAATTATTACCCAGGCTTACAAAACTATTGGTAGAAATAGCCTGGGTAACAAGCCTTTGCAAAACAGCAAACACAATCGCAACCACAACAGCAACAAACCAAATCTCAATCTGAGAAAGATGAGAAACCAGTCTTCACTAAAAAGAGCTGGAGGCTGAAAAAACAGGGTAAGCAACAAAAGAAGCCGGGGTCGAGAGGCGCATCCCCGGTTTCAGTTTCTTCTGAGCGCACTTATGATTTACGCGATAGAGCGAGAATTAAGTCACCGGATAGGTTTCAGATCCCTGATGCGCGTTCTCCTCGTTCTTCACAGGCACAGACTTCATCACAGGCCGGTGGAGGAGACCGCCAGGATAGAGGAAGGGACCGAGAGGCTCCCCAGGGACGAGACCAACCTCGACAACAAGTCAGAGGAAAAGCGGAAGACTCTCAACGTTTTCGACCACAATTTCAGAAGAAGAAAGTTGCCGCTGTAACAGCGAAATATGCCACAGACGGTGAGAACGAGGCTCCTGAATTGGACGTGGGCAGTAACCCTCCTAGACAGCGCCGCGGAAGTTACCATAGTGCGGGAGGCGCTACGTCCTCATATGGAGGCGACAGCAACTGAAACATTCATTACTGTTGAAACAGCAGACACCAGAGTGGCACCCCTGACAGACTATTTAATATTGTCATCCAAATTGAAGGTGATATACAGCGTGTAATTAAAGGGATTTTTGGGAAAATCTGACCTCTTCATATGACATTTTGTTAGCAGAGGCGGATTGGCCACCCCCATTCGTTCTTGCTGCGCGTAAAGGGGAGGAGGTAATCCTTCCGAGCTTTTCTCGACATGTCCCAAAGGACAAAGCGGAGGCTCTTGCAGCAGAGTGGGCTGTGTCCCTGGCCCCTGCGTTATTCCGCAATCACGTGGGTTGGGACGAAGATTCTCCCCCCCCCATGAAATACCTTTGCGGTCACTACCGCAGCCACAACCCCAATATCCCATAAAACGTGAAGCCAAAGGCCCCGTTTCCGAAATTCTGACTCAGTTGGAATATCAGGGAGTAATTGAACCCTGTGTATCACCTATGAACAATCCCCTTTTCGCGGTTTCTAAACCCGATGGATCGTACCGCTTAGTTTTGGATTACCGGCATTTGAACTCTCATTGTCGGACCTTTGCGGTGCAAAACACCCATAGTTCTGCGCTTGTAGACAGTCTTATTCGTAAAAAATACAAAACGACCCTTGACCTTTCAAATGGATTCTACACGCACAACTTAGCCCCGGAGAGTGGCCAATGGTGCGCTTTTACTTCCGGTGGTAAAATGTTCAAATTCAGGCGTCTTCCTATGGGCTACAAAAATAGTCCGGGCGTATTCGCCGCTCGTGTTGTCTCTTTGTTAGACGGCATTGATCCAGACGCCTGTTCGTACGTAGATGAAATGAAATGTTGTACTTGTAAAGCGCACCCATACCCCCAAAGGGGTGTCCAGGCGCTGTACGCATACCGCTGTGGAACCCTTCCTGGCTTTTCCCTGTGAAATGTCCACTCCTGGGCACCCCCAGGGTGAAGCCAGGCATCCCAGGGCTGTTGGGGCCGTTGTGGAGATTAAGCAAGCTATTGCCCAGAGTTGCAGAGTGGGACCCATGATTAGAATAGGCACCGAGGCGAGAATTATCAGGTCCGAGGAAATTGAGCCCAAGACCCGCCGAGGCGGGAATTGAACCCTGGTCCCGGGCCAGATCTCTGCATCAGGGTCTGCCGCTCTAACCATTGAGCCACACTTCTCCACATTGGAGATGACATTTATCTGACGGACGACGAATTGTTTCCGCATCTAACCCGAGTCGACCGCATTATTCTTGAATTTGCGGTTCAAGGTTACAAAATTAACTTTGCCAAATCTCATATTGCTGAATTTACCGTTTTGTTCTTGGGCTATGAGCTCAACAACGAAGGTAAGGGCTTAGCCCCCATTTTCTGGAGAAATGTGCACTTTTGTGCCCTCCTACTAATCTGAAGAAACTTCAGTCATTGCTGGGCTTTCTGAACTTCGGACGTACATACATTCCCGAATACGCCCAGCGTATCAAGCCACTGTATGCCTTGATACAACCTAACTTTTCGAAGTCTTGTTGGCTTCCGGAGCACACCTCCATACTACAGTCTTTACAGACTGACCTACTAGAGTCTAAATATCTTTTGACACGTGATAACCACACAAACCTGGTGATTAGAATCATTCCAGGAGCAGTGGGTTTCACGTACTTAACCTTTAATGAAGGTGATACAGTTCCCATCGCATACAAGTCACATCTGTACACCTCCGCAGAAATGCGGTTTTCATCTGTGGAGAAAGTTCTGACAGCAGTGCAAATGGCGATTCTGAAGGAGCGCGCACTGGCACAGGGAAAACGCATTCTGGTGGTAACACCATATCCTGCTCTAGAGGCAGTGACCAAAGCAAGTGTACCGAACTCTAAAGCGTTGCACCCCCGTTGGATACAATGGGCAACCTCGTTGACGTCTCCGGATGTCACTTTCATATTCGATTCTTCGCTTCAGACTCAGGAGTTCTTACAGTATGTATTCGTTCATCCTCCTCCTCTGTCCTTATTGCCGCTTGAGGATTACGACTGTGTGATCTACACCGATGGTTCGGCACAACCGGCCACGGGTTCCAAGCATGCTTATTCAGCCGCATGTGCTATTGTTGCAGGTACGTTTGTGAACGGAAAATTTAAATCCACTGTGGTGCGCACACAGGCACTCGGGGACAGTACCGCACAATTGGCCGAGTTGCGAGCATTGGTGCTTGCGCTTGAGTTCGTCAATCCTGATGTGACCACTTTAATAGTGTGCGATTCTTACTACTGTGTTCAATCATACAATGACAATCTGTTCTTTTGGTCGCAAAATGACTATAGAGACGCTAAAGGCAACACAATCAAGCATAAAACGCTTTGGGTTCGAGTGGCAGAACTACAACGACGTCTGCCGCTCACACAGGTGGTTCACACCCTAGGCCATCAGCGGGTGGGCGCACACGCTGTTGGTAACAGTCTGGCAGATGAAGCTGCCAGATCAGCAGTAATCACGTGTTCAGTAGCAGCAGTTACTAGATCCATGTCTAAAATAGACACTGAAATCTTGGCAGCTATTGCTGCAACAAAGGAAGGAACAAATTACCCTAGGGGTTTCCCTTCCAAATATTCTTACCAGTTAGGTCCCGATCAGGCTCCTTATGTAACAATACCTGACGTTGGTGATCGACTGATCCCCAACGCGGACCGCAGACTTTCCTTGATAACGGCAGCACACGAAGGCATGGCTTCGGCTCATGCTGGTGTGTCTGCGACAATTTCCATTTTGCAGCAGCGTTCTGGTGGCGTGGTTTATATAAAGATACCCGTACTTATGTGCTTTCCTGTGACGTTTGTCAACAGATCAAGCCTTCCACGGTCACACGACCACCTCAGACCTCGCTCGGAATTTCAAACAGACCCTTTGGGTGTGTTTACTTGGATCACTGTGGTCCATTTTCTTCAGACACTGCCTATAAATATATCTTAGTGGCAGTGGACTCGTGCACACGGTTCATCTGGGTCTGGCCACAACGGAGTGCTGATGCTCGAAATGTCATCAGGGATTTGCGTGTCTTTGTGGGAATTTTTGCATGCGGCACCTTCCATTCTGACCAAGGTCCGGCGTTTGCCTCTAAGGCTTACAAGGACGCAATGGGTTCTTTGGGGGTGCGGGTGAAATTTTCGTCTCCGTATAGGCCTGAGGGCAACTCTATCGTTGAACGAATGAACCGTGACTTAAAGCAATCCTTGACAGCTAGAGTTATAGGTACTGGCAGGAACTGGCTGGCCCACTTGTATACCGTTCAGCGTGCACTTAATAATCTCCCTAGAAGACCTCTGGGTTGGCGGACCCCTTACGAAATGCTCTTTGGCATACGAATGTTTGTGCCTGACCTTGATGGTCTAGACATGGCGGCGCAATCCGCCAAGTTTGATGTAGATAACCATTCTACCATGTTACAGGACTTACAAGAAGCCCGAGACAAACTTGCAATTGCACATTTGCCTTCAGCCACAGACCCTGCTCTGCAGATTCCGGTTGCCGGCTGGCTTCCGAAGATTGGCGACCTGGTTCGAGAGAAGGTGGAGAACAAAAAGAATTCGGCCCCTCTTTTCGTGCACCGGTTCCAGTCCTGGGCTTGAAGGGAACACGTACAGTCATCTTACCACCGCTTCCCGGTCGCAAGGAAAACAGATACATCTCAGTGGAAAATGTCAAGCTACAACATCTGGCCGATCCTGAATAGTGTCACACCAGCGGTCTCTTGTCCTGCCATTTATCGGACATGTGTTCGAGGCACACCTGCACGAACGGTCACTGACGTTACCATGGAGATGGTTGATTTGCCTGAAAATATATTTGAACCCCCTGTCTCCCCCTGCATCGACGAGGACGAATATACCTATCCCGCCATAGAGTCGGTGGCACACCAACCAACAACGCCACTGAGCCCGACACGTTATTCCTTTGACTCGGATTCCAACTCATCAACGGTCCCGTCCAAGTTTAGTCTTTTTGTATCCTGGTTTAGAGACAATTTTTTGATTCCACCTTGGACATATATCTGGATGGTGCTTTTCTTGATTTTTTTGTTCATGTCCATTGGCTTTGTCACAGTGTTTTTCTACTCATCAATGGTCACTATTTACCTGAACGCTCTGCTGTGAACAGTGTTGCTGGAACTTTGGCTCCACATTCCTCTTCACACATCATGAAGCGTGACCACACATTTGTGAACATTTCAGCGTTTCCAGTTGCTGATGGCATCGTATGGGATGCGGTAAACTTTCAAATCCATGGCCCGACAGAAATTATTAATGTACCAAATGTCCTTCGAGTTTCGATGGGTGATGTAGTAAAAAGTAATATTCATTCTGACGATTGGGATGTGCATGCCGTTGAAGCATTGTTTGCTGATTTAAAATATTATGCTTCCTTTAATGCTGAGGATTTGTATATGAATTCTGCGAATTATGCCGATTTATATTGCTACCAGCATTGGGGCAACCATTTTCTCCACAAACCGAGTGCATTACGCAGCCCTGTTACCTACACCCAATGGGAACATTGCCCAAACCCCTTACCAGGTAGCTCCCAGACTCTTCGAAATAAATTCACCTATTTCACTGATTTTAATCGATCAAACCCTGGGTCCTATTATTTTAAATTGGGTGCCCCATTGACTCAAAAAATAATGTTAACCCACACCAAATTACTTTATTCGGGTTCTTTTTTGAGCGCCTTGGCGGTGGGTGGTTATGAGTACTGGAAAGACACAGTCGATTTAAAATCAATCTGGGGTTCAAAACAATGGCAGGTGCAGGGCACCAAGGCTTTGCACCGCGCTTGCCTTATCCCGGCCCAAATTGTGTTTCTGAATGCTTCCATTCATCAAACCACGTGTTGGGGGTTGGCAACCACTAAACAATTAAATGCGCCAGCCATCCCATCCTTGTCGAGTTCTCCAAATGATAGCTTGCGTTTTAATATGTCCCTTGTGACGTTGCAGTCTCTGTTTCAAAACAACTCCTTCAACGTTTCTGCAATGGTACAGTCACCCTGGTTGGCATGGCCCATATCATCGAATGCATGCCAACTGCGTTTTCATGGCACAGTTCCTGGCTACAGACAGGACAAGCCTGATCCGAGATTTGCTGAATCTCGTACTGTCACCACGTATTCAGTTGGTAAATTATGTAAACAATGGCTACAACATTCGTCCTTAGACTCTGTTAAAAAACATTTGTCCCTCCTATCAGGCACTATTGATCTGTCCGACTTTATCTTGGGACCTCGTGGTCCCCGACCGAAGAGATTCATTTATGAAGCGTATAATGAACTCTGGAAGCTGTCACAAATGGAAGCTGCTTCCCGTCTTCGGGAAATAGACCAAGCAAATTTGGAAAAGGTGCTTGCTGTTGTTGACAATAGTATAAATACCCTGTCTTCCCGCATTTACACATTAGAGAATATTGTGTCCTCTGTTGTTGATATTGTACAAGATGATGTTTCTATTTTGTATCATGGTCAGAATCAATTGCGTTCAGTAATGCAGTTTGCGTGGACTTTGCAAACCCTTAAGTTAGGTAAAGTTCCTTGGAATTTCTTGAACACCACTGCCCTTTTTCTGCCTTTTAATTTGACTGAAAAACAGCAGTTCATGTCCATGAAAGATGCATCTTACACTTTGTTACATATCGAGAAAGTGGATCCTTTACCATTCTCTGTGGCGGAACTAGATTCTGCTGTGTGGCTAGTTCATGGGGTTATAGCTTTACCTTTTTCCTTGTTTGAATTTAGCTCGTGCATGAAACATTATCCTGTGGGCCGTTTCCAGCCTTTGGGTAGTGCTTTCCTGCATGAACTCTGGTCCTTGCCTTTCATGTATAAATGCCTTAGAGACGGCAAGGAAGTGTTTCTCACGGGGAGTCTTGTGATTCAACTGTGGGTCATTCGCTTATTTGTAAACATATTAAATTGCACGGGGCTTGTGGCGTTTCAGTTCCGAATCTTGCATGTGTACTAAAGGGTATTCCTGCTCCTGCTATTTCCCCTACTTTTACTTTGCTTACTAATGGTAGCTATTTGCTTTTAAATAACGAAGACTGTTGTGGCCTACAAGCCGGCATTCCGTATATTGTTACGGTTTCGCACAGAGTTGTCTGCTGCAAGAATGTGCTTTTTCCTCCCCCTCACGACATCGTTGATAACTCTATTTGGCCTTCCATTCCTACCATGGAGGCAGACTTCAATAAGTTGAGCAGAATAAAGGCCCTATTATTGAATGAGGAGGTGACGCTCACGTCCGCCCGGGAGACATTCGTTCTCCAGGTGGCGAGTACCCACAGTGAAATACAGGCCCTTTTGAACACCAACCTCCCCCAACATTTCGGGGAGTTAATTCATCAAATTTTTAACGCATCAAACACTGAGGGTCTAGTACATTTATTTAAGATTGTAGGGTCTGGCCTGGTGTCCACCTTCCAAACTATTTTCGGTGTGATACCGGCGTTCATACATTCTATTTTTTCTAGCGTCTTTGGTGGTTTTCCATTAATACTCGCTTTGGCGGCTGGTGTCTTGCTGTTGGTCTGTTTTCTGCGCAATGGCTGCTCACCACTGGGCCCTTCTAGATCCCGAACGCGTCCAGCTGCTCCGTGAGCGACTTCTGGTTGGCTTCGATGTTCTGCCCTTGGCGACCATCAGTGTGTCCTACACCCTTTCTTTTCGCTTTGCGTATTTCACTTGCGTGCAACCTGTGATGTCTTGCATCCGCTGTCCTTTCACATGGACCATGGATTATTGCCTCTCCAATTCGTCACTGTCTGTTCCGGATTTTGTTCAGTTGGTGGGTCCCTTAGAGGCCCATGAACGGGACTGTTCCGTTGCTGGCTTTATGATGCGTGCGGCTGCACTGGGGATTTTGGCACAATGGGATATCTGGGCGGCTGCTCAGAATCTCCTACAACAAAGCTATATTGAATATCACGCAAGCTGTCCCGCATTGCTTTTGGATGCTCCATCCTCTGAGGAACATTCCTGCAGCTTTGACCTGTTGGACTGGATGGCGTCTACGTTTTTGATGATTCCAATGATGTCCTCTTGGACGGTATAGCATTTTTCTACACTTCCACGTTTTTGGATTGATTTGCCGTTCACTGTCAGTGGACTGCCTCGCTGACTGTCTTTTTGCTACCTTACCCCGTTCCACTCCTTCCACTGTGGACACCTCTGTTCTGCTCAGGTGTTTAGAACTCTGTCTTCGTTTTTAGTCTTGGCCGATGGACTGTCCAGGGAGGGTGTCTTGTGGTTTGTGGCCTCCTGGCCTGCTTTGCTACGTTGGCCTGGCTGCCATGGTGACTTTTGCGCACGTTACTCTTAGCCGTTGTTCTGTCGCCCTCTGCTCCTGCCAAGTTATTTTACAACTGTCTGCATTTTCTGTTTCTCACCTTTTCTCCTGTTTCCTTTGGGCTCAGTCTGAACAACAGTTACAAGGTCGAACAACACGTCCCTGTTTCTTACTGATTTGGCCTGTCCTCGCACCTAGACATAACACCATGTACAGCTGCCATGGAGAAATTAGTGTGCTTTTAATATTGCGGTTCGCCCGCTCTAGACACAGTTGGAGAAAACCTTTCCAGGGAGAAGAGCTGTGATTGTCTGCTGATGTAGTTTTGCATCTAGAGACTGAGGTATGGGGTTCGCTAGTCAAAGCCCAGAGGTCTTCTATTTGTATAATAAACTAGCTTCCAGCACGGGGAGGGTGGTAATGTTAGATAGACATATATCCACTGCTTTATGAGATGCTTTCCCCGTTCGTATTCTATGGAGTTGTAACTATGCTGATTATATTATTCATATGTATTATGCTAGTAGTACTGACACGTGTACTGTATCTTAGAGCACGTAAGTTGAAATAAACATTTTGAACTATACAGTGTCTCTTATTACGCATGTTGTGGACAGGTACGAGTGTGACGAAAGAGTGTTCTTGCTTCTGCGAGTCCTGAGTGAGAGAGAGATACCGTGTTCTGGGTTGTCTAATCATTGGTACATTAGTGCTAATGGGACGCTAAGGCTAGTTGGGTTGGGGTTTTGGGTGCTAAGGTCTATGGTTGGCTCACCACTATATTCCGAGGTCCTATTATCCTGTGCATAGCTCTGTATGTGCAGAAACCTTATGACACTACCGACTACATCCTCCTCGGAGACCTGAACTTTCACCTGGAGAACAACAACGACAGCAACTCCACCACCCTGATCAACAACCTCGCCAACCTCGGTCTGAGCCAGCTCGTCACAACACCGACCCATTCCGCCGGCCACACGCTTGACCCCATCTTCTCCTCAAGCTCCCACGTCTCCTTCAGCCACACCACGGAACTCCTCTGGACCGACCACCGCTGCATCCATTTCACCTTCCAGAAACCCACCACACACCACCGCACCCAACAGATCCCATGCCGCTGCTGGAGCAAAGTCACCGAAGACCAACTACGGGCAACCCTCGCTCTCAGCCCTCCCTCCGACCCATCCAACACCGACGACGCCGCCTGCAACCTCAGACGATGGATGGACGACTGTGCCAACACCCTCGCCCGCTGAAAAAACTCACCTACAGTGACACCACCAAAAGAGCCAGCTGGTTCACCTCGGAACTCCTAGCCTCCAAGCGCACCTGCCAGAAACTAGAGAAGAAATGGCACAGTGATAAGACACCGGACAGCCACGCAGCCCACAAAGACGCCATCCGTAACCACCACCACCTCATCAAGTCCGCCAAGAGAATCTCCTTCAAAGACCGCCTCGACAACAACGCACACAACAGCAAGGAGCTTTTCAACATCGTGAAGGAACTCTCCAACCCCAGCTCCAACACCAACGACATCCCGCCGTCGCAACCCCTGTGCGATTCCTCGCCACCTTCTTCCACCGCAAGATCGCCGACATCCACGACAGCTTCAACACCCAGACAGCCCCAACTAAGATCGATGCACCAGACCCGCCGCACACCATCGACCACGACCCCCTGCCAGCCTGGGCCAGCGTGAATATTGAGGACACCATCAAGACCATGAGCACAATACACTCCGGCTCCCCGTCAGACCCTTTCCCGCACCACATCTTCAACAAAGCCAGCAGCTCCATCGCACCCCACCTGTGCAACATCATCAATCTCTCCTTCGAGACCGCGACCTTCCCAGAGAGCTGGAAACACGCAGAGATCAACGCCCTACTCAAAAAACCCAAGGCGGACCCGAGAGACCTCAAGAACTTCCGGCCCATCTCCCTGCTTCCGTTCCCAGCCAAGGTCATCGAGAAGATCGTCAACAAACAGCTAACCCGATACCTCGAAGAAAACAGCATCCTGGACCCATCCCAATCGGGGTTCCGCAGCAACCACAGCACTGAGACTGCCCTCATCGCCGCCACCAACGACATCAGGATCCTGCTGGACAACGGTGAGACCGCAGCCCTCATCCTGCTGGACCTCTCCGCCGCCTTCGACACTGTCTGCCACCGCACTCTACGCGCACGCCTCCACGACGCAGGGATCCAAGACAAGGCCCTGGAATGGGCCACCTCCTTCCTCACCGGCAGAACCCAGAGAGTCCGCCCCCACCATTCCGATCCGAAGCCTCCGAGATCATCTGCGGCGTACCCCAGGGATCGTCCCTCAGCCCAACACTGTTCAACATCTACATGGCCCCGCTCGCACGCATCGCCAGACAGCACGACCTCAACATAATCTCCTACGCCGACGACACTCAACTGATCCTCTCCCTCACCAAGGACCCCCTCGCCGCCAAATCCAACCTCCATGAAGGAATGAAGGCCGTCGCCGATTGGATGAAGATCAGCCGACTAAAACTGAACACGGAGAAGACAGAGGACCTCATCCTCGGCTCCAACCCCTCAGCCTGGGACGACTCCTGGTGGCCAACGACGCTGGGAGCAGCCCCGACACCCACCGACCACGCACGCAACCTGGGAGTCATCCTTGACTCAACGCTCTCCATGGCCAGGCAAGTCAACGCAGTCTCATCCTCCTGCTTCAACACCCTCCGCATGCTTCGCAAGATCTACAGGTGGATCCCGACAGACACAAGAAGAACAGTCACCCAGGCCCTCGTCAGTAGCAGACTTGACTATGGGAACGCCCTCTACGCAGGAGCCCCGGCCAAGCTCATCAAGCGACTGCAACGCATACAAAACGCCTCCGCACGCCTGATCCTCGATGTACCACGCCACAGCCACATCACCCCCACCTGAGGAACCTGCACTGGCTCCCCGTCGACAGGAGAATCTCCTTCAAACTCCTCATCCACGCACACAAGGCACTCCACAAGACTGGCCCAGCCTACCTCAACAGACGACTCCTCTTCTACGTCCCAACCGCCAACTCCGCTCCGCCGACCTCTCCCTCGCCACCGTCCCTCGCATTCGAAGAACTACCACCGGCGGCAGATCCTTCTCCCACCTCGCCGCCAAGACCTGGAACACCCTTCCACTAAGCCTACGACAGACTCAAGACCTGCTGACCTTCAGGAGGCTACTCAAGACCTGGTTGTTCGACCAGTAGCAGCACCCCCCCCCTTTTTTCTCCCCAGCGCCTTGAGACCCTCGCGGGTAAGTAGCGCGCTTTACAAATTCTGTGATTGATTGATTGATTGATTGCATGTTAGCCTGCTGGGCGGAAGCCAAAAGCACAGCGATTTTCAGGGAAGAGTCAAGGGGCCTCCGCAAACATCCCATTTCGATCTAATGGAATGCTATGGTGATCTAGCTTCAGGCCATCATTAAGGATGACAACCTCCCGTCCTAGACCAAGAGATGCTTAGGATGTCCAATGCCACATGCGCGTAGGCTTCCCTCTTATATTAGAAGCCCTGACCTACCGTTCCAACTCCTAGGAGCATAATTTCCCCTACAATCTCTTATCATAACACGGACCCTACCGATTAGCTCCTATGCTGGTACTTCCACTTGGCCCACCCCAACATCAGAAGCATTCTTAACGTTCTCCTACCTACGTCACTTACATGCCAACACTACTGTTCATGTTCTGTTTACTTCTCCACTGGTTCTGGCAAGTTAACACAGCAGTATGTTACTTGTTAAAGATGCATGAAGCATAAGAATGCAACATATTTTCCTGTGATATCAGCTTACTAGAAGGACGCACTGATTTAACTGCCAACTACTGTTAGATTGCACTGTTACTAATGTAATGAAAAAATGTTCAATATGAAGGTTTAAAAAAAGAAGATAAGTTTATCAGGCAGTAATTAACCCCCCCACCGATCACTATCTAAGAAACTATATATATACAAATTTCCAACTTGAATTTTAACATTTATATTTAAGGGATGTATATTAAGTTTACTGCAGGACCTCTAAAGAAATCGACATGACTGCTCACCATGGGATCAAGCATTTGTGCCCATTGTGTTACGGCTCTCAACAGTCGATTTTCAATAACCAACTGTCATAGAGGAAGCCCTATTTATTCTTATTTTGAAAGGACCGCCAAACAAGCTGGCACGTTGTTCAACCCAAAACTGGAATCCAAATTTTCGGAGCACCGAAGAGATACTACACTTTCACAAACTATTTTAATTCGATTGCCGCCCTCGAACATTATTTAAGAATTTAAAATCAATACTATAATGAAGTTTCAACCTTTTTACTTATTTTAGACCTATATAGAATGTACTCTCTAAATAATGTATAAAATAAGTAAAACCAAATGCATATAATTTTTAAATGTACTTTTAATCTGTTCTCATTGGAGTATATTTCATATTACAATTCAACCACTTATGATAACTCTGTATATTAGAAATCTTCCTTTCATGCGCTTCTAAACTAATTATAACCCTAATTCTGGAAGCTTTTTCTTGTAGTCCTTGTCTTCATTAAACCGACAGTTGATTATTGCATCAGGGGTATATTGCTTAACCCCAGAAATTTTTTCTACAAAATATATACCTCACAGTAATGATATGAAATACATATGTTAACAGTTTTTTGTTAACTGTTTTTGTATAGCGCTCGTATGCCCCAAAGGGTGTCTGTAGGAAGGTAGGATCCTTCTGCATGTGTACCCCCACTTTTTGCCTGGTACTAAGCTGGTTTTTGACTAGTCTGACTGGGATCCTGCTAATCAGGACCCCAGTCTATCTGCGTTCTCCTGAAACTGTTAAGTTATGTACTAAGGTACACTTCATATTGGATACTAGGGTACCCTTGTCAGTCCCTAGTGTATGGTACCCATGTACCCAGGGCATAGGTACCCCAGAGGCCTCCCATGGGCTGAAGCATGTATTATGCCACCCATGAGAGGCCATGCAAAATGGAACTACAGGCCTGCCATTGCAGCCTGTGTAAGTTGGTGCATGCACCAATTACCTAAGATATAGGTTTACTATATCTAAGGGTCACTGCACTTAAAACCTATAAGTCACCCCTATCGCAGGCCTTTACAATCCTGAAGGCAGGGTGCTTGGTTCTAAGTGAGAGGGTGCCACTGCATGAGCAGGACACCCCTGCAGCCTATGGAGTCCATTCTCCCGGGTTGTCAGTGAAGCAGCCATATACGACATACAGAGGGGCATTACGCAACTGCGTGATGACCAACTCTGAAATGGCTGAAACAAAGCCTATTGTGTTCGGTGTCAAAAATGTTGGAATCATACCCCCACACTGGTAACCGGTGTGGGAGGTATGATTCCACCTCTCTGAAGCGAGCTTCATGGGGTCCCTGGTGATCCCGGTACCAGCCTTCTAACTCCGGACAGTGCAAAATGGTTGCTGCCGACCAGAGACACATTTCTGCCCTCCTGCTGCTGAGCCAATCTCGAGCAGGGGAAGGCAGAACAACAGGCATCCTGTCACAGGGAGATGTGACCACCTCCCAGACAGGATTTAGTGTATTAGGGCAGGGTGGGTGCACTTGCCAGCGACTGAAAGTCTGCATGAGGGGCACATTTGGTGTCCCTGTGCATAGTCCCGTTCAAACCAGTCCTGGGAGCCGTTGGCTCCCTCTCTGGTGCGAAACTGGACAAAGGACATGGGAGTAACCTCCCCCCTGTCTAGACCATCCCCTGGGAGGGTCCCCTGAATCTTTCCAACCCTCTCCCGTGGGTACTTAAGGGCTTACCTGGCTGTAGGACCTTAGATTCGTCGTGGACAAGATCCTAACCTGAAACCACTGCACTTTGACCGTTTGGGCACTCTGAACTTCCCTGGACTTCGTTTGGGCCTGGCTCCATCTCCCTCTCAGTCTGCTGCATTGTCTGTGCCTGTGCACCATACAGGATCCGTGCAGGACCTGTGGGGCATCAAAGACACCTGAAGATAATCTCCCTTGGAGTGAAGGAGTCACTCCCCTGGATTCGCAGGCACCGCAACACTGCTGACCGGTCTGCTGATCCCAAGCTCCTACGGACTGCGAAAGGCTCAGCAACACAGGAGGTAGGTTTGTACATCCCTTGAGGTCTGAGCTGTCCTCTCACCAAGTTTGAGGTCAGAATCCCTCATGGGGGCTTCAATACCCGAACCCCTGTGCACCATGTACTTTTGCAAGTGCATGTGCTTGTTGGCAATTCCTTAACAAGTGCATTAGGCTCCAAATAGCCCCAACCTCTGGCACCACTTCCTACAAAGATCTTCAACCACCTTGCACTGTGTGCTCCGTTGCCTGTTGTTTTGTGAAGCTGCTTGAGGTCCTCTCACGACTCCTGTGCCTCCGGCCTGTGGGTCCATTTGAGGGTCAACTTTGCTTTTCTTGGGCTCCCCTGGTTGCTCCAGGCTTGCCCTGACTCCCCTGTGTGTGGTGAGTCTCCTGGACCTTGCTGGTCTGAACCGTACACTTCCTTGACCTTCTGAGTCGGTTGCCATTGCCAAGGCTTGTTGGTGCTCCCGCCGGACACCGACCCCTCAGCACTCGACATCCTTTGTTGGACAGCTCGTATCCAGCTCCTGGTCATCCTCGAAGTCACCTGGTCCCAGTAGCTGCAGAGTCAAGGTCCCCGTCAACTATCCTGAAGCATCCGACATCGGTGGGCATTCGTCTACCGAGCCCCTGGTCACCCTGAAGTGACCCAGACTCTGTCCCCTCTGCTTTCAGGTACTCTTCAACAAGGATCCATGTTTGGATTCCAACGTACATTCTTCTCCCTTCCAGCAGCGGCTCTTCTTCGAAGTCCTCCATTGGGTTCGACGGCGGTTTCCGACACCACTTCACACCTATGCACCCGGCTCCCCTGGGTTAGGTAACTTGGGTACTTCAGTATCCACGGGTGGGGTGGCTCTACAACCTTCTGTCTTCCACAGGGTTTCTTCGTAGTCCACTGGGAAGGGTCCTTAATCTCTAAAACTCCAACCGTGACTTGCTCATAGAGTTGTAAGGAGCACGCAGTCGATTTCCCACACTGCTCCTGTCCTCCGTGGGGTCCCTATGTACTCACCTTGGGTGGTTCCTTGGGGTCCCAGCGATTCTACGTCCTCTCGACATCATCCTGACTCGAGGTTTAAGTACCACTTTCTTTGTATATGGTTTGGTCCCCCCTGGGGCCCACTGTGTATAACTGCTATTTACTGTCGTTTCAAAGCTTAAGTATTGTGTGCTTTGTGTCTATCTCCATGTAGGAGATACTGTAACATACTAGATAATGTTACATAATAAATACATATTTTTATAACTATTGTGTGGTTTTCTTTTCATTTGATCTATACAATAAGATCACATTCTGGTAAACAAAGCTGCTTTACACTCATTCAAGACTTAGGGCCCGATTCTGATGCGGGTTGGAAAAGCTTCCCGACCGAGGGCCTGATTCTGATGCGGTTAGGAAGGCCTCCTAACAGCATTTGCTCCTTCCAAATCGGATCGGGAACGTGTCTTCCCGACCGAGGGCCCAATTCTGATGCGGTTAGGAACAAATGTTCCCATTGAAGTCAATGGGAGTTTAACCAAATCGTATCTGGAAGCATCCGGATGCATCCTACTCCGCCGGTCGGACTTTCCCGATCCGAGTGGGTCGGACACCATTTCCCAACCGATTCGGTCGGGAAGCTTTTCCAACCCGCATCAGAATCAGCCCCTTGGTTGGGTTTTAATGTGCCAAGAGAGATTATTCCAAGCCTTAGAGGCTTCTAGCACAAAACCTCTCCCACCCCAACTGGCAAATTTGAATCTCGGGAGTAAGATCAATTTGACTGATGTAGATCTAAGGGAACAAGAAGGTGAGTACCAAGTAAGGGATTTTTTCAAAAAGTCAGGACCCGTTCCATGCAGGGCTTAATATACATTAAAAAATGCTTTGAATGTTTCACCGGGAGCCAAAGAAGCTTGACAATAAAGTGGGACACTGACTGGCGTTTGGGAATTTTACAGAGGTATCGTGCTGCCACGTTCTGTAAAGTTTGCAATTTGTTTAAAACCTGACTCTGGGCATTAAGATATAGCCCATTGCATTAGTCAATTTTTGAGATAACTAAGGCGGTAACCACTGTTTTTTGGAGTTAGTAGTGCTAATTTTTTTAAATCATTTATAAAGTGAAAAAAGCAGCTGAAGTGACCACATTTACTTGATCAGTGTGGGACAGTTTATTATTCACGGGAACTCCTAAGTTCCTTACGCACCTAGCAGGAATTGGGGAAGGGGCAAAGCTCGATAGGCCACCAATCAGGTGTGCAAAAACATGGCTGGGCACCGAACACCACCACCTCTGTTTTAGAGGCGTTCAATTTGAGGCAATTTTTCACCATCCAGTTGCCCACAGCTCTCATGCAGTCACAGAATTTTTCTGCTGCCACCCTATCGGCTGCTGCAGGAGAGATGACAATTTGGGTGCCGTTGGCGTATGACGTTATTTTGAAAACGAATGACCTAATGAGTTCTACAAGAGGCATAACGTAGATGTTGAACAAAAGTGGGCTGATTGATGACCCCTAGGGAGACCCGCAGGGTAGAGAGAAAGGCGGGGAGGAAAATCCTTCTAGTCTAACTGATTGCATTCGACCGGATAGGAACGAGTTCAGTAAGTTCCAGGATGAACCAGTCACCCCGATCCCGCTCAGGCACTTCATCAGCAGCCCATTGTTAACCATATTGAAGGCTGCCGATAGGTTGAGTAGGGTCAGGGCGGCTCGGCCACCTGTGTCTAGGGACTGCCTAATCTTTTCCGTTGCCTGGATGAGTGCGGACTCCATGCTGTGTCCAGCTCGGAAGCCAAATTGTTTGGCGTCGAGGAGATTGTTGTTGTTAATGTACCCTCCCAATTGAGTTTTAAAGCCTTTTCAAATTCTTTTGCAGAGATTGGAATGCAGGAGATAGGCTGGTAGCTATTTGGGTCATCAGGTTTGAGCAATGGTGTCTTAATCAAGGGCAGGACAATGGTTTTCTTCCACATGGAAGGGAACGAACCTGAAGAACACAAAAGCTGGAAGATGTCAGCCAGCTTAGGGCCAATGGCATTGGCTGCCAGAATAGCCGTTCCAGGTGGACAGGGATCCTCGGGAGAACCTGATCTAGCAGCTATAAGGAGCTTGGTTACTTCCAAATGGGAAGGGGGTACAAATGAGTTAAAGTCCGTGCTCAAATTGGATGTCTTGGGGGAGAAGTTCTCTAGTTCCAATGAACTAGAGGTTGATGAAAAGGTATTAAGAACATCCTCTACCTTCGAACAAAAGGCTTTGGCCACTGAGTGACAAAATTCTTCGTTGTGAACAGTATGCCGAGGTGGAGCAGCTAGTGCAAGCTTTTTTACTGTAGAAAATAAGTCCTTAGAGTAATTAGCTGCCATCTCTATTTTATTGATGAAGAAAAGGGTTTTTGCTTGGCGAATCATGGATTTATACTTGGACAGGCAGATGTTATATTTGGCCTTTTCACTGCTGCAGTAGTTAGTGCACCAAACTCTTTCTTGCCTTCTGCACCCCTGTTTCATGGTCCTTAATTCCGTGGAGAACCAAGGAGCAGTAGTATGATGTTTTTTAATTTTGACCTTTTTTTTGGGTACTAGAGCCCGTGAGGTGGACTATATCCACAGGGTAAAGATTTCGACAGCAGTCTCTACATTATCAGAGACAATGGGGCAGTGTTCAAGAGATATTGGGAGAATTCATTTGCTTGGGGCTTATGCCAAACGCAAAATATAATTCAAGGGGAGGGGTTGGAGCCGGGAGGCTGAATGAGAGCAAAATGTTTTTAAAAAGACGCCCTTCTGTTCTGACCTTGGAAGAGCAAGTCTGTGTTCACCTCATCTAGTCAGGAATTATCATAAAAATCCCATCAAGGATATTGCCTGCCTTATGCGTTGTGCTATTCACCTTCTGGGACCAGCCGAAAGAGGTCATAATTCGACGCAAGGCCATGGTGTCAGAGTCCTCATGAGCCTCAAGATGAAAATTGAAGTCCCCAAGGACAGTGAAATTTTGCCGTGCATGTTCACTTCCCAGGAGGGAACCGATGACCTGTGCGAAGGTGGGGCGGGGTCACGGTAGACGATAGAGAAGCAAGCCTCTGAAAGAATGATTAGATGATAGTCTGACCGTGAAAGAAAAAGCGTAGGAAAGTGGAGATTCAATGGGACTGCAGGTGACCGCATATTCTGTTTTGTAAATAATGGCAATTCCGCCCCACTCATTGACCTACCCGGTCCACCCGAAAGGATAGGTAGTATGGGGGCATAAAGTCGAGAAAATCGGGGTTCGATGCAGCATCCACCCATGTCTCTGCAATAAAAATGAATCCCCGGTTGTGCGTATCACAAAATAATGAGAATTCAACCCTCATCCTTTGCATTAAAGTCTGGTTGTTGTTGATGAGGAGCTATGGAGAGTGGTCTTATCCCATTCTTTCTACAACTCACTAAAACACTATGTTCTTCAAACCTTTAGATGCTATTGCAATGTATTCTAGTTCCTTTTATCTACATTTGACAATGTATCACGTTCGTAATTATTTAAGTTATCTTTGATTATTGTGCAGTGCGTTAGGTGCTCATTTAGGGCCCAATTATGAGTTTGGCGGTGTGGGAGCAGACTGCTACACCATCACCCTGCTCCCAAACCTCCAAACATGGCCTTCATGGTTGTCCCCTGGCGGTGTAGTAAAATGGCTCAAATGTGAGCCTTAATGCTGCACCATTTGGGACGGCCACGGCGTGTTCCAGCACAGCATGGACTGTGAAGTCCATGCTGTGCTGGAACTGGGGATGCATGCACACAGGGGGCACAAAATGTGCCCCCCTGCATGCCCCAACATGCATGGGGCAAGGGGGACCCTGTAAGGCCCCCTTTGTTTCCTGACCACCAGCAGTTTCATGGAGTAAGAACCCCCAGGAGACCGCTAGTGGTCAGGAACCTCGTAATATGCATTGCTGTGCTGTAGTGGCACTCCCAGCATATTGTGAGCCCCTGACCGCTGCACCACTGCCAGGAAACGTGGTTCCCTGGTGGTTGCAGCAGTCCATGTCGGTTCAACCCCCTAAGTTGTAATAAGGTGGTCGGGCCGCTGCTGCGGTGGCGGCCGGACTGCCACTACCGCACCACCGTGAGTTTGGTGGTCCACAGACTGACAAACTCATAATCAGGCCCTTAGTTTATCGGTTGGAACTGATAGGTTATGTATTCAGTGTTCGGTTAGTCACTATATCCACGCTAACATATTTAATTAGGAATTCTCTTTGTTGTTTACAAGAGCCACCAAAACCCAAAGACAGGAGGAAAAAAGGGGGAATCGTGGTGGGTAATCATATTGACTATTGTTCCACAATATATATATTCACATCTAGCTAAAGAGGGCATATGGATATCGTATTATTAATGGATTAAATGCACTAATAAGAATGTGTATAACTCCCTATCACTATTTAGTCCCTTGTTCACAGTTTTCAGCCTTACTATCCAAAAGGTCTCCATGGATCTCAATGTTGGCTCCAAATTACCACCCTCATTGATTCAGAATGTTCAATACCCTAACATTTAATGGAAATTGTGGTTTAAGAAGTGGCATGTTGTAATAATCTTCACAATAACAAGACAAGCTGTATTTGAAGAAGTCGTTTTTGTCTGAAGATTAGTATTGGATGGATCTGCCATGAAGAGTGCAAGTAGCCAACTCTCCTCTACCAACTGACTCCCAACTGCCACCGTTCCAGAGCGACATTCCTAGAACAGTGGTTAGTCATAATCACCTCATGGCAGGTAAAATACAATACAAATGAACATACAGCATATTACATATTTCCTTCCTATAAATTTGTCACAATAGGGTATTTTCGCTCATTGTTTTTAATCACTCTATGGTGTTCTCTCCGCCTTTATTTAAGTTATCTTATTGTGGATCTGACATACTTTAGACCACAACTACAGGTAATTACGTAAATACAATTCTTTGAATTACAGTTTATGAATGAATTGACTTTCAATTTTTAATCCTTCACACTATCCGAGATATCTTTTGTTGCCCACATTTATAACATCCATTGGGTAGGTTGGGAAGTCTTTGTGCACTTTTAACATGGCTCAATTTTGATTCATAATATTTCATTTTTTCACACAGACTCAGAATTGATTTCAAAGTAGGCACTCTAAAGAATTTTATCAACAAATTCCTAGTTAAATATCTCTTTAAATCATCATCCAACATGAGCCCCCTCCAAAGTTTGGCCAGACATTTGAAAATAAAACTATTTTCAAGACTGCACTCAGTGATGAACTTTGTTTTTTCGGTGTCTTTGTTGTGAGATTTCTTTCATTTTTGAAAGATCTGATCATTGGGCTGTTCTAGCTCTTTCCTTTGCTTTTGGTACCACCTGCAATTTTTCTTTCCAAAAATGTATTAGTTATAAGGATTTCCTCTTTAATATATATTCTGATTCCTCACTGCAGTCTATGTTTGCTTTTAGAAACTCTCCATAGGGAATATTATCCTTTTGTTTATGGAAGTGGGCAGATTGGGACTGCAGTACAGTGTTAACTGAGGTTGGTTATCTAAACATCCTTGTTTGGAAAATATTGCTCTCAGCATATAACTCTATGTTCGAAAACATTATTTGTATCTGATTTATTTGGTTCTGATAACATTCCAGAATAAAGGCCACATTGAAGTCATTTGGATTTAAATATTCAATGTATTCATAAACTCGTCTATGTACCTTCCCCAGTATATTACCTTTTTGAGAAAATACTGATGGTTTCTCCGGGAATGCTCCCTCTCATGCAGCTGCATATTCTATGCTCATATTGTACGCATGGTGGGCTGGTAATAAGAGGGAAGAAACCCTGTGTTAGAGTAACATCAATAGTTTTTTTTTAAATGTTTATGTTACAGTTACCCCTGAAGAAGAGAGTAGTTTTCGAAATGCATTGGGGTTTTATAAAGAAGAATGAAAGATGTACTGTGAAACCAAAATTGCAACATCAAGGAATTATCTTTTATGGATTGTCACAGTTGGAAACAGCATATTGCTAATAAAATCATTGAAATGTGAATGTCCGTGTTCAGTTTGTTTGTACTGGTAAAAAAAAATGGGACAAGATTGTTAAAATAATTGTTTAACCAAGGATGATTTGGATCCCATCGTGTATAAAAAGGGCCTACGGGACCCTCCTTTATAGGCTGTGCACCTCGGACTGTTGAACCAAGTGGGCCACAGTTGAACCTGAGTTATATTTATTTTAACATTTTCACAGTGCATGTGCACATTTTAAAGTAGGTTCTGGATGTTGTCTTTTGTTTTTTTCAGTTGTAGATTTTTGCTTTGCAGGTCTGTTTTCTGTTGTTTTTGGCATAGTTTTCTCTTGTTGCAGTCTGTTGGGATGAAAAACATGTTAGTTGTGTTGATTTATGTTTTAATGTAAATTTAGTTAGGATTTTGCTTGTTTTATTTATTTTTTTAAATATGTTAACACATTACTTTCAGTTTAATTTTAGTGTTTTGCTTTGGGTACCATACTTACTTTTGAGGTGGTGTTCTTTGTATTTCAATAGGCCAAGACAGACGGGTGGCAGTGGCAAACTTACATTGCTCATGCACAAAGTTGTAATCATTCAGCTGTGGTGCTAGACCATCCAAGGTCCAGCCACCTATTGACCCCAATGTACAGTGAAGAAAGCACAATAATGAGGAAGCACAGTCTATATTGAAATGTAAAAGACACAAATTCAGTATCAAAATTATCACATAGTCATCATGTTGCACTTAGGGGATCAAAAATCACACTCTAATCTTCATTTCTTGTGTATATAGGAAGCATCGTTCTTAAAATCGTGGTCAACCCAGCCATTGCATTTCGTTCCATTCTCGGAAATTCATCATGGCTAAATTGGTAAAAATGGGAAACATCGTTTACACCCCATGCAACACAACGCATGCCATTACAACGACCGCGTTGTAACAACGCATGCCATTACAACGCAAGTCGGAACAACAACTTGCTCCAGGGGTCAGAAGGTGTTGGATTTAAAATCCAACACCTTCCCTACTGTTGCACAGACTGGAGTTGGAATAGTAAATTATACTATTCTAACATCCAGTGCCCCCTAGAACAAGTCGTTGTTCCAACTTGTGTTGTAATGGCATGCGTTAAAAGCATGCTATGTAACGTTCCATATTCGGTAAAAATAGTTGTAAGCATCTTCACAAATTCTAAACCACATCTTCATGTATTTGCATGGATTCCTGTAAAAGTCTTCAAGACCTTTTACGTGGTGCATAACTGCAAAATGGTCTAACTCTTATGTGGCACCTTGAGATAGTGCTAAATTTCAGTCAATAGATCCTTGCATTGTGAGAATTGTAGTTTTCATTCCACCATTATAAGTATAGATTTAAAAAAACAGCATGAAAATGTTGCAGGCCAAAAAACAGGACTGGTCGAGGTGGCACACATGCTAATCTACATATCGATTTCTTTCCCTTGTTATGCATCAAAATGTGTACACATTCACTGTCTCTTGCGCACACCATCTTGTACCCTGTACAAACTTCACCCAGTGCTTCTCTCTTGAACATCATTCAGAGATACCCTGTTACTGATTCCCCAATGTTTCCCTTATATGCACCACCAGTGCCCTGTTACACGTTAGCCTTCCCTGCTGCACATCATCTTTTGCTCCAGTGATGCACATTTCTCTGCCCATTATTGCACATGGTTATATGTGATTGTTGGTCTGTCTGCTTAGCTGCCAGTAAATTTGTTTGTCTACGTGTATAGGTGCTAGTAAGTTTGTTGATCATTGTGCATGGTTTCCTGTAAGTTTCTTGACCTGAATGCATGGGTGTCTGTATGTTTATTGGTTTGTGTGCATAGATACCTTTCTTTTTGTTGGGCTTTGTGATTATGGGTGTCTATATGTGAGTAGTTATGTCTGTATTGGCTGTGGGTACTTCTATACTTGCATTTTGTGTGCCTGCTTAATGACCATGTGGTAACTTTTAGCTTCGCGTGGTCAATGTCAGTTAGAGATGCTGCAAGGTAAGAATTCTAAATATACTGGTGTCAAGCATTCACTATGACCTGGAGCAGCGAGTAGTGGCTTGTGCAAAGAGATGCAAGATGCAAGTTTCTTCGTTTACAACACGCCCCGAATAGATAAGAAACGCTGGTTTGGTTGCTAGTGGCCTAACTGGAATTATCTTGGTTTACCAAACCTGCTATAAATAGCTGCTTTGGTGGCATTTGTATTGTTCAGCTGGTGGGCGGTTATTTCCCAGTGGAAAATGCTGTGTTCTGAACCAGCGGCTGGTGTTTCCTCTGGGGATGTCAAGGTTTGGTTTTCAAACCCAATCCTGAATTCAATGCATGTGGCTTCGAAGATAAGATTTTGAAAA
This sequence comes from Calotriton arnoldi, assembly GCA_963921515.1. Classification (NCBI taxonomy): domain Eukaryota; kingdom Metazoa; phylum Chordata; class Amphibia; order Caudata; family Salamandridae; genus Calotriton; species Calotriton arnoldi. The sequence continues at coordinate 860,747 of CAWUFW010006664.1, forward strand.
ATTGGAGTTCCAAAGCAAACGCAGCAATTGAAATAATTGCATCACTTTCCATTAACCCAAAATATTAATGCAATTACAGTTTGATACAGAGCTTTCTGCAACTGGAACTCATTCGTTTCAAGAGACAATATGAAACTATTAACATGCTACTTTTTTATCATTAGACACAGATTTACTAATTGTTGGGCGGTGCAGCACTGCTCAAAAATCTGTGCATTGCTGCTTACAGCGTATGGTAAAAAAATTGCGTAGCGTCATATTGCGGTTTGCGCTCACTCACGCAAATAATTTCATAGAAATGGAACAGGTTACGATTGGAAATATCACGCAAAATTCCGCTTGCCGATTGTTTGCGCCAGGTCATGCTATTTTAATAGCGCTGGCTCTGTGTGGGGTCAAAAGGGTGTTTTCACTGTTCCTGCTCTGGTATACACCATTTGCATTTATTATCCAGGAGTTTGCACTCTGTGGCGCACGGGGGCTCATTTACAAGAAAGTGCCGCAGCGCAGCACCGCAAGCCCTGTGGCTGCACCATGCTGCAGCACTTTCAAAGCACAGGGATGCATCATATTTACAACAATATGACGCATCCCTGTGCATTCCCCTGCGCTGGCGCACAATCGGCTGCCATGCGGCACGCAGGCACCCTTGTGCCATGGTGCAAGGGTGCCTGCGTTGCAGGGAGATTGTTTATGTGCAGGAAGAGGTAACTTCCTGCACAAAAACAATAACAAAAAAAATAAAAAGAGGTGTTCTCCTCTTCCTATGTGTGCTGCAGAATGCAGCATCCCTAGAAAGAGGAAAAACGAGGAGAAATGTTTACATTTCTCCTCGTGCCACCTCTCTACACCACCCCTGGGGTGGCATAGCATTCTGACGCATTTCCATGTTTACGATTTCTCGTAAATCTGGAAATGCATCAGAATACATGAGTGTTGCGTGTGAACACCCACAGCAACACCCATGTCACGCCTCTTACATGCAAAGTATTGCGTGAGAAGGGGGGATATTTATAAGCCCACATAAAGCCGCGCAGGGTGGATTTATGTGTCCTTGTAAATATCGGGCATCAGATTGGGCCACTGGTGCATCATGCAACGTGACATATGGGCGGTGCAAGAGGCTTGTAAACAACCCCCAGGATTTTTTGGCCCTGTAATCTCGGCAATTTTTGCAACAAAATAACTTTCAAGCACAAAAATTGATCTCAGGTTTTTGCGACATTTGCAAACCACTGGCCTTGGTATATAATGAACCACTCGATAGCAACATAGGACCATGTTGCGAGGTTGCCCTTTACGTCTCCTTTCTAAATATATCACAGAGGTAACACTTGTGCCTGCATAGTTAAAGTTGCCCCCCTCCTTTAACAATCTGCAACAAATTTCCCCAAAAAATGGTATACACTCATTTGGATATCGTCAAACTTGTCATAAAAAGGTAAAGCAAGAGGGGGGAAGGATATAAGATGCAGAGGTCCCAAAAGTACATTTTCCTATGCAAACCTCCACAAGGACCTTTCTCGCAAACGTAAGGGAGATGGATCAAGTGCCCCAAATTGGCAGACATAGAGGGCCTATTCATGCGAGGCATGCATCGCCGGAGCATCACTTTTTTTGACACTCCGTCAGCGCAAACCTCTCAATTATGTCTACGAGGCGATGCAAAGCCACTTGGCATGATTTTGCCTGGTCTCTTAGATATGGAGTCAGACAAAGCAGCGCAAGTCGCTGCCTTGCTCTTTGTCAAGGATGCGTTCCATGGGTGTTGCAGTGGGTTTATCCACACAGCACTCATGGATTTTGACGCTGCCCCAGATTTGCTTAATCACGTAAACGTGGGGCAGCGCCAAAACCGTATGCCTCCCCTGAGCAGGTGTAATAAGGAGAAATATTTGTTTTCCCCTCGTTCTTTCCTATTTCAATGTGTGCTGCATTCTGCAGCACACATAAAAAGAAGAGGAGGCTTTCGGTCTGGGTGAGGGATGACGGCAGACACCTCCCACATGCTTCACCATTAGTGCGCTCACCCTGGTCATGCCCCGGAAGTGAAGGTTCGAGGATGCAGTCTCGAAGCTGCGACTGGCATCTCTGGTGTTACTGACTGGACTTATTTGCCGGCGAGAAGATTGATTCAAGTCAAGCAAGATACAGAGCAGGGTAGTCGAGGAAGCCGGAAGAAATTGGATGGGCTTCGACGCAGCTCTGAGTGGTGAGGCGGAGACAGTGTTGTGGGAGGAGAAGGTGAGGATGTTCGGACACGAGGAGCTGTGACGGGCTTCCGCATGCCTGCCTTCCCCCTTATCCTTAATTATATCCGATCTGTCCCCATGCGGAATGGGGGGCTTAGGGGTGGCATTCAAAGAATGTCCACCCCCGGGCTTATTCGGGCATTAGTATTGCCCAGAGCGAGCGTGTGCAGGCAAAGCGCCTGCTTTAGAATGCGCCGGTTTCAAACGGCGCGTTCTAATTAGTGCCAGTTGGGGGTCCTGAGGCGAGTTAGGAGGCACAGCGCTCATTTTGGTGCCGCTCCTGTCAATTTTATCTTGGTTTGGGAGGCTTTGTTATTTATTAAAAATGGCTGAAGCCTCGGATAATGTAAGGGAGGCTCTTAAGGTATTGTGCCAGGCTGGGAGGGAGGATTTGTTAGCCCCTGGCGTTTTGGGTCGGACTTGGACCGGTATTTCACTGAAGAAAAGGGCTTCCTCTGTGGGTGTGTCTGCTGCTATAGTTGCCTGTGCCTTGTCTGACAGTTCCCCTGAGGTTGTGCCTGTAAAAGTTAGTAATGCCATGAGTAAAGTTTCAAAGGGAGCTCCCACTCTTACTTCTGTCCAGCAGCCAGCTTCCTCGGTTGTGGAGAGAGGGAGGGGGAGGGCTCGCACACGCTCAGTCAGGGGCAAGTACGTCAGAAAGCCAGCCTCCCTTAAAGGGATATCTAGAATTTCTGAGGGAGTCGTTTTGGCTGACACTGAGGCGTTGGCGCAATCTAGTGGCGAATTACATTTAAACAGTTTTGGTGATGTTCAGGATGATTTTTCTTCCACTGTGGCTACCAGACGTGACATTCCTATTTTTGGAACTAAATTTCATTTGACTAAGGCTGGAGTTTCGGGTTCTTGTGAGAGGCCCCTTTCACCTGTCATTTCTTCTGATACTAGCAATTTATCATTGAATAGTGCTGCTTTATCAACTGGTATGTCCTCAAAGGCTTGTCCAAGTAGTCATTCTGTGGTAAATTCTGATTCAAACTGTTTGGGTTTGCCTGTATATCTTATGCCTAAGGCTAGTTCTTCAGCCTATGAGGTTGGTGGTGATGGAGCAAGGACTAGAACGAGACTTGCTTGGAAAATAATCCTCTCGATTTAACTCACTAGCGAATTACTAACGACGTGTTTTGTGATTAATAATACGCATTTCAGTTACATACGGGAGAAATTGAAGCTTGCCTACGTGTTTACTAACTGCAATAACATGAATGTAGGACTAAAATGCATTCTAACACGGGATCTTTACTGCGCATGCGTCTACTGCATCTACGTAGTGTGACGTGCTGACGCTTGGAGGGAAATTCTGGCGCTTGCGCAAAGGAACTAAAAATGGCTGCTTTAAAGGTCACATGCATGGCACCTGCTTACTGGAATTAGAAAAATAAGTTTTGTACTAATGCAAATGCAGAAAAAGAAAAAATAAATGGTATGGGCTAGAGTAGAGGTTGGTGGTATACAGTGAAATTATTTATTTTTGAGAATAACATTCTCTCTTTTGACTTTATTATTAGTACGTATTTGGGCCTGTCAAAGTTGTCCGAGTCGAGCAGACTGACATTGTGCAACGCATGCACCCTGGTGTGGAAGTTCGGGCAGATGACTAAGGACTTGTCACGCGTCCAAGGTCGGCGGAGATGTGCCCTGATAACATGAGGGTGAAGAGTTCATATGAAGGAACTGTATTCAGAAAGTTGATACATTTGTATTAATAAAGTTTAAAGATGTATGGGAAAGGAAGGGCGGAATAAAACTTTGAGGGGAGGAGTTTGGGAAACAATGGTTCAAAGAAATAAATGAAGTATAAGCATGGTGTGATGATCATCCCCCCCTTGCCTTTCCAATCAGAAGTTAGTATTTTGTAAAAATGAAACATTAATGGGTGGTACATGCCTATGGAAAGGTATAATTGAGGTAGTTCTAGTTAATTAAGAGAGAGAGGCGATACAGAGCTCGGGATGCTGTTGGTGCTGGGGTGGTGCTGATGCTCTGAATGCTGATGAAGAAATTGAATGCAGAACCATCTACTTAATTTGGGTGGGTTAGAAGAAGATCGCGGAAGAACCACGAGGAGGAAGAGAGTGCCAGAGAGGGGTGGGACGTAGTCGTCAGTATCTAGAGAGGTGAAGTATCTTGTCCTGATTCCTGTCCTGAAGCCTTTGTCTCCTGATCTGTCCTGGGGACCCTTACCAGCCCTTTGGCCAGGGGGTTGGTCTTCACTCCATACTTTGGTAATTATGAATTCATCGTCTTGATAAATGCTCTTCTCTCTCTATCCTCTTCTTTCTGAGCATAGTTGTTGTGTGAAATCTGAATTACTGTTATTTCTAATGAATTTTGATTGAATTTGGCACTCTTATGAATGAGGGTGTTTGTACTGAAACGCTTTGAGATGGTTCACAACCCATTAATTTAGATAAAGATTTTAAAGCTTACCGAGTCTGTCATTATTTTATTTTTATCAAGAAATGTATAATAAGTTATGTTAATTATCACCATCAACTAGTTCCACCTAACTGGTCCATTGACCAGAGGAAAGAACTGTTTGATCAGTGAAAGGTTTGGTTAAAGAAGTAATAACTAGATCTTGAGGTATGAGGATCATTAAAAACTAAAAGTTCCAGCGGTCTACTTAGGGGCCGATTCCGATCTCGGTCGGAGGCGCACCCAATACCATTCGGTCGGGAAAAAAGCCATGCGAAAGCCTGTTTCCCGACCGAACCGTACTGCGAGTCCGGCCGAGCGAGTACGATGCGAGTCGCCGACCGACTCGTCCGGGCGACCCGACCGCTCCGACCGACTCGTACCCGGACCGTACCGCTCCGACCGACTCGGTCGGACCCGGTCGCACCGCGCAATGGAGACGTTTTCCGGCCGGGTAAGTACGATGCGCACCTCGACCGCTCCGACCGACTCGCGCCGTCCGACTCGAACTCGCTGTCGGAGCCGTACTTTGGGGGTCCGTGTCGGACCCCCTGTACGCGTACCCGCGAGGCGCACACAGGGGGACCCATGGGTCCCCCTACCTGTGCGTGTACGCCGCGGCGCGCTCGCGGCGTACTCGCTGTAGGGGCGCCCTTGTCCGCCTCGCACCCATTGAGGCAATGGGAGCCCGCGTACGCGTTGTACGACCGGCTCCCATTGAGTTCAATGGGAGTCCGACCGACTCGTGTCCGATAACATACGGACGCATCGGACTCGTTCGGTCGGACTGCACGGGTCCGATTCGGTCGGAAATCTCTCCGGGTCCGGCTCGGTCGGGGAAATTTCCGGCCCGAATCGGAATCGACCCCTTAGTGTTAGCGGAAGCGAGTGGTATGGGCCCAGGTGAGTATATGGTAGTTGGAGTATCTGTCACTAGTACGCCGCTGGATCAGTTTTCTGGTAGTAGAGCTATGGTTTTTAGTGACTAGCTTGGTGATAAGTATAGATTATTGATTTTTTGATTTATGTTTTAACAAAAGAGTTAACGTCCTGTTTTCATGTCGTCTAGAAAATTCCCGGGGAATGAATAGCGGGTGGCGATAGAAACCACACTGTAGTGAGGTTACTCGTCTGTTGGAATAACACTGAGGAGCTAAGGAAAGCTAGCAGTGTTAAAGTAGGGACTATTTTCTGTGTAGAAGTGAGAGCGATTGATAGCAAAGAGTTTGCTAGTGAAACTTTAGGCGTTATATCACCTAGTAAGGGTAACCCTAAAGGAGTAGTAGGTTCTTCTAAGCTAGATTGACAGCAAAAGGAGTTCGCTGGTGAAACATCGGTCTCAAAATTCCCTAACGGGTGACACCGGAGGAGTAACAGGTTCTCTGGAGCTTAGGTGAAGAGTAAGCAGAAGGTTTTACTCGCAGTGAAAAGAAATAACCTATCCTTTGATTTAGTGGAACAGACAAAGGAGCGAATGTTTTTACGTCGTTATTAACAAAGAATTTTAAGGAGAATATAGAGAAATAAAGTTTCATATTACCTTGCAAAGGGAGGGTCAGTTGCCGGAGTGGTACTGACGTCACTGTGAGCTGCGCTGGGATTGGTAGATACAGCGGGCGTGTGACCAGAGGAGCTTTGTAAAGGAGGGGTGAGAAATCGCAGGAGTTGGACTGACGTCACAGAGAGCCGCGCTGGGATTGGCAGACACAGCGGGCGGGTGACAAGAGCCGTATTGTAAAGGAGGGGTCAGTAGTGAGGAGCAGAACTGACTTCAGGAAAAGGCCGCGCTGGCATTGGACAGAGTACGAGTGGGAGCCTGATTTGATTGGATAGTCAGTTAGAAGCCGCGCTAGAATTGGTGAAGAGAAGATTGTATGCGAGAGTTTGATTTGACAGTAAGTGCAAGACGTACAGGAAGGAAATTTCAAGGGTTTGCGGAATACAATTTCCTACACCGATCCTCAAGAATGTATGGAGAAAAGAGAAAGATGTCATTTTTTAAGAAAATAAATAATTTCTTTGTAAAGGATAAGCCAGTGTTGACTAGAGAGGGAATTCCTATTCCACCACCGAAGACACCAGCATCTTTTATGATGATGGAGAGAGGATATCATACTTGCCTGTGGTTTGAAAACTGGACAGAGTACACAAAGGATGATGGTGTGCTACGTTTCCTAAAGATGGTACGTTTAATGGGAGGATTCTTCAGAATTTGAGATTAAAAATGAATGAGTTGGACCCTAGACCTAGGTTAACTCAATATGAGGCTTTGGAAGAATGGGAGACTGAGTCATATGAACGAGAGAAATGCAGAGGTGGAAGATATAGAGGATTTTTCCCGAGACACTTGCATGAGTCACGAGAAGGGCAGATGAAACAGTGGAGGAGAGCTATGGTATCAGAAGGGTTATATCCAGTGTTGATGGTTGAGGAACAATCTGGAGGAAAGTGTAAGGAGAAAACAAAACATTTGAACACAGCGGGATATGGTGAATCAGATGATGAATTACTGGAGGATATTTTAGTGAAAAATCCACCACCGTATCAAGAAGCAGCTAGTAAGGTTGTCCCAAGTGCGCCAGTAATGGGAATGCCATTAACTCCACAGATTTTACATGAGACATCATACAATAGAGTGTTGCAAGATAGTGAAAGAGAAGCTTTGAATAAAACTAGGGAAGAACTAGTTCAAAGGATAAGTCAATTGAATTTAAATACTGAAGCTTTAACAGTACCAGTAACCATTGGTCCAGTAATCCCATTATATGGGGATAATAAAATTTCCCAGAAATCACAACTTGTGACAGTTCCATTAAATAGTCCTAGAAAAGAGATAGTAATCACAGATGATCAGGTAAGTGAAAGTGAGTCAGTTATTTCATTAATGGATCTCCCTATTGTGGAACCTCACGCGGAAACTCCAAAGAGAGTTACGCCTATGAATTTGAGAGAAAGAAGACCTTTAGTTCCGGCTGGAACTACAGGCACATCAGTAGTCACCTCTGAAGAAATAGAAAGGTGGGCTCAGGAAAGAGATAATCAGAACCCAAAACCAAAGCTTTTAGATATCAGCAGATTAAAAGTGGAATTGGAAGAAATGATGACCGGATGTGTAGGTACAGAAAAATTAAACGTTTACAATGATGAGGAATTATTGTTTTTATGTAAGAGTATAACTAGGAGAGCAAGAATATTTCATGAGAGACTAACTGAAGTTGCTTCGGAGATTGGAATAGACATAGGGAAATCAAAATTGTTACAGAAACCCTATCGAGTGGATTTTACTGATAAAGATTTAGAAAGTGTAAATGCTTCGGGAAAAAGGCTGCAGATAAAAGAATTAATGAACATTTTGCGAAAGTGGGGAGATATTGATAAATGGAGAATTAGATGGATAAGAAAGAAAGAAGAAGTGCAAGCGAGAGAAGCAATAGCTGCATTTCCAGTAAGAGAATCAGGAAAAGTGGAAAAATTGTGTCCAATGAGAGAGGTTCCAGGAGGTGGATATGTTCATGTCCCTTGGAGTAGACAAGATATTTTATCATTTACAAATGATTTCCCAAAATTAAGAGAAAAACCAGTTGAGTGGTATAAACAAGTAGAGAGGTTTGTGAAGGTTTCAAAGGTGTTAAAGAAAGACTTGGATGGTCTATTTGATTTAGTGGTACCTGCTGATTTATGTACAGGATGTAAGATTACAATTGATTGGCCTAATGAGGAGTATCCTAGAGATGCAAAAACAGGAGCGCCTTAGGAAGAGGTGATGAAAAAGTATCACCAAGTGATTACGTATCTGAAAGGGAAAATCCCTCCTACAGAAACAGATTGGGTAAAAATAGATAGAACAACTCAGGAACCAAATGAGTCTGTGCATGCGTATTATGAACGGTTATTACAGGTGTTTAAGCAGTATAGTGGTTTCGAGAATATTGGTGACAAAGATATGGGACATTTTGTGTATCGGTTTGAATATGGATTGAAACCAGAAATTAGTCAGATGATACAGCAGCACATGTTGTGTTGGCAAAGCAAGACAGTGGATGAGATTCTAAAGTACGCAAAATATTGCGGAGATGACATTGAAGCCAGGCGTAGGAAACTAAAGGAGAAAATGATGTGGGCACAAGTAAAATTGGCAGAGCAGCAGGAAGAGAAAGCAAATGACCAAAGTAATAATCAAGTGAAAGAACAGAGTCAGAATAATAAAGGAGCAAATGGCAATAAGTTTAAGGGGCGAATGGACAGAGAAGAAGCGAAAAAGAAGTTTCCTTGTCATGCGTGCGGAAAGCTTGGACATTGGAAGAACAAGTTTAAGAGTATTCAGAATAATAAGAATAATAATGGGCCAAATCAAAATTTAATCCCACAGATGCAGAATTAAGTACTTATGAATTAGCAGCAACAGGTAGTTACTACACAATATCAGGTGCCACCAGCTCCTATGCCAAATTTTGTGAACCATCAAAGTTTCAGTACGAACACCGGATTTCAAGGAAAAAGTGGTAAGAATAACAGAACAATTGCACAATATTTTTTACAGAATGATGAAGAATATTCAGATACTGCACAATGACGGTGCCTGAGGGGGGAGGAAGAGGAGTGCGTGCTTGGCGCATCCTTGCCGGTAGATCAGTCAGGTCCATTCGTTGATGGGAGAGTAGAAGGTAAAGACATTACTTTCCTATTGGATACTGGTGCTACCAGGTCTACTGTGAGAACAGCAGACATCCCAAACCTACCCCTCTCGGGAGAGACAATCCAAGTAGTAGGTGTATCCAACCAACAGATTAGAACCCCTATCACAAAGCCAATGGAGATGCACATTGGAAACTTCAAAGAAATGCATTGATTTGTAGTATGCGATTCCAGTCCCGTAAATCTGTTGGGGAGAGATCTTTTGTGCAAGATGAATTGCATGATCTATTGTACACCGGATGGTGTTGCTTTCCAAACCCCCGATGAGGATGTTGTCTATAAAATGATGCTGATCAAACAGGGAACAGAAGTAGATGAAATGTTTTCATTAATAACTGAGAATGAATTGCCAGAAGAATTAAGAATGACAGTAAATCCAGAGGTGTGGGATTTTACAGGAAAAGACATTGGGCTAATGAAGAATATAGACCCAGTTAAAGTGACAGTGAAGGAAGGTGTAGTGTATCCAAATACCCGACAGTACAAAACGAGTCCAGAAGTAAAAGCAGGAATTATTCCAGAAATTGAACGTATGGTTAAACAAGCTATTTTAAAAGAAGTGATGGGTAGTCCCTGTAATTCACCAATAATGGGACTGAAAAAGCCTAGCGGAAAATACAGAATAGTGCAAGACCTACGGAAAATAAATAAAATTGTAATTCCTTGTTGTCCAATTGTGCCAAAACCAGCAGTGATCCTTTATCAGATACCGTGGAATGCAGGATGGTTTACAGTAATTGGTTTATGTCAAGCATTCTTTTCTATTCCTTTACACCCAGACAGCAAGTATCTTTTTACGTTTAAGTTTGAAGATCGTATTTATGCATGGTGTCGTGTTCCTCAAGGGTACACAGAGAGTCCTTCAATTTTCAATCAGATTTTGAAAAAGTGGTTGGAATCATTGATCATGCCTAGAAATTCTGTTGTGCTTCAGTGCATTGATGACCTACTGGTGGCATCAAAAACACAAGAAGATTGTGTCACAGATACAATTGCATTACTGAACCATTGGCTGAAGGAGGACACAAAGTGTCTCTGGAAAAATTACAATTCTGTCGACAAGAAGTAAGATATTTAGGGCATAAAATAGAAAGAGGAGTTAGAAAAGTGACACCGGAAAAAATAAAAATAATAAAAATAATCAAAGAAATGCAATTGCCACAGACTCAGAGAGAAATGAGAATGTTTCTGGGAGTGGTTGGATATTGTAGGCAATGGATTAATGGTTTTTCCATGTTAGCAAAGCCATTAATACAGATGATCCGGAAACGAGCAAAAGATCCAATTGATTGGAATGATGACTGCCTAGAGGCATTTGTGAAATTAAGAAATTGTTTGTGTGAGGCTCCTGCTTTGGGTATGCCTGATTATTCAAAAGATTTTGCTTTGTTCTGTTGTGAAAGAGAAAATTGTGCACTTTCAGTTTTAACACAGAGACATGGATTGAGTCGACGTCCCTGGACTTTGTGAAAAGGGGAAAATTCTGCCTCCATAGGTTAAAGACAGAATATAACAATAATTACATTGTTCCAGTGAATGTGAACATAACTTCCTAATATTAGGAGGATGGGGACTAAAAGGGGGAACTGATCCTGTGTTTCCAGGAGTGTATTATGTTTGTGGGAGCAATGCCTATTATAGGTTACCTGCAAGATGGTATGGAAGCTGTTATTTTGGAATAGTTTTTCCCAAAATTTATCGTGTAGATAAAATCAGTGGAACCAATGGAAATTCTAATGGACTAACACGTAGAAGAAGAGCTAGTTTTTCTGAAATTGCAGGAGACATTTTTAGTGCACTGATACCCTCAGTTGGAGTCATTCTAAATTCACAGAAAATTTGTAAGTTATCAACCATAGTTGATCGTCTTTCTACAGACACTGCAGGAGATTTTTAATGATTAACACGGAAATGGTTGCAATTAGATCTATGGTTTTACAGAACCGTCTTGCTCTTGATATATTGTTAGCAAAAGAAGGTGGAGTCTGTGGCATTTTGAAAGTTCAACATTGCTGCACTTATATTCCGGACAAGAGCAGAGAAATTAAAGGATACGTTGAAAACATTACGGGAATGCATAAAGATTTGACCCAACTGGAGGTTGACAGTGTGTGGGGAAGACTAACAAAAAGTATAACATCAATAGGGAAATGGTTTGTTCATTTTGGAAGAAGTTTTATAGGTCAAATAATAATACCATTAGTTATGATAATAATGGTAGTAATGTTGGTAATAATTACATATAAAGGTTGTAGAAAAGGTACGAAAGAAAAGGTACACTTGGAGAGAAAGGAAAAGGGACAGACACGAAAGAGAAAATATGATGAAATACGTTTGGAAGAACTGAAGGGCAGGATATATAAGAAGATGCGAGATTTAAAAGGAAACAAAATTGTTGATGGAAGTTGGGAGAACAATAGAGAAAACTGAGAAGTATTAAAGTTGGTATCTGGGATGGATGGGTAATTTTGTGATGGCTTAATATGCCATCAGAGAGGGGATTGATGGAGCAAGGACTCAAACGAGACTTGCTCGGAAAACAATCCTCTCAATTTAACTCACTAGCGAATTACTAACTACGTGTTTTGTGATTAATAATATGCATTTCAGTTACATACGGGAGAAATTGAAGCTTGCCTACGTGTTTACTATCTGCAATAACATGAATGTAGGACTAAAATGCATTCTAACACGGGATCTTTACTGCGCATGCGTCTACTGCATCTACGTAGTGTGACGTGCTGACGCTTGGAGGGAAATTCTGGCGCTTGCGCAAAGGAACTAAAAATGGCTGCTTAAAAGCTCACAAGCATGGCACCTGCTTACTGGAATTAGAAAAATAAGTTTTATACTAATGCAAATGCAGAAAAAGAAATAATAAATGGTATGGGCTAGAGTAGAGGTTGGTGGTATACAGTGAAATTATTTATTTTTGAGAATAACATTCTCTCTTTTGACTTTATTATTAGTACGTATTTGGGCCTGTCAAAGTTGTCCGAGTCGAGCAGACTGACGTTGTGCAACGCATGCGCCCTGGTGTGGAAGTTCGGGCAGATGACTAAGGACTTGTCACGCGTCCAAGGTCGGCGGAGATGTGCCCTGTGAACATGAGGGTGAAGAGTTCATATGAAGGAACTGTATTCAGAAAGTTGATACATTTGTATTAATAAAGTTTAAAGATGTATGGGAAAGGAAGGGCGGAATAAAAGTTTGAGGGAGGAGTTTGGGAAACAATGGTTTAAAGAAATAAATGAAGTATAAGCATGGTGTGATGATCATCCCCCCCTTGCCTGTCCAATCAGAAGTTAGTATTTTGTAAAAATGAAACATTAATGGGTGGTACATGCCTATGGAAGGATATAATTGAGGTAGTTCTAGTTAATTAAGAGAGAGAGGCGATACAGAGCTCGGGATGCTGTTGGTGCTGGGGTGGTGCTGATGCTCTGAATGCTGATGAAGAAATTGAATGCAGAACCATCTACTTAATTTGGGTGGGTTAGAAGAAGATCACGGGAGAACCATGAGGAGGAAGAGAGTGCCAGAGAGGGGTGTGACGTAGTCGTCGGTATCTAGAGAGGTGAAGTATCTTGTCCTGATTCCTGTCCTGAAGCCTTTGTCTCCTGATCTGTCCTGGGGACTCTTACCAGCCCTTTGGCCAGGTGGTTGGTCTTCACTCCATACTTTGGTAATTATGAATTCATAGTCTTGATAAATGCTCTTCCTCTCTATCCTCTTCTTTCTGAGCATAGTTGTTGTGTAAAATCTGAATTACTGTTATTTCTAATGAATTTTGATTGAATTTGGCACTCTTATGAATGAGGGTGTTTGTACTGAAACGCTTTGAGATGGTTCACAACCCATTAATTTAGATAACGATTTTAAAGCTTACAGAGTCTGTCATTATTTTATTTTTTATCAAGAAATGTATAATAAGTTATGTTAATTATCACCATCAACTAGTTCCACCTAACTGGTCCATTGACCAGAGGAAAGAACTGTTTGACCAGTAAAAGGTTTGGTTAAAGAAGTAGTAACTAGATCTTGAGGTATGAGGATCATTAAAAACTAAAAGTTCCAGCGGTCTACTTAGTGTTAGCGGAAGCGAGTTGTATGGGCCCAGGTGAGTATATGGTAGTTGGAGTATCTGTCATTAGTACGCCGCTGGATCAGTGGCGTGGATGTTTTTACTGTCAGGGCAGGTAGCGAGCCTCCTAAGACGGGTAGGTGGGTGTGGATTGATACTGAGGATAGGGGTAGCTCTGCGGTGCCCAGCCAAATTAAGGAACCCCCATGTCTGCAAGTAGTGGCGACTTGCAGGCCAACATTATGCTGAGGCTGCAAAATGGCATCAGGTGCAGTGAACCGCCGTTGAGCAGGTTTCAAGCGTCCTGTTCACCTCATCACAACCAAGCAAAAAATTCTGAAGCGATCTTTCCAACACCATTACCCGACCATAGGCTTTCTCAGTTCAAAAAAGCGGTGAACTGGAGACAATTTGATGGTGGTGTGGGTGATGGAGCTCAACCATCCTGCAGTGGGGCTCGACAGGGGGTTCATGCTAATGGTGACGATAAGTTATCTGATTTGGAAGAAGGTGAGCTTGCTAGCGAGGATGAATTGTCTAACAGCCTTTTTCTCTCCAAACAGGGGGGGGGTTACTAACAAAATTCCTTAAGCTAATATTTTGCAGATGAAAGAATCTGAAAGGAGTTGGAAGGAGCTAGAGCGGTTTTCCAAGGCATCTGACGGCACCAACACGAAAAGGCGTTCAACGCTGGACAAGCCCTGTCAAGCAGGTGAGCCGATCATTGATAGCCATAATAAGTCAAATTTTAGGAAACGCAAAGTGGACGGAGTTGTCGGTAAGGCCGCAGATGCTAAGGTTTGTTGCCGTTGTGAGTCTCCTTCAAGGTTGCAGAATGTAATTTCTCCTAAACCCGATGCAGTTCAGGACAAAGTATTGGCATCTAACACAAATTCTCACGGGGAGAAGGACGGTAAGGACAAAACCATAGGTTTAAAACGACTTCCCTACATGGGGCTGTCCATGCCCTTAGGTTCACATCTTAATAAGCATACTAAAGAAAAAATTTGGAATCGAGAATTTGTGGATGTTTTCAAGTTACTGCATAGGGAGATTCAATCCAAGGAAGGTTCTAGGGAGGAGGCTTGGGAGCTAGCGAAAAGGCCCAGGGTTCCCACTAATATTGATTCCTGGACCTCAGCCTTTCTTATTTTTGCAAGTGTTTACTGCGAAAGGTTTCCAGATCGTTCGGTTTCAATTTTCAAATACTTGGATACAATTAGAAAGGCTCAGGCAGAATTTGGGGTTGGCTACATTATGACGAAGAGTTCAGAGCCCGTCTAGTGCTAGTCCCAGAGAAACCTTGGGGTGAAGTGGATAACGAATTATGGGTGCAATGGATGTATCCCCACAGGCCTCCCCCTACGATGCATACCGCCAGTGGGCTTGCTATTGCTCCTCGGCCCTTTCTTAACAGACCCACCCCAGGAGGGGTGGGCACTTGGGCTAAATCCTCAGCTTTCGCTACAGGAGCCTGCTTGAATTTTAACAGGGGTTTCTGCCAGAAGAATCCATGTAAATACAGGCACGAATGTTCTAAATGCAGCGGAAAACATGCCATTTTACAATGTCTTAGCGAACAAACATCCAGCTTTCCTATCGGCCAAGGTAGCGGGAGAGGCGCCCCATTCCAGCATTACTTCAAAAGCAGTTACACCAATTAATATTCCCAAGCTCTGTTATTGGCTTCAGTTTTACCCTCTCGGGGAGAAAGCTTCAAAGTTGGAGTGGGGGTTTAAGGAGGGCTTTAAGCTTGGTTATCAGGTTCCTAGACAACGCAGGTTCACCCAAAATTTGAAATCTGCAAAGCAATTCCCACAGGTCATTGCTCACAAATTACACTCTGAAATTGCTGAAGGTAGGATAGCCGGCCCCTTCCTTTCTTGGCCCCTTCCCAATCTTATCATTTCTCCTTTAGGAGTGGTTCCTAAAAAGACTCAAAGCGAATTTCGCATGATACAACATTTATCCTGGCCACAAGGTTTGTCGGTGAATGATTTTATCACCAAAGAAGACACAGTAGTGCAGTTCGCTTCAGTGGCTGTAGCTCTTGATCTGGTGAAGAAGGCTGGCTCAGGAGCGGAGTTAGCCAAATGTGGTATTAAATCCGCTTTTAGGTTACTTCCAGTTCATCCCCAAGACTTTGAATTACTTGGCATACATTTTCAGGGACATTTCTTTGTTGACAAAGTGTTACCTATGGATTGTGCAATCTCTTGCCAGCTTTTCGAAGACTTTAGCTCCTTTTTGCAATGGATTTTCTCATTCAGGTCAGGTCACATGCAAGTGTCTCATTATTTGGACGATTTTCTTTTTGTTGGCTCAAAGGGATCACAACAGTGCGGCAGGGCACTCCAATTTTCCAAGCCTTGATGCAAGAATTAGGTGTACCGCTAGCAAAAGAAAAGACAGAAGGGCCGGAGACATGTCTCATATTTCTAGGTATTGAGATTGATACAGTGAAAATGGAAGCCAGGTTGTCAGTCGTTAAGGTTCAGGAAATTGTAAATTTTTTGGTTCATGCTAAGATGTCACCAAAACTCAATCTGTTCGAGTTGCAGCGTTTATTAGGGCACCTAAACTTTGCTTGCAGAGTAGTTAAAGCTGGGAGATCTTTCTGTCGGAGGTTGGGCTATGCTATGGCTGGTGTTTCCTTACCTCATCTCTGTCCATGAGATCCGATTTTGAGGTCTGGTTGATGTTCCTTAAAAGCTTCAATGGTGTTCCTATCAGGTCTTTGGACAAACACTTTGTATGGTCAATACAAATTTTTTCGGATGCGTCAGGAGCTAACAGTTTCGGACTTTTCTGGGATGGAAAATGGTGCGCGGAAACATGGCCTCGGAAGTGGGTGGATGAGAAGCGCAGTATTGCATTCTTTGAATTCTTTCCCTTGATAGTAGCTTTGACAGTTTGGGGCAAGTTTTTGGCTAACAAGTCTGTGCTTTTTCATGTCGACAATAAAACTGTCGTTGATTTGGTTAGCGGTCAGAAGGCAAAAGAGAAACGTCTGCTTAACTTGTTGCAGAGATTTATGCTGGGTTGCTTAATGTTGAATATAACTTTTAGAGTGAAGCATATTCCTGGTCTGGACAATAATATAGCAGATGCGTTATCTCGTTCTCAGTGGCAGAGATTCCGTGGTTTGGCTCCCACAGCAGATCCAGAAAAGACTCAAATTCCTCAGGAAGTATGGTTTCTAGCGGACTGAAGATAAAGATGTTGGTGGAGCACTCTCTTGCTATCAGCACACGTTTAGCTTAAAGAAGGGCATGGGCGGAATTTCTCCAGTCAGGCGCGGCTTGTCGTAACAATGATCAAATAGGCTCTTTACTACGTAACGATGACATACTGTGTTTTGTTCTGAGCAACATTGACAAGAATATAGCCGCTACCACCATTGCGGGTAAGCTTTCAGGAATTTCTTTCTATGGTAAGTGCTTTTGGGGTTATGACCCCTCTTTGGGCGAGTTGGGAAGGAGAATTTTACTAGGTTGGTCTAAAGTTAAAAGACGTGGAACAGAACTGCGCAAACCTATATCTTTTTCCTTATTGGGGGGAATTCTACCAACACTGCCCACACTTTGTTATTCCAAATTTGAAGCTGCATTGTTTAAACTTTGCATGTTATGGTTATTCTTTGGGGCTTTTAGGATATCTGAGCTGTTAGGTAAATCGTTTATTCAAGGGCTAAAGTATTCCAATTTGTCAACCTCACCAAATTCACTAAGTATTCATCTAGAATCATCCAAAATGGACCAAAGAGGTAAAGGGGCTACTGTGGTGTTGCGGAAGCTTAGCGGTCCGCTTTGCCCATGGTCTGCTTGGTTAAAATTTAAAGAGTTTGAAAGTTATCCAAATAATAATTTTATCTTTCAGCATCAGGATGGATCTGCATTAACCGCTTCACAGCTTTTAGCGGTCCTGAGAAAATCTTTGCTTTTATTAGGTCTAAACCCCTTAGAATTTGGTACCCATTCTTTTAGAATAGGAGCAGCTTCAGAAGCTGTCAGGAGGGGTTTTTCCTTACAGCAGCTGCGAAGATTAGGCCGTTGGACATCAAATTGCTGTTTAAAATATGTTAGAGATTTGAATGACTTTTAGACATCATTTTGTTCTTGCTAACATTTATTTCTTTCTAGGTCCCCAAATCTCTTCACCGGCATCCACGGCGAACGTCTGGATCGTCGGACACTCATTCGTGAGATGGGCGGCCAAACAAGCTGAGAGAAGCCTCTATGGTTCAAATTTGGGTTTTAGTTTTGAGGACACTGACATTTTCTGGTTTGGTAAGAGTGGTATGCGTTGGGGTCAGCTGTTGCCCAGTTTATACGAATTGGCTTGTTCTAAGCCATCACCTAAGGTTTTACTGCTTCATTTGGGTGAGAATGATTTGGTACAGCTGTCGGGCCTGGGTCTTCTGCTGGATGTTAAAGCTGACTTGGCAAAAATCGTGACATCCTGGCCTTCTACAAAAATCATATTTACTGCCCTGGTTCCAAGGCGGGTTTGGAGGGGTGCCGATAAGTTTTCTGCCATCGATAGAGCCAGGCGCAAGTTCAATAGAGAGCTTCATCAGTTCTGCATCATTAACTATATTAGCTGGCTATCGCATGAAGACATTGGTAAAGACGATTTTCTATTTTTCAGACCGGATGGGATTCATCTGTCTTTCATTGCGAATGAACTATACCTTGTGAATATTAAAGACAAATGATCTTACATTTTGGGCCTGCATCCGTGGGGTTGAAGGATTGCATAAGCGGCTTTCCTTTCTGGGGGATTTGGTTTGAGCTTTCTGGTATTTATTGAGAAGTTTTTTCTCATTAAAATTTTGTTCTTTCACAAGCTGAGTTACAGATTTTATTTATGCTTGCTATATCGCATAGCATTTTTTATATTCCATTTCTAAAGCATAAAATTGGAGGAAGGGGGGGACAGGAAAAACGCCTTTACAGGGTTTTTTTCCTGGTGGCAGATTTGGACGGGATTGAGGCAGGCAGGAAGGGTTGGGGCAGGCAGAATAGCTTAGGACAGAGGGAAAACAGAGGAATGAGGCAGGAGGTAGGAAGGGGGACAAACTAAGGGGTTTGGGTCGAGGTTCAAGGTGGGGAAAATTGGGGATCAATATGGGGGATCAATATGGGGGAAATTTCATGGGGGATCAATATGGGGGAAAATTCATGGGGGATCGATATGGGGGACAATTCATTGGGGGATCGATATGGGGATATTTCATGGGGGATCAAGGAGGGGTGGCGGGGGGGGTTACATGCAAGTTCATTGATTGCATTATTGTATTGAGTTTGTTGTTGCTGAAATAAAAGCGACCTTTTAACCCCATCGGTCTGTGATGTGATTCATTGCCCGATGGGGGGCTTAGGGGTGGCATTCAAAGAATGTCCACCCCCGGGCTTATTCGGGCATTAGTATTCCTCAGAGCGAGCGTGTGCAGGCGAGGCGCCTGCTTTAGAACGCGGCGGTTTCAAACGCCGTGTTCTAATTAGTGCCAGTTGGGGGTCCTGAGGCGAGGTAGGAGGCAGTGCGCTCATTTTGGTGCCCCTCCCATCATCCCTTTAGTTAGTTTTTAAAGTTGCACTTCCTTTCTGGGCTGGATTCCCGGGTTTGTACTGTATTTTTTCCTTTTCCTAGCGGCAGATTTGGACGGGATTGAGGCAGGCAGGAAGGGTTGGGGCAGGCAGAATAGCTTAGGACAGAGGGGAAACAGAGGACAGAGGAATGAGACAGGAGGTAGGAAGGGGGACAAACTAAGGGGTTGGGGTCGAGGTTCAAGGGGGTGGAAAATTGGGGATCAATATGGGGGAAAAATTCATGGGGGATCAATAGGGGGAAATTTCATGGGGGACCGATATGGGGGAAAATTCATGGGGGATCGATATGGGGGAAAATTCATGGGGGATCGATATGGGGAAAATTCATTGGGGGATCGATATGGGGATATTTCATGGGGGATCAAGGAGGGGTGGCGGGGGTGGGGTTACATGCAAGTTCATTGATTGCATTATTGCATTGAGTTTGTTGTTGCTGAAATAAAAGCGACCTTTTAACCCCATCGGACTGTGATGTGATTCATTGCCCGAAAGCTGTTGCCACAGAGACTGGGCACTGGACAGGAGTAGATGAATGTGCAGTGTTACGTGCTCTGGGGTTTGTTTGCTCCAGGAGCTGGGTCTGGAAAGTGAGGCGGGCGCAGCAGCTGGCAATATAGGGGAAAGGGGGAAAAGAAGAGTGGTGGACTATAATTGCGAAAGAACTTGGATGGTGTTTACGAGATGTGAGCAGACATGAAGGGCTGAGTGTATTGAGTGCCTCTATGCCCGGCACATCACTTGACTGTTCACAGTATATTAAAGGTGATTCTAGATTAAACCCCTTTGGGCAAAAAGAAGAAAAGGAAAAGAGGAAAAGAAGGCAATTACTGGGTATAGCCACAGTATGCGCACTTTTAGGCGTAAGCCCCCAAGTGTCAATTTGGTCCCTTTCAATCAGTCTACCCACATACAGAAGCTGCGCCAGAAGGGCACATTAGAGAGACCGCCTGCTAATTCACGCACATTAGGGAATGCACAGCAAAGAATGGATCTAAAAGTGCAACAGCTGCTAGAGGCTGGTAGCCTAGAGGGGCCCAATGTCCAGGCTGAAAATGAAAACAAAAAGGGGGTGGAGAGCTAAAATTGCGAAGATATCTCAGAATCACAAATGCCCAGCCCCCCCTCCACTCTGTAAAGTACCAAAAGTGTGGCAAACAATAGTATGCTGGGGGTTCTCCAAAAATCGTCTGCCGCCAAGCCTTTCGTAACTCCTACTTGCTGCAAACAATAGCCCCTTTTCTCCAAATCTTATATACTTCCGGCAGCCATGCACGTAGGTAGCCCGCCGCAAACTTTAATACTATCTCAGCCAGCCTCATCCTTGGCCCAACAATATGCCCTGAATGCAGGAACTGTACTCGCAGTGGATGAACTTTCTTCATTAGCTGGGGTGGAGCATCCATCCAGGATGTACAATGGAATCTGGAGTCGGGCAGACGGTTAAAAGTATGTTTGAGCTTATTCTCTCCGAGATAAAAGAGCTGCAGATGACATAATCTCAAGAAATTGCATCCCTTCATGGAGACACAAAAATTGAGGAAACAATGGGTAACCTACTGGAGCGTGTGACAGAGGCTGAGGAGCGAGTTTCCAGCTTAAAGGACAAAGTAGTGTCCTTTGAACAGGAAGTCACATAAATTCAGCAAAGTAAAGATGCTCTGGAATCGAAACTACAAGATATGGAAAACTATAAAAGACGCTCAAACCTACGCATAGTAGGGGTTCCAGAAATCATCAAATGACCTAAGGCACGAGACTGGTTAGAATCCTTATGGAAGAAAGCAATCCCAGCGTTAACAGGGGATTTAATCATCACAAGAGCTCTTAAGGTACCATTCCAGTTCTCTATCAAGACAAAATACCCTCATACAATTTTAGTTAATTTTGCTTATTTTCGTGTTAGAGAGAACATATTGACTAAAACCATTGAAAAAAAGACCCTCGCAGCGCAAGAAGTACCGCAATTTAAAATCTTTTCAGACATGACTGCACTAGCCGCAAAGAGGCAAAGGGAATTTATTCTGATGATTGATTTTTTTAAAGAAATGGGGGCACAAGCAACCCTCATTCAACAATCTAAACTTAAAGTTCTTGCAAATGGCAAATTTCACCTAATAGATGATATAGGGAAAGCACAGGGATTGTACAGCAGCTGTCTAGTTAATTTTAAGAGTGATAGAGAAAGCCCAGATGGCCGCGGTATAGGAGCTCCTAGTTTTGGCTCCCGGGGTTGGGATTACCCATCAGGTCATATCCCCCGATTACCCCTGCAACCCAGCCTGGATTGATCTACGGATCCACACATCAATATCAGCTTCAGCCTCTCACCTGGATTTGTATATCGGCTCGGCTGATCGTTCGATACCTGGCGGCGTAAGTCGGGAGGGCTGCGGCATCCTTGATCCTGGAGCCCCAATTATCTGGAGAAGACCTTCGATGCTGACGGAGGACCGCCTGGACCCAAGACGGCTGGAACGGGTGGGAAGGAGTGACTGCCCCCCCCTCCGCTGATGTCTGACCTTTCGTTATGGCTCCGGTCGGGCTCTAGTCTCTTGAGCTCATCACCTGGGGCACCCCGCTGCTCCTGGTCTGATACAGAGGTAGCCATGAGAGTCTGATGAGCATCCAATGTCGTCGGGACACCCTTCGCTTCTTGTCAGGCATTCGCGCAGTGAGTCGCGGATGGAGCTGAGCCCGTGGTGGGTTCCTGAGAGCGCACCCCACCGGATTGAGCACTGTTTGTGGTGAGTGCCTCCCCCCAGCCACTGTCTGATGTCTTGGTTTTCGGCTGCCATGGCGCGGCCGATCTGCTTGGACGGTCGTTGAACTGCACCGTTGACCCACACGCTAGTTCCCACCTCCCGACCTACTCGTGTGATTGAGTGACCTGCGGCGAAGTGGGGATTTGTTTACCTTTGCCCAGCTTGGCCCAGTCACAGAATAATCTCATCTGGGGCCCAGTGGGTGTCTCATACTACTCGCAGTGTGTGGCAGGACCGGGGAGGATGACAGGAGATTCTGGGCTTGGTCTGGCCTGAGCTGCACAGCAGGGACCCCAAGGCTCATAACCTCCATTTAATCATTGGACTGGCTATGATTACAAGATGGCGATCGTCTTTCTGTGCTTCATGGAAATAAAAAGAGGACTATTATCCTCCAACACATAACTCTGCTAATTTGGCAGCCATCTTGGAAGGTTCATATTGGCTATATTTCCAGGGAGTGTAGATGAGATGTTTTACCTTAAAGACTGGGAAGATTGCATTTTTGGTCAAAGCCAGACGAAAGGAACTCATACAAAAACAAAAGAAAAAGTGAGCATAAGTGATATAACGCTATTCTTTCAGTTCCACCCAGATCCAATTGTAGTCCTTCATAGCCTTACCTAAGCTTGTCTTATCATCACTCAGATTTACTAGCTCAAAGTATGTGCGGCTGGTTCTCTTTACTCAATGCTCTCTTAGTTACACCTACCTTCGACTCAAGTTTCCTCTCTCCTCCTTGATCACACATACAAGTCCCCCCCTCCTCATTAATCGTCGTTGGCCTGTCTCAGAATGGAGATAAGTCTTGTCCCTACAGGATCCAATGCCTTCACTATCAATTATCCGCCTAACCTCTCCAAAAATGCGGCAAAAAAGCACAAACATCGTTTACTCAAAGCTAGACCTGAAACCTTAATCTCGGACGTCTACATCTGCGCAAAAAAGGGTATTCTGTCTAATGACCTCATCTTCTACACCAGAAAACGGGCATGTTGATGGAATGTCCTCTATTCCATGCTTCGAATAAAGGACGCTAGGAAAACCCCTCACGGTCTCAAACTAATAACTTCACCTTCACCTTTCCTCAAAGCTAATGCCACCATCATTCTCTACAATAATGGTATCATTCTCATACAAGCCTTTAAGTTCAATTTATCCAAGATGGACTATATTTTCCCCACCCTCAAGAAAGCAGTGATGACTAAATCCTCTGTTTCCATTTCTCGCCCTTCTAATTCATTGGATTTATCCAGCTCACTTCCATACACTGCAGGGAGTACCTCAAGTTTTTATAATTCTATCAACTCCATATTGGATCTCAGTGAGAGTCAATCCCCTATAGCAGGCTCGCCTTCAAACCAACCATCGACTCATCTGGATGGCGGACATAATGTCGCACACATCTCTCCGATCGCAAGCCAGATTCTCAACACTTCCTTATTCGTGATGACCTCTCAATACTTACCCCCTCTTCTCTCTCTGGATGCTCTCCCACCAAGGGCCCCACTTTCTACGCCTTCTCTGCCGGCGGAGCACAAAAGATCGCCCTCATTGGCATCCTCTTATCCTAACACACTCAACCTCCCCTGGAGCACCTCCATTACTCAGCAACATTGTCCTCTTCTCACTGTGGATGATCTCCCACCTAGGGCCTCACTTTCTACGCCTTCTCTGCCGGCTGAGCACAAAAGATTGCCCTCATTGGCATCCTCTTATCCTACCACACTCAACCTCCCCTTGAGCACCTCTATTACTCAACAACATGGTCCCTCCACCCTCTTTCATCCCCCTGCCACTCCTGCCAATCGTGCAGGGATTCCGCAAGATTTTAAGGTCACAACCCCTCCCCCGGACCTTCGCATTACTGCCTCACCTCATACTGACATCCACCGAGGTCCCTCCTCTTCCCCAGATCTCTCACCTCAGTTTCTATCCTTGAATCAACACTCAGACCTTGCCTGATGCCTGGACAAGTTATCTCTCCAAGTGCACCTTCTCTCCCACGAACTCCTTGAATTGAAAGCCCTCTGACTTCATCATCTACCCTTGCTCAGTTCTCTTAACTCCTTAGGAAAGCTACCCACTGTCCCCGCCAGCCCACCCACTGGCCCTGACCAGCACTCCTTGAACTTTATCTCTAACACCTTACCCCTCCCTAACGCCCCCTCCCGCACTAGAAGAATGATGGCCGAGCTTGCGACCAGTGATATTGAGGATCTACTCCTCTCATACTCGATCAATCTCGATATTGACAAGATCCCTATGGACCGAATTCAAGCCATTCATGCCAATCCACACAGGGAACCATCCTACAACTGCAGAGCCGTAAATAGCCACAATCTCAAGCAAGTGAACTTCACTCAGTCTTCCACATCACACCCGCCTATACGTCTGAAATGCGCACTACTCAATTGTAGACCAGCCTGCAAACATGCCTCTGATATTTTTGACCTCATCCAAAACAATGAATTAGATATCATCATCCTCACGGAAACTTGGCTAACTCCTTTCTCCACCCCGATTCTAGACCTCTTAGTACCGTCTAGCCATGATATAATGCGTCTTGACAGAGCAAAAAAGCAGGGCGGTGGTTTAGCTTGTATACACCGGAATACACTATCTGTTTCCCACATGGAGACCTCCACCCCATCCGCAGTCGAATACCTTTGCCTCAACATCGCTAGTAATCACAACCCTGTTTGCAAACTTCATACCTTCTACCACCCCCCTGGTGATAACCTCCTCTTCATTGAACAATTAATGGAAATCATCTCTTCCAATGACGACCCCTCATTGTCCCAAATCTACCTCAGTGATTTCAACCTTCACTGGTCTAATCCTCACGACCAAGCGGTGATCTGTTTAAAATCATTCTTAGCGGATCTGGACCTCATTCAATTTTGCGACCGGCCAACCCACAACAAAGGTGAAATTCTGGACCTCATCATTTCAAAAGGTAATACCATTACATTGGAGGACATTACCCATTGCGATTGGTCCAATCACTACAGCATCTTCTTCTTTATTAAAAGGGAGGTGGTCAGGAAAAGTGATCAACCAACGAAAACTAAACAGTGGAAAAGGGACCTCAGGAATATTAACATGGAAGGTTTAGCTATCAAATGCAAATATGCCTTTTCTTCCTTAGGTGACATGACTGATGTACATGATCTCACTGACCACTATAACTCCACTATCTCTGGTATCCTGGATACCATTGCACCTCTACAACAAAAAAACACCTCCTCCAATATCTCCAAACCTTGGTTCAATGACAATCTAAATTCTGAACGCCGCAACTTAAGGGCAGCTGAACGTTTATGGAGATCAAATCCTTCTGTGGATCATCTAAAAGTCCTTAGATCAGTAAGGAGCTCATATAATAAAAAAATCAAGACTGCTAAGGCCGACTACTTCAGATCCCAACTTACTCAAGCCTCAAATCGCCCTAAGAAAATTTTCAAAATAGTCAAACAACAATCAGCACCCAACCACCTTGTCTCAGGAAACGACTCTCCTTCATGCGACGACCTGGCTGCTTTCTTTACGGAGAAATCTAAACTCATCAGCATCGACCTAGAATCTAAGAAGGCCCTTCTTCCATCTTATGAGTTTGTGGCTCATCCTGCCCTCTCTGAGAGGTTAAAGCCTCTTAGTACTAGCACCAAGAACAAGGCCAATTAGGGTTCTTTCACTCCCCTCAGTGAAAATGAAATCTACAAAACCCTTCTCAGTATCAATCCTTCTAATCACTACAGCAATCCGGTGCCACCGTCTCTTTTCAAAGAAATCAAGGATGCCTTCATTCCCCTTTGGACAAAGATTGTCAACGCCTCTCTATCACAAGGCAAGATCCCGGATTGCCTAAAAGCAGCTCAGGTATCACCCATTCTTAAAAAACCTAATGCTGATAGATCTGATCTCAACAACTTTCGTCCCATCTCCAACATCCCCACTCTGGCTAATCTCCTTGAAAAATGTGTGCAATCGCAACTCTGCACGCACATTGAGAAGTTCAAACTCTTGGATCAACATCAATCTGGTTTTAGGAGCGGTCACAGCACGGAATCAGCGCTCACTCACATTATGGATGATATTTTAAAAATATTAGACCATAACGAATCTTGCCTCTTAATCCTCCTTGACCTCTCCTCAGCATTCGACACGGTTAGTCACGACAACCTCTTGGACATTTTGGAACACAGAATGGGCTTTTCCGGGCTGGTATTGCAATGGTTCTCGTCCTTCCTTCACAATAGATCCCAAAGAATCAAAGGTGAATCAATCCCTATTCCAGCCTTCTGCGGTCTCCATGGGGGTCCCTCAAGGGTCTGCCCTCACTCCCATACTCTTTAACCTTTTCCTTGAACTGCTAGCAAATGCTCTAACCTCCATGAACATTCGTTTTCATATGTATGCGGACGACACGCAACTTTATCTAAAAATTACCCCCTCTGAAGGCTTCACCTCACTCAACTCCATCTTGTCGAAGACACAAAACTGGCTAACTGAGAACCACCTCCTACTCAACACTGCCAAAACTGAATTCCTTCTCATATCTCCTCCTAATCATACCCCCAAGATAGACCACTGGATGAAACTCCTCACTGCCTTCAACTGCTCCTCTCATATAATTGACTCAGCCAAATCTCTCGGAATTACCCTGGATTCGCACTTGAATATGAAGAATCATATCAGCAAGATGTGCAAGGGTGCTAACCACCAAATGAGGATTCTTAGAAATCTAAAACCATTCCTCCCGCAAGCGGACCTCAAGCAGGTGGTTCAAGCGCTTGTCCTGCCAAGCCTAGACTATGGTAGCGCTACGCTCTGTGGCCTCCCCAAATACACCTTGGCCCCACTCAGGGCCTCCTTGAATGCCGCTGCTAGACTGATTACGGGTAAAAAAAGGAATGAACACATATCTCCAGCTCTAAGATCTTTAAATTGGTTACCTTACGAAGCAAGAGTACAGCTAAAGATTGCTTGTTTGACACATAAAGCCATCCATTTCAAAACCCCCGGCTACCTGGCTCAAAAGATTGAACTATCAGGAGGTGGTAGATCATCAACAAGTGCGAATTCTCTCCTATTGAAACCTCAGACTTTTCGCAAAAAGAGAACGAGGCTCAGAGCCTTCTCGGGCTCTGCACCGAAGATCTGGAACTCCCTCCCACCGGAAGTCCACAGAATCCCCCACTCAGCTGCCTTCAAACATGAAGTAAAAATTATCCTAATGAACAAGTTCTTGCCTTAAATGAGCATAGATCGTCTGCTTTCTCAAAGATCCATACTTCACTCCTTTTGGCCTAACAACTGTAAAGCGCAGGGTTGTATGTTATACCCTCTTAAGCATTGTTTGTTCTCATCCGGGTACATTGTTATCATTCGATTTTGTTATTCTCTGTAACCTCCTCGTAATCTCCCCTCATACTATGTTCTTCCCTTTCATGATGTGAAGCGCTCTGATACCTTTCGAGGTCATGTTCGCGCTATACAAAACTTTATAAATAAATAAATAAAAAATAGATGCCTTACATAAAGCAATGATTATGGGCCTTTATATAGAATAGTCATCCACTTTAAGGGTGTTTTGTTATGTTAATCTGGGACTGAGGACTGGAGGACCTCGGGTCTCTTCGGTAAAGAGTGCAAGGGTACTGTAAGGGGGTAGGGAGGAGGTGTGGGTCATCCTCCCACAGTGTGCATGGGGGGCGATTGGGGGGATGAGTGGTAAAGGATGGGTTGCTGCACAGGTAGCTAGCAAGGGAGAAAAATGGGAGAGTACATCTTTACGTTTTCACAGGCAGGATATGCTTGAAAAGTATGCAAGTCAATATAATTGTAGGAAAGGTTAATTAAATCAAGGTTTTTTTGCAGTATAAAATGCATTTGGATGCTTTATATATAATATCTGTCAAATAATACTTATTATGTGTTTATGTATTATGCACTTTACTTTGCACGGGCACTTTGAGAAATCAGTGTGTGGTAAGAAACACATTTTTTATGTTGTATTTAAAAGGAATGGCTCGGGAAATGAGGGAAGAGGAAGCTTGCTGCAGAGATGTTCGATAGTTTCAAATTGGATCCTAGCCACTTTCTTAAACATGGATTTAGCCGGTTTGCCCTTTATTCAAAAGGTACTTTTGCACTTTATGATAAGCAGGTGGCTCTGTGAAAAGCGGAATGAGATATTAAAATATTATATTTATAATATTTATGAAATAATGCTTATAATATGTTTATATATTATGCACTCAGTTTGCATAGGCACTTTAAGGAATTACTATATGCTAAGAAATGTATTTCACAGTTGTATTTGAAAATGTGATTCAGGGAAATGAAGAATGCAATGTTACTTATAGAGATGTTAAATGGCTTTATATTTGATTTTAGAAGATTATCTAATAAGGCCTTGGTCTGTTTCATTATATTTAAGATGCACTAATGCACTTTATGTTACGTAGAAGTAGACACTTTATTATATATGCATACTGCACTTTTTTTCGATTGAAATAGATGCGATTATGTGGGGAGCTGCAATATGCATCATGCGTACTTACTATTGAAAGCTTCGATTGATTCATTTCACATACCATTCATCCAGTGAGAGGCTTGATTGTAGGATACTCTATGCACTAGATCATGTCCTAAACAATCTTATGCAACTTATTACTGCTTAATATTCATGTAGAAGGACTTATCCCTTTTGAGGCAAAATTAGATTTTTTAAATCTGGGATTAGATTATATGTTTTCCATTGGTAACCCCTCCCATGCAGACGTATAAAGATTCCATACCTATTGTCTCTTTAAATGCTAATGGCCTCAATAATATAATTAAAGCTTGGGCCATTGATGAATGAGTGAGAGGTCATGCCCCTGATATATTGTTAATTCAGTAGATGCATTAAATGGATAAAAAGGAACCCATATGCAGTATGTTCCGACAGCGAGCAGGCTGGCGATATTTTTCATCAGCAAATGCAGCTCATAGAGGGATAGCAGTCTTTGTTACAACATTTTTTCCTTTTCAAGTCACTTTTTCTCAGACTGATAAAGAGGGCAGATGGGGCCTAATTAGTGGATTGATCAATAAAAATATACTTACAGTAGCCACATTGTATGCACTAATTGAAGATAATCCCACATCATTATCAGATCTTTACTATGCACTATTGCACATTCCTGCTATCGTGATTTTGGGCAGTGATTTTAACCTTCTTCAAAATCTGGAACTGGATGATTCATCTTCTGATCGGCACCAACAGAATAAGCCACAAATGGCAAAGGTATTGATTGAATGGTATGCAAAGATTAGATCTGCTAGACGTATGGCAGGCTGAATTTCCTAATAAGAGATAATATTCATGTTTTTCAGCAAAATATGAACCTGCGGCTCAATTACATTATTTTCTCACTTCCCTCAATTTAAAATTAATTTGGTGCATGCATATCCAAAATGGCTTTTCCAACCATGCTTTGGTAAAGTTGGAAATATCAGGGCTGGGAGTATGCAAATACCTTCGAGATGGTTTTTAAATAAGGACCATCTCGAAGATGAAGACTGGTGCACGGATATCCAGAATGAAATAAGGTGCTTTATTCAAATAAACCAAAACACAGTAAGGGTACAAAGTGTGTGGGATGCTTTTAAAGCAACCATCCATGGCTATATAACCTCTAAAGATATAGTAATATGATGCTCTCAAAACTCACAAAGGATACAATTAGAACTAGAGGTCAATCGGGCAAACAAACAATATATAAGGAATAAAAATACTAAACTAAACTGTCGCTTACGCATGCACGAAAAACAATGCAAGAGTATTATTATGCTAAAGGGAACTTGGCTAATTCTGCATACCTCCAAAAAGTATACGAGGAGAGTGAGTTCTCTGGGAAATTCCTAGTTTGGCAAATAAGAGACAGACAAGCACAAAATAGGATCATATCCCTGGTAAATAGTGATACAAAACTCGTATTTCAAGTGAAACACAAATACAAGATAGCTTTTTAATCATTATAAAACAATCTACTCTGTTAGACAGGAGGTGAATATTTCAAAACTTAAGGGTTTTCTTAGTAAACTTCCAATTCCAAAACTGCAGACAAGTCATGTAGAGGTTCTGTTGGCAGATAGTACATTAAAAGAAATAGTAGAAGTAATAGAATCATTGGCTAATGGAAAAACATGCAGAGAAGACAAACTGCCAGCTGAATTATATAAAAAAAATTCCTTAGTATTAAACCCTGAATTGGTGACGCTAGCTATTCATATTCTGAAAGGGGGCGGGATACCGCCTTCCTTCCGCATGGCAGTTGTGGTCAGGGTTTTAAGAAAAATAAAAACAAGGAGGACGTTAACTCTTATAGACCTATAAGCCTTTTAAATACTGATTATAAAATTATAACAAAGCTGTTTGGAAATAGAATGAGCAAGTGTATAGGGTCAATTATACATTTAGACCAGTTTGGATTTGTACTGGGGAGGCAGCTATTTTTTAATACCAATTTCTTGGTTGAAACCTTAGACTATTTTAGCTAAAATAAAACCCCAACTCAGGTTATGCTGCTAGATGCCGAGAAGGCTTTTGACCTAGTCTGCTGGCAAAGCCTTTTTATCATCCTTGCCGAATTTGGTTTCTCCGCTGAATTTATCAATATGATATTCAATTCTTATAAAGGGGCCTCCACGCAAATAATTATCAACTCAAACAACATCTGTGTTTGTAAAGTTAACAGAGGTACAAGACAAGGCTGTCCTTTGTCACCATTACGTTTTGTTCTTTTATAGAGCCGCTAGCAATAGCTGTTCGTTTAAATAATAATTTAACATCTCAGCTTTCAGGGATGACGAACATAAAACTATATGCCGGCGACATAGCCTTGTTTCTTAAACCTGAGTTAGAGGTTCAAAAAAAGATATTCGAAATTTTCCAGGAATATCAACTACTTGGAGGATATAAAATAAATAAATTAAAAACAGAGATTTTGCTTTGTAATAATGCACTTGACACTTTAGTTAGCGAACTTCATTCTTCAGTTAACGCTAAGCTGAAGAGGTATCTTGGAATATATGCCTCGGAAAATGTTAACGACCTATGTGCTTTGAGTTATGTCCCTTTACTTAATAAGATAAAAGGGCTGTTTTTAAAATGGAATAAGCCACCCTTTTCAATAATGGGACAGGTTGCGCTGATCCGTATGTCGATTTTACCTTTATGTAATTTTTTTATTCTCTATCATTCTTAATGCAATTCAGGTTGAAATTTTTTAAGGTAGTGCAAAGTATGGTCTTGGCTTTTTTATGGGCAAATAAAACATCTAGATGAGCTCTAGATACACTCTACAGACCAGTACAAGAAGGTGACCTGGCCCTTCCCAATCTGAAAGTATATTATTTTGAGAACTTTGCACACACCACATATAGATAGTCTAAGTCTTTAAACACAAATAGATATGATAATTTTTTAATATATAATTTTTAAAGAATATGATATTATTGATTTTATGCGTGTAATGAAAACTCCCAAGAAAGTCAGATATATGACTCTACAGTGGAATATTAAATGTAGGCAGCAATTTTTTCGCCATTATGATAGTGTAAAATGTTGGATGAAATCCACACACAAGAACTCAGTTCACAAAGAGCCGTCTTTAACATACAGGAGATGAACTTTATTCAGGTTAAGGGAAATGATGACCTCAGCCACCGCTCACACCGCCGGTCTCTCTTGTCTCCTCGCAGGGAGCTTGACCTAGAACCTTCAGTGCGGCAACATTCTAAGAGGTCGGGTGACGGGAAAGAACCATGTGAGCATAAGGGGAGGGGTGCAGCCAAAGGACAGCAGTCCCCCTGAGCCAGAAGATACCACACATCCCCCTCCTTTACATTTGCAGAAAAGAAAATAACCATAACATAAGCAAGAAAACTCAGGATCACTTATCAACATACTGTTCCAAATATTTAGGACGACTGACAACTCTACTGCTGATCCTTCAGTGAGAATTGATCTTCTCCTCAGCTGCAGACTCACCAGGCCCGGCAGAACCTGGTTCGCCTAACTCCCCACCTTTGGGCATGTCCTTATGTTCAGTGGGGACAGCACATCTTACCACTCTGCCCAGGTTCCAGATGCGCCCATCCTGAGTTTTGACAGCATTTCTGAACAGTTTGACAATTCTTGTGGGTTCTGTATACTCTGACCAGCTCACCTTTCCTGTCGGAGCTCTGATTTTAACAAGATCCCCCACCTTGTAACGGATCTCTTTCACTGCATGAGTTTTATCAAACCTTCTCTTCCTATCTACCATGGCCTTCTGCTCTCTGTCCCTCCATAGTGTCTCTTGGATGGGGGTGGTCCACCCCTTGTACCATTTCATCCAACCTGGTACCAACCTAGAATTGGGTTTTCTAGCTCTCAATAGCTCAAATGGTGTCATGCCCGTGGTTTGATGGGGAGTTAACCTGTAAGCTTCAAGACGTTTAACCACTTCGTCTTTCCAAACCAGCCCACTGGCCTTGGCTAACTGTATGCACTCTTTGATGGTCTTGTTGAATCTCTCAACCATCCCGTTGTTCTCCGGATGGTAGAGAGCACCCAACCTGTGCTTGATCCCATTACACTCTAGGAATTCCCTCATCTCTCTAGAGCAGAGTGCACTGCATTATCCGTCAGGATACTACTAGGTAACCCTTCACGGAGGAACACCTCCATGAGAAACTCAATGACTGACTTGGTAGTTATTTCAGACACAAACTTCAGCTCAGGCCACTTGGAGTATGAATCCATAAGCACCAGGATGTACGGTGTGCGGTTCTCTCCTGGTAATGGTCCCACTATGTCTAAAGCTACATCAGCCCACGGGCCTACCGCCAGAGTCCTGCAATGCATGGGGGGTGTGTGTTGTTTGAGTACCTTGTCGCTGGCCGAGCAAGGTACACACTCCCTTATCTTCCTCTCTATCTCCATATCCATATTTGGCCACCAGTAATCTAGGCGCAGCCTCTGCTTCGTTTTGGTGATGCCCAGGTGACCCTCGTGAGCCAAGTCAACCAGAATTTCTCTCAAGTTCCATGGCGGAACCAACTTGGTACCCTGGAAAAGACAATTATCTGCGACGGATAGCTCATCTCTGACTGCCCAGAAAGGTCTGAGAGACTCTTCCCTTTTGTCGAGGTCAGACCAACCCTCTTTTGTCTTGGCACACATTTTTGGAGAAGCACATCACCCTTCAACTCCACCATCCAGTGTTCTTCATCCACTACCCCTTGAGTGATGACACACACATTCTCATTCTCCATCTCATGGTCCTCCTCACCTAGCCTGTTCTTATCCTCAGCCTCTTCTGGGGTTTCCTCCACCAGCCGCGAGAGGCAGTCAGCCGCTAAGTTCTTCACCCCTGGAACATATTCTACCCCAAAGGTGTATTCTTGCAAGCTCACTACCCACCTCCTTATTCTGCTCGAGATGGCGTCCAACCCTTTTTTGGTAAATACTTCAACCAGGGGCTTATGGTCAGTCCTCACTTCGAACCTCGTTCCCCACACAAAATCTCTAAATTTGCTAATGGCCCAATGCACCACCAGTGCCTCTTTCTCAATGACTGAGTAGTTGTACTCTGCCTGACGTAGGGATCGGGATGCAAACGCTATGGTCTCTTCCCCCTTTTCTCCTTCCTGGGTCAGCACTGCACCCAACCCTTTAAGGCTAGCGTCCGTGGTCAGGAAAGTCCTTCTCCCGGGAACAAAAGCTCTCAGATTGGGTGCTTCGGCTAGTGCTTTCTTGGTGTCATCAAATTCTTTTTGGCATGCTTCGCACCACTCAAACATTACCCCCTTCTTGAGGAGATTGCGAATCTGGTAGGTACGTCTGGCAAAGTTCTGGACAAACTTGCTATAAAACTCTATCATACCCATGAAGGATTTGATCTCCTCTTTGCTTCTCGGTGGGGTTAGATTGAGGATAGTGTTCTGCAACTCTGTCTTGGGAAGTATGCCTTCTTTAGTTATCTTGAGTCCCAGGAACTCTATTTCTGAGCACCCAATTCTACATTTCTCCTTCTTAACCGTCAGGCCTTACTCTGAGAATCTCCCTAGGACCTGTCTGAGCCTACGTTCATGCTGAGTGTTGTCTTCTCCAAAGATCAGAACATCATCCTGGTAGCATAGAACTCCAGGAATCCCTTTTAGTAGGTTGCTCATGATCCTTTGGAAAACGGCTGCAGCCGAGACGAGTTCAAAAGGCATACGCTTAAATCTGTAGGTCCCCATAGGTGTAACAAATGCCGTGAGATCCTGTGACTCTGGGTGTAGCTTGACCTGATGATAGGCCGATGTGAGGTCCAGAGTGGAGAAGACCTTGGCACCAGCGTGCCTGCTCATCATTTGGGAGATGTTGGGGAGGGGGAACTTGTCCACTATCACTTCCCTGTTAAGCGCCCTGAGGTTTATGCATAAGCGCACAGCTCCATCCCCCTTTCTCGCTGCTACAATGGGTGCTAGCCACTCCGTGGCCTCCACTGGTTCAATCACTCCCAAACAACACAATTTCTCCAATTCCTCTCTCACAAGATCTTGCATGGAAATCGGCAGATTTCTGACCTTGGCTGACACAGGTTTCGCACCCTCTTTTAGTCTGATCCTGTGCACATAGTTCTTAAGACAGCCCAACTTTTCTGAGAACACTTCTTTGAACTCATCTTCAATTCTGACTCCTATTTTGTTCACCTCTTGTATCAAAATTTGCGGGTTATTATTTGGATTGAGATAGATACCCAAGTCCTTTTGCGCCTGCCACCCCAGTATGTTATCTCCTTTCCTTGACACATAGACCTTAGTTACAGCAACTCTGCCCTTATAGCCAACTGTGCCCCAAAAGAAACCTCTCATGCGTATGGGTTGACCACCATAACCCCCCGGCCTGACATCCATTCTTTGGAGTTTCACCTTGCCTTTTGTCACCTTCTCAAAAGCCTCTGCCGAGACAATGGTCAGTTTGGAGCAGGAGTCGAACATGGCTTCAACCTCTGTCTCTTCAACAGTTATGTAGTCTTTAGGGTTACTTACATCCCCAACCTCAACATGCAATACAATTTCATCACATACTCATGTAGTGTCCTCTCTACCGTTCCTTCTGTAGTTGGTACTGCTCTTGCAGCATGTTCTAAAATGAGCTCTCCTGCCACACTTGTTGCAGGTAGTCTTGAGCGCTGGGCACTCCCTACTGTTAGCCCAATGTCCTGCTCTACCACACCTGTAGCAATTTCCTTTAGAATTCCAAACCCCTTTGTTTTCTTTCTGATCACTCTTTGCATCCTTAACCACTTGTACCTTTTCTATCTCATTCGTGACCTCATTAATTTTAGTCTTCCCTTCACCATCTTGCTTAATTTCACTGACGCACTTCATCATGTGCTCCACCTGTTTGGCAACTATTAACACCTCCCCCAAGGGTGGATCATCTTTCAACCAGAGTTCTTCACGAATTCTTTCTATCTTGCACGTCAAAAGGAACTGATCTCTTATTCTTTCCTCACAAGCCCCCCCGAATTTGCAACTTGCAGCCAACTTTCTTAACTCTGACACAAATTCCTCCACAGTCTCACCTTCTTTCTGTCCTCTTCTCCCAAAATGGTAGCGTTCCATGATGGTGCTATTCTTAGGCAAGAAATGTATGTCTAATTTTTTCAAACTTATTTCATAATCATTTAAACTTCTGGCGTCATTCGCATTCAAATCAGGCAGGTGTTCTAGAACCTCCTGACCTTCAGCTCCCAAGTAGTATAATAATAGCGCTACCTTTCTTTCCAAACCTAAATTTGGACCACAAACCAACGCATAATTCTGAAATACTTTTTTCCACTTGTTCCATTTTAGCGGAGGCTCCCCTGGTGTGCCCAAAAAAAATGGGGGTGGAGTAACATTCTGCATGGTTTGCATAAAATTAAGATTATCCTAACTGCGAAACACAAATATGAAGCATGTATTGTCCACTGTTTCTCCCCGATACGGTCACCAGTGCCCACACCCCAGAAGGCCGGGAAACACACACACAAAAAAAAAAGGTCACACTTTAAATTCTTAGCAGACTACAGGACTGTAGAAACAGTGAGATAGAAAATTAAGCACTAGATGGCGCAATTTGTTCCTTTTCTGCTTTACCCAAACATTTGTCAGCTCTAAAGTGTTACAAGACGTGAGAGTTTTAAACGTGTTGGCTGAAATAACGTCTGCAAACCAGCTTGAGCACCGTATCAGAGTGACATGCCAAAACTATTCTGGTGCATGTCAGGTTCCTCAGAGGGGAGATGAGTGTAAGACAGTGTCACACAGTGCGACTAACTCTCCACAAAAAAAAATGAGGGCTGCTTCACCCCAGACGACAATGAGGTGCTGTGCCAGTCAGCGTGACCTGCGGATGAGTGTTCACCTTCTTAGTTTCAGATCAGGACCCCCTCACAACCAGGCGACAGTTGTGTTCTGCGCCAGTCACAGTAATCAACTACTGCTACTTCGCACATCCCCTCCTTTACGTAATGACTGTGAGGAGCTGTGCCAGTCAGCGTGACTGGCCAAGGTGTCTTTCGGGTCAATACTCCTGGAGATCAAACGACACGGAGAAACTGACTGAAGACTTGTCCCCCAAACTCAGTCTTCAGATTAGTAGCACACCTGTTTCTCCGTGCCCAAACAGCCACTACGCACATATGAAGATTTAAGGATCCACTTTCCTCCACAGGATAGACTCTCTCCCTTCTGCTGGCAGCTGACACTGATCCAGCGTCGACTCCATTGAAGAATGTGACAGAGTGACTACATCCACTCCACATAGGCGGGTAGATTGTGATTACTGTAAAAGCTGCAAAGCAGATAACGCTGGCGAAGTACCCACAGGTCTCTACCGTTCACGGAATATCACACGTGACACAACAAAACACATGGACGTCAGTACTGAAGTAATCGCCCTGTCAGTTCGCGACCATTCTCCACAGCGCTTCGATGCGCATTCCGTCTCACTCCTCCAGAGGCAAATACACCTTCGCCCACGTGGCACACAAGGCACTCCTAAATGGTCTCGCTACCTCGCTTTCTGTCAGCTTTACACCAAGGTGAGTTTTACAACGCACAGTACGTCTGCTCAGGCTGTGCCACACAACGCAAGTACTGCTATAAAATTACTCACAGCACCACAGCTCCCAAAGTTATGCGATGTCAATTTCTTCGCGTGTTGAGGTCCAGTTCTTTCTACACATCGACGCTCCTGTGCCCGTCCTTCGTCGCCAGTGTAAAATGTTGGATGAAATCCACACACAAGAACTCAGTTCACAAAGAGCCGTCTTTAACATACAGGAGATGAACTTTATTCAGGTTAAGGGAAATGATGACCTCAGCCACCGCTCACACCGCCGGTCTCTCTCGTCTCCTCGCAGGGAGCTCGACCTAGAACCTTCAGTGCGGCAACATTCTAAGAGGTCGGGTGACGGGAAAGAACCATGTGAGCATAAGGGGAGGGGTGCAGCCAAAGGACAGCAGTCCCCCAGAGCCAGAAGATACCACAGATAGTCCCTTAATTAATGGAGTGAATTCCTTATCAGATGTATATATTGGGGAAGAACCGCTGGTAGATAAGATTAATGCTTCTAGGTTGGCGAGTAATGGATGCGGAAAGATTTGGGATTTTCTGGGTGGAGATTGGAAATACTGGAGTGGAATTGAGTCTAGCATTAAGTATTGTAAGGAGATGAAGCAATGGTCCTTAATTAGAATTAGGCATTCTTTACGAGACTTAAATCCCATGCACATACCTGCAACTATAGAACTAGGCGAGGATCTGATAGAATCTAAGACCTGTAAGTCAATCAGTAGCTGGGCTTCTTCCTTACACAATCATAGAGTAGTTAAACTTTATGAAAAGGTGCAAGAAAAATGGCAGTCCAAAGAAAATCTCCAGGTATCCTCCTTAGCTTGGGATAGGATCAATGAGTTACATTTTTCCTTGTTAAAAGGAGCCAATTTGCGATGCAGACAATTTTATACTAAATGGCTTCTATATTGGACCCCCGCTCTCCTCCATAAAATTAACCCGCAGATCTCCACAAATTATTTTAAGTGTGATATGGGGGGGGGGGGTATTGGGCACACATTATATGAGGCTGCCCAAGGTTGCACAAGTTCTGCATTGAGATTAATCAGTTCTGCATTCATACACTGAAATTGCATTCATCATAAGATGTTCAGACAGCAGTTTGCGGGTATTCACTCGAACTAAAGGCTGACCCGCTTCTAAAAAAAAGATTGGATATTGTTGTTTTAATAGTCAGATATTTCATTCTCCAAAAGTGGCGATCTGAAGAAATTACACATTTTCAACATCTATGGTTTAAACTAAATAGGATTCTGAGTCTGAAAAGAGATATGCATTAAGATCTGTGTCATATAGGAAATTTTGAAAAATTATGGGAAATATTTGGCTAGATTTTTTTCTGACTTCGGTCCATAGGAGGGGGGGGGGGTTCTGTATAGTTGCATAAATGAATTGAATGCTTCAATGTATTTGTTTGTTTATAAAAATCCTATTCTGAAGCCACCTTTCAATGTTAGAAAGAATGGTAATGATGTAATTACGTTTGATTCAGCTTTTTATTTATTTATGTATTTTGTAATTGATGAACTCTCCCAATAAAAAAATAAAAAATAATTTTAAAAAACACATAGAAGAAAAGGCCTCTTCGGATTGTTTTTGTGCAGGAAGGTGTTCTTTCCTGCACAAAAACAAGCCTGCCTGAAACGTGGCACCCTTGCCCCATGGTACAAGGGTGCCTATGTTGGCGCTACTTAGCAAATTGTGCGCCAGTGCAGGGAGTAAGTATAGGAATGCACTGTATTTCACAAATACGGTACATTCCTGCCCTTTCACATTGTGTAGGACATCGCAGAAAGACGACTTGCGGCGCTGCCCTGTGCCATTTCCTCATAAATGAGGCCCAGAGTCGTTAAGCTGGTGCATTTTTCAGCTATGGTGTATTTCATTTCAGCCATATGGGAGAATAAACAAAAAAAGTTAACTGCCCAGCGTGCATGCTTGAGTTACAGATAAATAAGCCATGCTGAATTTTCCTATTGATTGCAAACAGAATAAAATAACTAAAAAGAAAAAAAGTCATACGTTTGGTTGAAAAAATTCGAATACTCTTCTAGTTCTGCAATCCTGTCACCAACACATTTGATTGCAAATATGAAAACGTTCACAATTTTAGGAATTAAGTAAAAGAGTCTCTGTTTCCCATAAACATAAACTAAATTTAATGTTTTGCATGCTGTTTTTGTAGGAGGGAAAGGCTGCCTACCCCATAAAACCATGCAAATGATCACTAACATCAATGTTAGAATACTCGACTCCGGGAACTCCTGCCTCCTGGTCCTCCTGGACTTGTCAGCTGCATTCGATACTGTCAACTACCTGGACCTCCTTCACACTCTTGAACAACACATGGGCTGTGAAGGCACAGTCCTCAATTGCTTCTCCTCTTAGCTAACCAACTGCTCCCAAATTGTAAAAATGGGCAGCTCGTTCTCGAGACCAGTCAATGTTCATCAAGGGGTCCCTCAAGTCTCCATCCTCTCCCCAACCCTCTTTAACCTTTACCTAGAACCACTATGTGTGATTCTCAGAAATGCTGGGATTCTCTTCCACCTCTATGCTGACGACACTCAAATATACATGAAAATCTCTTCCCCTGAAGGCCTTGCCTTCCTTTCAATCACACTCCAAAAGATTCAAAACTGGATGTCTAACCACCATCTAAAACTCAACCCAACTAAAACAGAATTTCTTTTTATCTAACCTCTGAAAGCAAAAACCCCAGTACAGGAATGGATGGCCAACTTTTCCGCCCATGATGGGTGCCTGGCCATTGTCCAG
Source organism: Calotriton arnoldi (assembly GCA_963921515.1). Taxonomy (NCBI): domain Eukaryota; kingdom Metazoa; phylum Chordata; class Amphibia; order Caudata; family Salamandridae; genus Calotriton; species Calotriton arnoldi. Next base: position 900,520 of record CAWUFW010006664.1, read on the forward strand.
AGTGCTAGATCCCTTGGTATCACCGTGTACAATCATCTAAGCCTCCACAGCCACAATACAGTCATGGCCAAAAGGCCATGACACCAACTCAGGCAGCTGTGGGTCGTCAGACAATTGATCCTGGAACAAGATCTCAAAACAGTGGTGCTGTCTCTCGTCCTCTCCAGACTAAATTACGGAATTGCCATTCTCTCAGGCATTCCCAAAGTTCATCTAGGCCCACTGAGAGCAGCACTACATGCAGCAGCGCACTTTGTGTTAGGTCTCAAGAAATGTGACCACATTTCCCCTGCAGTGGTGGCTGGTGGATTTTAAAAGTGGTGGGCTATTACAGACCCTAGTATAATGTTCAAGCAAGTGTAGTGAGTGAGCCCGAACTGAAAGAGTAGGTACATGGAGAGTGTTCTCCCTACCATAAGAACATTTTGAAAGAAATTAATTGAAATGGTGGACTTGTCCACATACATTTGATAAATAATATTGAAAAAAGCCATCCAAATTAATTATTTTAATGCACAAGAAAACTTTAAAATCAAGCCGAAAAATATGCAAGGCATACTAAATAATTTGTCTGACTAGGTTTATATATGCATTTCTTTCAATGGAGAAAAGAGAGACTCGGTACAGAGGGGCCAAATAAAATGAGTCCAGTGAGCCAACTCCTACTTCACCAAAGCATTGCCGGAATAACGCCTTGACTTTTTATAGGGATAGTATTTCCCCCCCACCACGGGCCACTAAAGAGGTAGCTCATTGGGGCAATGTGCTTACTGCGGGGAAGTGTGTGTGATCAGATGTTTCAACTCCATGTGGGGCTGGGTCAGCCATCATCCTTCTACATAGCATACTTTGTGAAAAAGAAATGAGCAATGCAAACTTGCGAAAATATTTTCAACAGAAAAAAATCTGATTATACTGAAATTGAAGATCATGGACGAGGACATCCTGGTGAGTTTGATCTTTCCGTAGACACCATATGGCTTAAAAACAGCACAGCTGAAGTAGAATTTCCAAATAATTAATAGCAGCCGCAAATCAAAATAAAACACACACCACTGCTGTCCAAGAGGCCAAATCATAGAGCCACCTCCCAGCCCCGTACTGAGCAACATAGCCTTTCATAAATAAGCAGTGAGTAAAAATAGAGATGAGTGAACGAGCAAATTAGCAGGGTGAGCCAAGAGTTGATATTTAAACCTCAAATAATAATAATAACGCTAAATGGCAATGATCAAAAAGAAAGCATGATGAAACAAGGCATTTGCCTAGGATCGCACAATTCGTTCACCCGGGGAAGCCTGGTATCAACCAAGATTTTCAAGTTTCACACTATGAAATTCAACTACTAGATGGGTTTCACGTACTGACGTCAAAGGTTAATGCCTTGGGGCCAAGAGGAGAGCAGGTGAGAGATAAGAGACTTTTTAATTTTATCACAGGGCAAATTTGCCAGGGACCTACGAGCACTTCACAAAAAAAAAACATACTATATTACACATTTTTATTTCTTTTTGCTCATGAAAATTTGCCACGATTCACAAGATGCTGAGTGGGGAGGCCGGGATTCGAACAAGACACTCCCCGGTAACAGAGTCAGCAGCAGTAGCAAGTAGGCTACATTGGGCTTCACGCAGAATTTTCCCCAAAATAGCTGGCGCGGGCCTGGACCTGTGCCCACTTGACAAAGTAATATCCAACAATCCAAATGGACATCTCCCTGGCGAGGGGACCCATCACCGAACCTGGAACGAGAAAAACAAATGAGCAGGAGAAACAACAGAACTGCGCTACATCCCCCTGATACGCTGCGCATATAGCGCTGAAAGCAATCAGAAGACCATCTCCCCAACCTCATGATGTCCCCTCGCCCCAGCCCCTGTTACTCACCTCTGATGCTGCCCCAATCCTGAAAGAATGTGTCCCAAAACCCTTGCCATCGATCCCCAGCTCCCCAAGCGCTTTCCTCAACACCGATAAGAGCTGATAAGCTGTTGCACCACACCCATTCAAATGCTTGAAAACTAACCCAGTCGGGTCAGGCACGAGTTTCCTCCACCTCTCTTGCCACCTACACGGGCAAGTCAGCTGCGGTTCAGCAGCCTGCAAAGACACCCATTGTCCCCCTCTCCTCTGATCCGTTTTAGATTTCCTCAGCCAAATGCAAATCCTATCCCCGAAAGGGGACACCTCACTCCAAAGCAGCCCGACCCCGGATTTAGTTCCCAACATTTCAGAGATCCGGAAGGCCCCAAAAAACATCCACACCATCAGGGTGGAGAAAAGACACACTTCATAACGATCAGTACATAAACTTGGTAAAGTCTGAAGAACCCTCCCCAACAAATCCCAAGACATAGGGTTCCTAACCCTGCCTACTTGGCCACACTCCCTGGCCCAACCCTCAAGCATCCGCGCCCCGATCTCTCCAGCGGATGGCGCATAACCCCACAACAATTTCCCTACGAATGCAATCCCTGCTAGTTTACCCGCAATTGTCACTTTGGAAAGCCTTTTCGCAATCAGATCCAGAATGAACTGTATCCCGTCTTCCCTTCGGAGCGCAGGTGAATCCCGCCGCCTAGCACCTAGCGCAAAAATTCCTCCCATGCTGTCCTGTACGCTACCTTCATGGAGTGAGCAAGAGACCCTAAAACCAGCTGCAACATCCTGTGTTGCCTACGTACCACAAATGCTGCGGCATGCTGGTCGGGGTCCTGTCTGCATCCTTGGCTAGCCCACGGAATCTTCCCCACTGTGAACGAGACAAAGCATCCGCTATGTCATTGTCCACTCCTGGCACATGCACTGCACGAAAAGCAATATCGAAGCGCAAGCACCCCAACACAAACACTCTCAGTAATTTCAACACTTGTGCATCCCTGGCCGACTAGCGGTTTACCACTTCCACCACCGCCATGTTGTCAATTCTGAAAGTTACCTTCCTGTGAGCCAACTGCTCTCCCCATAATGTGACCGCTACCACCAGCAGAAAAAATTACAAAAAGGCTATGGTCCTAACCCACCCAACCACTCCTGCGGCCATTGCTCAGCACACAATTTCCCCTGCCAGTAGAGACCAAAACCCTCGCTCCCTGCTGCATCAGAAAAGATTTGCACATCCCAAACCATGTCCCCCTCCTGCCTCAAGGGAATGCTGTTGAAGTTCTGCAAGAAAAACTGCCACATGCACAAATCTTCTTTCACACCCCCGACAGCCTTACATGATGATGAGGAGGTCTCTGTCCTGCTAAGGCCCTACCCAGTCACCTGCAAAATGTCCGTCCTACCCTCACCACTCTGCAAGCAAAGTTGAGGTGGCCCAAGAGCACCTGAATCTCTTTCACAGTAACCTTGTTTTTCGACAGCATTATCGCCAGCAGCCTCAACATTTGCTGCTTTTTGTCCACTGGTAGTCGTGCCTCCATCAATTGCGAGTCCAATTCAATGCCCAAGAAAGCCAGCGCCGTGCATGGACCCATAGTTTTTTCCGGTGCCAACAGCACCCCCAGTTCCCTCATGATCTCATTGAAACTGTCCAGCGCCTTCTGGCAGTCCGTGGAGTCTGAGGTGCCCACAAAGAAAAAGTCATCCAGGTAGTGTGTAACTTCTTGGTGACCCGTCCTTTCTGAAAACAACCATTGAAGGAAGGTGCTGAAGCACTCAAAAAGTGCGCAAGACATAGAGCAGCCCATCGGTAATGCTTTGTCCACGTACCATTTGCCATTGAAATGGATGCCCAGAAGATCCCAATCATCCGGGTGGACTGGAAGCAACCGGAAAGCGGACTTTATGTCGCACTTTGCCATCATCGCCGTTGCGCCTGTGGTCACTACCAGTGACATGGCTACGTCAACCGATGAATAAGACACCGTAGCTTCCCTTTCATCGATGAAATCATTCACCGAGCACCCTTCAGGCCATGATAAATGTTGTATTAAATGGAACTGCCCTTGTTCCTTCTTCGGCACCACTCCTATGGGTGACACAATCAAGCTTTCTAGAGGCCAGTCCTCAAATGGTCCCGCCATGCGGCCCTCGCGCACTTCTTTTTCCAATTTTTCCAGCACCACCTCCGGGTGCTCCTTTGCGGACTTTAAATTGACCGCCCACCTTCTTACCCTAGGTCCCTCATAACCCAGACGAAAACCCTCTTGAAATCCCTTCCGCAAACGCTCTGCAGCCTCTGTGTTATCATAACTCTGCAGGGCTGCGATCAATTTGTCTGTTTTAACCGGAGTACGAGCCCTTTGGCCCAGGCCCGTTAGCCCCTCTCCCGCCTGAAAAAGACTGCTGCTGCTGTCCCCCTGTCCTAAACCCCCCTGCCTGCCACTGCTGGTGCCCTTGCTGCTGCCCTTGCCCTCCCCCGAAGCAATTGACCAACGCATGTCTGCCTCCGCAACTCGAGCAGTCATGCCGGAACCTGCAGTACTCCCGCGTGCACAGACCTTTGTTGAAATACCAACAGGCCCCTTTTGTTCCTGACTGTCCTCTACCCACGCCCCCTACCCCTCCCCGGGTGGGGCACCCCTGAAAGGGCCGATACACGAGCGGAAGACCGCTGGCCGTGAAGATAGTCTTTCCTGCTCCGGACAGCCCCATTGTATGTTGCCATAAGTCTGTATCCAATTCGCCCCATTTTGCCTCCGTATCCCACGCCATGCGTGCTCTAAATTCTTCATCATATTGTGCCCATGCATACCCACCCCCTGTAATCTGGGCCTTCCTGATAACATTAAATCTAAAGGGACACTGTTCCAACTAGAGGGTGCGAAATGTCACCCTGTCAGAGAGAGGGAGTAAAAAGAATAGAGTCGTAGGTTAGGAGAAAGGGAGAAGAAAGAGAAAGAGGCAGAGGTTCATCCCCGGTATCAAGGATCCAATCCCGAAGGGGAGGGCCAAGTCTAGCCTCTTAGTAGCCCTCACACACCCGAAGGATGTCATGCTTCATCATCGGGCTTTTTTTGCTCCTCGTCGGGCCGGCGCTGCAATGCCCGACGGTCCCCCGAAGGGTCACTTTCACGGAGATCTTTTAAGAGAAAAGCCGTAAGGTGAATGCGGGTGTGTGGGGTGGATCCAGTGAAAAAAGTGTAAAAGTGCGTGCAGAGGTGGTGGCTAAAAATACCTAGGGGTATCCACAAGGAAATTCTTTAATAGCGTGGTGCCCCTGGTAGAATAAAAAAACCCGAAGGTTAGTGAGTTACTATAAGGCCTAATGTGCCCGTGTAACTTAACAAAAGGTCGACATGTTTCACGCCTGGTAGTCTCAATGATCAATGGCGTTTCTTCAGGACCTAACGAGTGAGAAAGATGTGCACTAAAGGACGGGTTCCAGAAATAGGACTGGTAACCCACGTGAATCAAAGGTGGCTTGGGGTTCACCACAGGGAGAATTTCCCTGATTAGTGGTATGGAAATCTCAAATAGTAGATTTTCCCAAGCAATGGTAGTACCTAAATAGGGATGACAAAGAGAAATACAAAGAAAAATGAAAATCGTGTGTCAAAGGTCATCGCACCCCACCTCCGGGACATCATCAACACCTCCTTCGACACCGCCACCTTCCCAGAGAGCTGGAAGCACGCCGAACTCTGCGCCCTACTGAAGAAACCGTCAGCGGACCCCACCGACCTCAAAAACTACCGCCCCATCTCGCTCCTTCCTTTTCCTGCCAAAGTCATCGAGAAGACCGTCAACAGACAACTGGCCGCCTTCATCGAGACGAATGGATCCCTCGACCACTCACAGTCCGGCTTCCGGGCCAACCACAGCACCGAGACCGCCCTCATCGCAGCCACCTACGACATCCGAGCCCTGCTCGACAACGGGAAACAGCGGCCCTCATCCTCCTGGACCTCTCCGCAGCGTTCGACACAGTCTGCCACCGCACCCTAGTGCAAAGCCTGAACAACGTCGGAATCCAGAGAAGGCACTGGAGTGGATCATCTCCTTCCTCGCCGGAAGAACCCAGAGAGTCCGCCTCCCCCGTTCAGTTCCGAGGCCACCGAAGTCATCTGCGGCGTACCACAAGGATCATCACTCAGCCCCACCCTCTTCAACGTCTACATGAGCCCCCTCGCAGCCATCGCACGCCAACACAACCTCAACATCATCTCCTACGCCGACGACACCCAGCTGATCCTCTCCCTCACCAACGACCCCACAACTGCCAAAACCAACCTACATGAAGGGATGAAGGACGTGGCCGAGTGGATGAGGAACAGCCGCCTGAAACTGAACTCAGATAAGACGGAAGTCCTCATCCTAGGATCATCACCCTCCGCCTGGGATGACTCCTGGTGGCCCCCTGCCCTGGGCAACGCACCCAAACCAACGGACCACGCACGCAACCTGGGCTTCATCCTGGACTCCTCCCTCTCAATGACCAGACAAGTCAACGCCGTCTCCTCGTCTTGCTTCAACATCCTACGCATGCTGCGGAAGATCTTCCGGTGGATCCCCACCGAAACCAGGAAGGCGGTCACCCAGGCCCTCGTCACCAGCCGACTGGACTACGGCAACTCCCTCTATGCCGGAACCACAGCCAAACTTCAGAAAAGACTCCAACGCATCCAGAACGCCTCAGCTCGACTCATCCTGGACATCCCCGACACAGCCACATCGCCGGACACCTGAGAGACCTGCACTGGCTCCCCGTCAGCAAGAGAATCACGTTCCGACTCCTCACCCACGCACACAAAGCTCTCCACAACCAAGGCCCCAGATACCTCAACGACCGTCTGACCTTCTACACTCCCACCCGCCAGCTACGATCGACCAACCACGCCCTCGCCGCCGTCCCCCGCATCCGAAGAGCCACTACGGGAGGAAGATCCTTCTCCTACCTGGCTGCCAAGGCGTGGAACTCCTACCCATCCACCTCCGCCTGACCCAAGACCACCTCTCCTTCAGGAAGCAACTCAAGACCTGGCTGTTCGAACAGTAGCGGACCCCCCTCCCCCTAGCGCCTTGAGACCCTCCGGGTGAGTAGCGCGCTATACAAATGCTTGATTGATTGAAAGGTGTCACAGTAAGCATCCTGGTAAGTTCTGTGCACCTGACACGTGATAACAAACAATCCAATACGTCCAAACCAGAACACATTCATACGGCTATGGCCACTGCTCATAAGTCATGCACAGGCGACCTAGTCCCTACCAACACCAAAAGATTACCGCCCGGAGACACATACGAGCGCCATGCCATGACGCATAGCGTAGAAGGTGGTCAAGGCATCCGTTGTGGTCCGCATGCCTCCCAGGGGTGAGGCGTTAATAGGTCACCCGAAGAAAAGGCAAGGCAAACGAGTATCCCGCTCAGGTGCGTATAGTGAACCATCTGATGCGCTGCCTCAGTGGGGGGGGGTGTCGATATATTGATGTATCGATCCCCTTCCAACTGAGGAACGTGTCACCGCTGATGGTACAGCAGTGAGGTCTAGAGGAGGGCGACCCCACTACATGCGCGGCTGGCTACAAATGCATAAAGACGCCAGTTGAACAGGTGTGGGCAGTGCCCAGCTACCTCGCTTCAACCGGGAACAGTCTCCCTAGGCTATTGACCGCCAGGTGCCCGCACCCTATTTGCTAAATGAAAACAAACAGAAAGAGAACATAAAGTTATTAAAACCGGGAAGATACGGGGGGTTTTACATAGGTCGCATGGAGGCGGACTATCCATAGCACTGTGCTGTACTCACGGTTACGTCGGGTGCCGGCTCTTCAGCACCTACCCTCTCCTAGCGGTCGCCTGCAATCACTGTGTGCGACGGTGCAATGTAGTTTAAGTAGCTACTGGGGTGGCTGTTGAAGGCGTGCCCTACTTCCTGACTGGTCTACATGCGGTGACACGTCAGAGTCAGTCTTAGAGTTCAGACCCTCGTGGAGTACACAGGCCCTCCTACGTCGAGAACAATGCTGGGTGTTTCGTCTGCTTACCCAAACTCAGGGACTGAACGATGACATTCCTTGGGTGGAATTATAGCCCTGGGTACACTGAGACAGATATACCACTCTATATCCGCCCATGACAGGCAAATGGTTGCTGCCAAAGCCCAGGAGTAATGTGGCTTTTCTTAGATTTCCAGGTCACACACACTCGCCCTCAGTACAACATACAGGTCATTTACACTGAGGGACACACATTGACTGGCGTATGATGCCATCTTTTTCTAGACCTTTTATAGTACTGTCATCATGGCCCTGCACATCCTTGGCACGGTGTTATGGACCTCGTGTGCTCCGCCAAACTTTTGGACACACTCAAAAACAGCTAGTCCTTATACCTCACGTACTTCACTTCATTGTGATCGGGCACCGGGGCATCTCATCGTTACACGCATGCGCGAGAGAGGAGCGTTCACAGAGCTTTCGCACTCTCTTCTGAGACACTTTCCCGCTGAGCTAGCGTGCATGCACTCTGACGCGTTACCGCACGTAGACCAGTCAGGAAGTAGGGCACGCCTTCAACAGCCACCCCAGTAGCTACTTAAACTACATGGAACCGTCACACACAGTGATTGCAGGCGACCGCTAGGAGAGGGTAGGTGCTGAAGAGCCGGCACCCGACGTAACCGTGAGTACAGCACAGTGCTATGGATAGTCCGCCTCCATGCGACCTATGTAAAACCCCCCGTATCTTCCCGGTTTTAATAACTTTATGTTCTCTTACTGTTTGTTTTCATTTAGCAAATAGGGTGCGGGCACCTGGCGGTCAATAGCCTAGGGAGACTGTTCCCGGTTGAAGCGAGGGTAAGTGGGGCACTGCCCACACCTGTTCAACTGGCGTCTTTATGCATTTGTAGCCAGCCGCGCATGTAGTGGGGTCGTCCTCCTCTAGACCTCACTGCTGTACCATCACCGGTGACACGTTCCTCAGTTGGAAGGGGATCGATACATCAATATATCGACACACCCCCCCCACTGAGGCAGCACATCAGATGGTTCACTATACGCACCTGAGCGGGATACTCGTTTGCCTTGCCTTTTCTTCGGGTGACCTATTAACGCCTCACCCCTGGGAGACATGCGGACCACAACGGATACCTTGACCACCTTCTACGCTATGCGTCATGGCATGGCGCTCGTATGTGTCTCCGGGCGGTAATCTTTGGGTGTTGGTAGGGACTAGGTCGCCCGTGCATGACTTATGAGCAGTGGCCATAGCCGTATGAATGTGTTCTGGTTTGGACGTATTGGATTGTTTGTTATCACGTGTCAGGTGCACAGAACTTACCAGGATGCTTACTGTGACACCTTTGAGACACGATTTTCATTTTTCTTTGTATTTCTCTTTGTCATCCCTATTTAGGTACTACCATTGCTTGGGAAAATCTACTATTTGAGATTTCCATACCACTAATCAGGGAAATTCTCCTGTGGTGAACCCCAAGCCACCTTTGATTCACGTGGGTTACCAGTCCTATTTCTGGAACCCGTCCTTTAGTGCACATCTTTCTCACTAGTTAGGTCCTGAAGAAACGCCATTGATCATTGAGACTACCAGGCGTGAAACATGTCGACCTTTTGTTAAGTTACACGGGCACATTAGGCCTTATAGTAACTCACTAACCTTCGGGTTTTTATTCTACCAGGGGCACCACGCTATTAAAGAATTTCCTTGTGGATACCCCTAGGTATTTTTAGCCACCACCTCTGCACGCACTTTTACACTTTTTTCACTGGATCCACCCCACACACCGCATTCACCTTACGGCTTTTCTCTTAAAAGATCTCCGTGAAAGTGACCTTTCGGGGACCGTCGGGCATTGCAGCGCCGGCCCGACGAGGAGCAAAAAGCCCGATGATGAAGCATGACATCCTTCGGGGTGTGTGAGGGCTACTAAGAGGCTAGACTTGGCCCTCCCCTTCAGGATTGGATCCTTGATACCGAGGATGAACCTCTGCCTCTTTCTCTTTCTTCTCCCTTTCTCCTAACCTACGACTCTATTCTTTTACTCCCTCTCTCTGACAGGGTGACATTTCGCACCCTCTAGTTGGAACAGTGTCCCTTTAGATTTAATGGTCATTTGTGGAGCACGGACACTGGACCATAATAGGCACCTGGTCCCCCCATCTCTTTTGTAAACCTAGTATTAGCACGGCGGCCTAGCCGAGGACCCTCCTATCTTCTTCTTTGGCACTCTCTCTCTTGTTCCCGATACGACCGTTTCCTTACCAGACATTCTATAATGACTACATCCAGTATGAGGGCCGACCTAGGCTTAGCCTACGGTGACGATATTGTCTCAGAAATTCTCAAAACCCCTTCAATACTAGACACGGATGGTAACATGGCAGGCGCATACCTCCAGGGTGATTTGAACTCTTTGGCTGCTCTTAAAAAAGCCCAAATCAAGGTAGCGCTACACGGCCAAATTATGACCGAATACCTCAGAGCCAACGCTGCACCTAATGGATTGATCATCCGCACCGCACCACGCATTTTCCTCAATGACCCAGTGTTCAGGAAAGAATGGAGCCAGATCGCGTGGAAGTGCACCCGCGACTGGCTTATACTGATCATCAGTAGTGCCAAACGCCTGTCGGAAGCACTAATCATCAAAATCAAGATTGCAGAGGATGGCTTGAAGGTGGGCATTAACATATCAGCGTTCAAAACCCGCCTGGCGGAGATCAATACCGAGATAAACGAACATCGAGACTATCTCCTCCAACAGAAGGTCTCCAAATTACAAAAGGACGTGAAGAAATTCGACAGGGAAAGAATTTATCCCTACACAAAAGACGACTATCAGACCATAGACCCTGATACCCAATCTGATGGAGACTCAACGTCGTCCAACAACTCAGGACACTCTACCTTCAGCAACTCGAGCGACAGGAGTTGGGGCAAACATCAGAATAAACCTGGATTGTTTCCCCCACCTTTGCCTATACCACCTCCTATGTACGGGTTCCACCACACACCATATCCGCCCCAGGGCCCTATGTGGTACCCAGCATTTCAAGGACCACAACCTCCCTACCAACCTCCTGGCTACCCACAACCCTTTTTCCCAAACCCACCACCTCCTTTTCAATACAGAGGCAGGGGGCGAGGCAGAGGAAAAAGAAGAGGACAGAAACAAGTACAGTGGCAGGACGCCGGACAACAACAACAGAGACAAACCAGGAGCATGACACACCAAAGACTCTAATTGTCAACCTTTCAAAGAGGGTACTGAGCGAAGCAGAGACCTCAGCCCTTGAACTGGGCCTAGGCTTCGTCCCCACGCCAAAGGAAGACAAATTCAGAATGAACCAAGAACTCCATCAACTGTTTAGGAAGATACGTCTTCAAGCATTTTTCCAAGGGAAACCCACACCGGAACAACAAGACTCAGGTCTTAGAAAGCCATCTAAATTTACACCTACTACCGCTATGGTCCCGAGTGAAATCTTAACATTTGAGAAAGCAGTACTTAAGGAGGCCAACAACCTGGAACGAGGGAACTACATTCTGTAATCTACCGAACAAACTACGCCGGGCTCTAGATTCACTGAAGGAGGATGGTACCATCATTATCAAACCAGCGGACAAAGGAGGTGCCACGGTGCTCCTGAATTTAGACGATTATGAAACTGAATGTGACAAGCAACTGAATAACACCAAATACTATCGGAAAGTGGATGTGGACCCGACGGAACAACTATCCAAACGTATCCGCATTTCGGTTTATGAAGCAAGCGTAGAAGGTTGGATCTCCCCCCAAGAAGCGTCCTTCCTGGTGAACGATAACCCCAGGATGCCATACTTCTACGTCCTACCAAAGATACACAAAGGAGTGCTCCCACCTCCAGGGCGACCAATAGTCTCTGGGATCAATTCACTTCTGGAACCTCTGAGCCAATTCAGCGACCATTTCCTTCGCCCCTTGGTCCAGGCAACCCCCGCATACCTGAAGGACACACGGGATATACTCAACTTGATTGAGGCTATCAATGAGGATAACACCGAACCCATTGACTTCCTTTTAACCCTGGATGTGGAAGCACTTTATACTAACATTCCCCAGGATGCCACCATCGAGGTCGTGGGACGCCTCCTCCAGGAATCAGACTTGGAGTCCGATACCCCAGCAGACTTCATCATCGACCTGATCACCATAGCCCTGAAACACAACTTTTTTATGTACAAAACATCCATCTTCCACCAGATACAGGGCACTAGCATGGGAAGCACCTTTGCGCCGAGCCTGGCTGGGCTCTACATGGCATCTTTTGAGGCGGAAAATATCTTCTCTGAAGACAACCCATACAAGGACAACCTTATCATGTGGAAGAGGTACATAGACGATGTCCTTATATTGTGGAGAGGATCTAGGACCTCCTGTGTTGCCTTTATGGAATGGATCAATGGACTCAACCAACATCTTCGGTTCACGGGCACGATCAGCGACTCCACCATCCCATTTCTAGACCTGAAGGTCATCCTCGAAGCGGGCATTATTAGGACCACACTACACAGAAAGGGCACCGATTGCAACAGTCTCCTTGACTTCAGGAGCTACCACCCGAAGGCATTGCGCGAGAATCTTCCGTACGGTCAGTTCCTGCGGATCAGACGAAACTGCACTACCATTCAGGAATTTGAAACTGAGGCCAAACTCCTGGAGGGGAACCTTCTGGACAGACACTACCCAAATAATGTTGTGAGGAATGCTAGAAAACGAGCCAGGAATAACAACAGACAAGCCCTCCTTGAAACTAAAGCAAAAGAAACCAACAACATCCTCACGTGCGTCACCACCTTTACACCCTTAGCCAACAAACTGAAGAACATCATCAGACGAAATTGGAGCATTCTCAACTCTGACTCACTGGATATGGAACAACCACGTTTTGCATTCAAAAGGACAGCGAACCTTAGGGACACCCTGGTTAACACACGTCCCATTGACAGGAGGAAGAACACCCCTAACACCTCTAACGTCACACTCTGGAATTTACCACCCGTCTCGGGGCATTACCCATGTGGTGTCTGTAGTGCCTGCTCAACCACCACCCAGACGAAGACACTGAGTTTTGGCAATTTCACCTGGGAACAACGGGGCACTCTAATTGCAACACCAAGAACTGCATCTATCTCATCACGTGCCCATGCGACCTGAGATACATCGGCATGACTACACGCCCGGTCAAGACACGCATAAGTGAACATAAGAGCACCATACGGCGTGGCAGGATGGCAACAAAATTGACCAACCACTATCTGGAAGTGGGTCATAGCTGCGAACAACTAACCTGGACAGTCTTAGAGTTCAGACCCTCGTGGAGTACACAGGCCCTCCTACGTCGAGAACAACGCTGGGTGTTTCGTCTGCATACCCAAACTCAGGGACTGAACGATGACATTCCTTGGGTGGAATTATAGCCCTGGGTACACTGAGACAGATATACCACTCTATATCCGCCCATGACAGGCAAATGGTTGCTGCCAAAGCCCAGGAGTAATGTGGCTTTTCTTAGATTTCCAGGTCACACACACTCGCCCTCAGTACAACATACAGGTCATTTACACTGAGGGACACACATTGACTGGCGTATGATGCCATCTTTTTCTAGACCTTTTATAGTACTGTCATCATGGCCCTGCACATCCTTGGCACGGTGTTATGGACCTCGTGTGCTCCGCCTCACTTTTGGACACACTCAAAAACAGCTAGTCCTTATACCTCACGTACTTCACTTCATTGTGATCGGGCACCGGGGCACCTCATCGTTACACGCATGCGCGAGAGAGGAGCATTCACAGAGCTTTCGCACTCTCTTCTGAGACACTTTCCCGCTGAGCTAGCGCGCATGCACTCTGACGCGTCACCGCACGTAGACCAGTCAGGAAGTAGGGCACGCCTTCAACAGCCACCCCAGTAGCTACTTAAACTACATGGAACCGTCGCACACAGTGATTGCAGACGACCGCTAGGAGAGGGTAGGTGCTGAAGAGCCGGCACCCGACGTAACCGTGAGTACAGCACAGTGCTATACATAGTCCGCCTCCATGCGACCTATGTAAAACCCCCCGTATCTTCCCGGTTTTAATAACTTTATGTTCTCTTACTGTTTGTTTTCATTTAGCAAATAGGGTGCGGGCACCTGGCGGTCAATAGCCTAGGGAGACTGTTCCCGGTTGAAGCGAGGGTAAGCTGGGCACTGCCCACACCTGTTCAACTGGCGTCTTTATGCATTTGTAGCCAGCCGCGCATGTAGTGGGGTCGTCCTCCTCTAGACCTCACTGCTGTACCATCACCGGTGACACGTTCCTCAGTTGGAAGGGGATCGATACATCAATATATCGACACACCCCCCCACTGAGGCAGCGCATCAGATGGTTCACTATACGCACCTGAGCGGGATACTCGTTTGCCTTGCCTTTTCTTCGGGTGACCTATTAACGCCTCACCCCTGGGAGACATGCGGACCACAACGGATGCCTTGACCACCTTCTACGCTATGCGTCATGGCATGGTGCTCGTATGTGTCTCCGGGCGGTAATCTTTGGGTGTTGGTAGGGACTAGGTCGCCCGTGCATGACTTATGAGCAGTGGCCATAGCCATATGAATGTGTTCTGGTTTGGACGTATTGGATTGTTTGTTATCACGTGTCAGGTGCACAGAACTTACCAGGATGCTTACTGTGACACCTTTGACACACAATTTTCATTTTTCTTTGTATTTCTCTTTGTCATCCCTATTTAGGTACTACCATTGCTTGGGAAAATCTACTATTTGAGATTTCCATACCACTAATCAGGGAAATTCTCCCTGTGGTGAACCCCAAGCCACCTTTGATTCACGTGGGTTACCAGTCCTATTTCTGGAACCCGTCCTTTAGTGCACATCTTTCTCACTAGTTAGGTCCTGAAGAAACGCCATTGATCATTGAGACTACCAGGCGTGAAACATGTCGACCTTTTGTTAAGTTACACGGGCACATTAGGCCTTATAGTAACTCACTAACCTTCGGGTTTTTATTCTACCAGGGGCACCACGCTATTAAAGAATTTCCTTGTGGATACCCCTATGTATTTTTAGCCACCACCTCTGCACGCACTTTTACACTTTTTTCACTGGATCCACCCCACACACCCGCATTCACCTTACGGCTTTTCTCTTAAAAGATCTCCGTGAAAGTGACCCTTCGGGGGACCGTCGGGCATTGCAGCGCCGGCCCGACGAGGAGCAAAAGCCCGATGATGAAGCATGACATCCTTCGGGGTGTGTGAGGGCTACTAAGAGGCTAGACTTGGCCCTCCCCTTCGGGATTGGATCCTTGATACCGGGGATGAACCTCTGCCTCTTTCTCTTTCTTCTCCCTTTCTCCTAACCTACGACTCTATTCTTTTTACTCCCTCTCTCTGACAGGGTGACATTTCGCACCCTCTAGTTGGAACAGTGTCCCTTTAGATTTAATGGTCATTTGTGGAGCACGGACACTGGACCATAATAGGTACCTGGTCCCCCCATCTCTTTTGTAAACCTAGTATTAGCACGGCGGCCTAGCAGAGGGACCCTCCTATCTTCTTCTTTGGCACTCTCTCTCTTGTTCCCGATACGACCGTTTCCTTACCAGACATTCTATAATGACTACATCCAGTATGGGGGCCGACCTAGGCTTAGCCTACGGTGACGATATTGTCTCAGAAATTCTCAAAACCCCTTCAATACTAGACACGGATGGTAACATGGCAGGCGCATACCTCCAGGGTGATTGGAACTCTTTGGCGGCTCTTAAAAAAGCCCAAATCAAGGTAGCGCTACACGGCCAAATTATGACCGAATACCTCAGAGCCAACGCTGCACCTAATGGATTGATCATCCGCACCGCACCACGCATTTTCCTCAATGACCCAGTGTTCAGGAAAGAATGGAGCCAGATCGCGTGGAAGTGCACCCGCGACTGGCTTATACTGATCATCAGTAGTGCCAAACGCCTGTCGGAAGCACTAATCATCAAAATCAAGATTGCAGAGGATGGCTTGAAGGTGGGCATTAACATATCAGCGTTCAAAACCCGTGTGGCGGAGATCAATACCGAGATAAACGAACATCGAGACTATCTCCTCCAACAGAAGGTCTCCAAATTACAAAAGGACGTGAAGAAATTCGACAGGGAAAGAATTTATCCCTACACAAAAGACGACTATCAGACCATAGACCCTGATACCCAATCTGATGGAGACTCAACGTCGTCCAACAACTCAGGACACTCTACCTTCAGCAACTCGAGCGACAGGAGTTGGGGCAAACATCAGAATAAACCTGGATTGTTTCCCCCACCTTTGCCTATACCACCTCATATGTACGGGTTCCACCACACACCATATCCGCCCCAGGGCCCTATGTGGTACCCAGCATTTCAAGGACCACAACCTCCCTACCAACCTCCTGGCTACCCACAACCCTTTTTCCCAAACCCACCACCTCCTTTTCAATACAGAGGCAGGGGACGAGGCAGAGGAAAAAGAAGAGGACAGAAACAATTACAGTGGCAGTACGCCGGACAACAACAACAGAGACAAACCAGGAGCATGACACACCAAAGACTCTAATTGTCAACCTTTCAAAGAGGGTACTGAGCGAAGCAGAGACCTCAGCCCTTGAACTGGGCCTAGGCTTCGTCCCCACGCCAAAGGAAGACAAATTCAGAATGAACCAAGAACTCCATCAACTGTTTAGGAAGATACGTCTTCAAGCATTTTTCAAGGAAACCCACACCGGAACAACAAGACTCAGGTCTTAGAAAGCCATCTAAATTTACACCTACTACCGCTATGGTCCCGAGTGAAATCTTAACATTTGAGAAAGCAGTACTTAAGGAGGCCAACAACCTGGAACGGGGAACTACATTCTGTAATCTACCGAACAAACTACGCCGGGCTCTAGATTCACTGAAGGAGGATGGTACCATCATTATCAAACCAGCGGACAAAGGAGGTGCCACGGTGCTCCTGAATTTAGACGATTATGAAACTGAATGTGACAAGCAACTGAATAACACCAAATACTATCGGAAAGTGGATGTGGACCCGACGGAACAACTATCCAAACGTATCCGCATTTCGGTTTATGAAGCAAGCATAGAAGGTTGGATCTCCCCCCAAGAAGCGTCATTCCTGGTGAACGATAACCCCAGGATGCCATACTTCTACGTCCTACCAAAGATACACAAAGGAGTGCTCCCACCTCCAGGGCGACCAATAGTCTCTGGGATCAATTCACTTCTGGAACCTCTGAGCCAATTCAGCGACCATTTCCTTCGCCCCTTGGTCCAGGCAACCCCGGCATACCTGAAGGACACACGGGATATACTCAACTTGATTGAGGCTATCAATGAGGATAACACCGAACCCATTGACTTCCTTTTAACCCTGGATGTGGAAGCACTTTATACTAACATTCCCCAGGATGCCACCATCGAGGTCGTGGGACGCCTCCTCCAGGAATCAGACTTGGAGTCCGATACTCCAGCAGACTTCATCATCGACCTGATCACCATAGCCATGAAACACAACTTTTTTATGTACAAAACATCCATCTTCCACCAGATACAGGGCACTAGCATGGGAAGCACCTTTGCGCCGAGCCTGGCTGGGCTCTACATGGCATCTTTTGAGGCGGAAAATATCTTCTCTGAAGACAACCCATACAAGGACAACCTTATCATGTGGAAGAGGTACATAGACGATGTCCTTATATTGTGGAGAGGATCTAGGACCTCCTGTGTTGCCTTTATGGAATGGATCAATGGACTCAACCAACATCTTCGGTTCACGGGCACGATCAGCGACTCCACCATCCCATTTCTAGACCTGAAGGTCATCCTCGAAGCGGGCATTATTAGGACCACACTACACAGAAAGGGCACCGATTGCAACAGTCTCCTTGACTTCAGGAGCTACCACCCGAAGGCATTGCGCGAGAATCTTCCGTACGGTCAGTTCCTGCGGATCAGACGAAACTGCACTACCATTCAGGATTTTGAAACTGAGGCCAATCTCCTGGAGGGGAACCTTCTGGACAGACACTACCCAAATAATGTTGTGAGGAATGCTAGAAAACGAGCCAGGAATAACAACAGACAAGCCCTCCTTGAAACTAAAGCAAAAGAAACCAACAACATCCTCACGTGCGTCACCACTTTTACACCCTTAGCCAACAAACTGAAGAACATCATCAGACGAAATTGGAGGATTCTCAACTCTGACTCACTGGATATGGAACAACCACGTTTTGCATTCAAAAGGACAGCGAACCTTAGGGACACCCTGGTTAACACACGTCCCATTGACAGGAGGAAGAACACCCCTAACACCTCTAACGTCACACTCTGGAATTTACCACCCGTCTCGGGACATTACCCATGTGGTGTCTGTAGTGCCTGCTCAACCACCACCCAGACGAAGACACTGAGTTTTGGCAATTTCACCTGGGAACAACGGGGGCACTCTAATTGCAACACCAAGAACTGCATCTATCTCATCACGTGCCCATGCGACCTGAGATACATCGGCATGACTACACGCCCGGTCAAGACACGCATAAGTGAACATAAGAGCACCATACGGCGTGGCAGGATGGCAACAAAATTGACCAACCACTATCTGGAAGTGGGTCATAGCTGCGAACAACTAACCTGGACAGTCTTAGAGTTCAGACCCTCGTGGAGTACACAGGCCCTCCTACGTCGAGAACAACGCTGGGTGTTTCGTCTGCATACCCAAACTCAGGGACTGAACGATGACATTCCTTGGGTGGAATTATAGCCCTGGGTACACTGAGACAGATATACCACTCTATATCCGCCCATGACAGGCAAATGGTTGCTGCCAAAGCCCAGGAGTAATGTGGCTTTTCTTAGATTTCCAGGTCACACACACTGCGCCCTCAGTACAACATACAGGTCATTTACACTGAGGGACACACATTGACTGGCGTATGATGCCATCTTTTTCTAGACCTTTTATAGTACTGTCATCATGGCCCTGCACATCCTTGGCACGGTGTTATGGACCTCGTGTGCTCCGCCTCACTTTTGGACACACTCAAAAACAGCTAGTCCTTATACCTCACGTACTTCACTTCATTGTGATCGGGCACCGGGGCACCTCATCGTTACACGCATGCGCGAGAGAGGAGCATTCACAGAGCTTTCGCACTCTCTTCTGAGACACTTTCCTGCTGAGCTAGCGCGCATGCACTCTGACACGTCACCGCACGTAGACCAGTCAGGAAGTAGGGCACACCTTCAACAGCCACCCCAGTAGCTACTTAAACTACATGGAACCGTCGCACACAGTGATTGCAGGCGACCGCTAGGAGAGGGTAGGTGCTGAAGAGCTGGCACCCGATGTAACCGTGAGTACAGCACAGTGCTATGGATAGTCCGCCTCCATGCGACCTATGTAAAACCCCCCCGTATCTTCCCGGTTTTAATAACTTTATGTTCTCTTACTGTTTGTTTTCATTTAGCAAATAGGGTGCGGGCACCTGGCGGTCAATAGCCTAGGGAGACTGTTCCCGGTTGAAGCGAGGGTAAGCTGGGCACTGCCCACACCTGTTCAACTGGCGTCTTTATGCATTTGTAGCCAGCCGCGCATGTAGTGGGGTCGTCCTCCTCTAGACCTCACTGCTGTACCATCAGCGGTGACACGTTCCTCAGTTGGAAGGGGATCGATACATCAATATATCGACACACCCCCCCACTGAGGCAGCGCATCAGATGGTTCACTATACGCACCTGAGCGGGATACTCGTTTGCCTTGCCTTTTCTTCGGGTGACCTATTAACGCCTCACCCCTGGGAGACATGCGGACCACAACGGATGCCTTGACCACCTTCTACGCTATGCGTCGTGGCATGGTGCTCGTATGTGTCTCCGGGCGGTAATCTTTGAGTGTTGGTAGGGACTAGGTCGCCCGTGCATGACTTATGAGCAGTGGCCATAGCCATATGAATGTGTTCTGGTTTGGACGTATTGGATTGTTTGTTATCACGTGTCAGGTGCACAGAACTTACCAGGATGCTTACTGTGACACCTTTGACACACGATTTTCATTTTTCTTTGTATTTCTCTTTGTCATCCCTATTTAGGTACTACCATTGCTTGGGAAAATCTACTATTTGAGATTTCCATACCACTAATCAGGGAAATTCTCCCTGTGGTGAACCCCAAGCCACCTTTGATTCACGTGGGTTACCAGTCCTATTTCTGGAACCCGTCCTTTAGTGCACATCTTTCTCACTAGTTAGGTCCTGAAGAAACGCCATTGATCATTGAGACTACCAGGCGTGAAACATGTCGACCTTTTGTTAAGTTACACGGGCACATTAGGCCTTATAGTAACTCACTAACCTTCGGGTTTTTATTCTACCAGGGGCACCACGCTATTAAAGAATTTCCTTGTGGATACCCCTAGGTATTTTTAGCCACCACCTCTGCACGCACTTTTACACTTTTTCACTGGATCCACCCCACACACCCGCATTCACCTTACGGCTTTTCTCTTAAAAGATCTCCGTGAAAGTGACCCTTCGAGGGACCGTCGGGCATTGCAGCGCAGGCCCGACGAGGAGCAAAAAAAGCCCGATGATGAAGCATGACATCCTTCGGGGTGTGTGAGGGCTACTAAGAGGCTAGACTTGGCCCTCCCCTTCGGGATTGGATCCTTGATACCAGGGATGAACCTCTGCCTCTTTCTCTTTCTTCTCCCTTTCTCCTAACCTACGACTCTATTCTTTTTACTCCCTCTCTCTGACAGGGTGACATTTCGCACCCTCTAGTTGGAACAGTGTCCCTTTAGATTTAATGGTCATTTGTGGAGCACGGACACTGGACCATAATAGGCTCCTGGTCCCCCCATCTCTTTTGTAAACCTACCTTCCTGATAACATCCATGTACTTAAACATGGACACACACCGCTCCGGGTATTTTTCACAGTACACACTTTCATAGATTAAGAATGCCGCCGTCCAATTCTCTATTGTAAGCGGTACCTTCAGCCTTTTGGCCAATTCAAACTCCTCCTCTTTGGTCCCTTCCTTCGCCCTAACTTCCCTGTGCAGAAGCTTAAGCAGCTCCACATACTTGCCCTTCCATATTCGTTCCTTGGTTACTAACATTAAGTGTGCCCCCAATGGCTTAGTAACTCCCATGTAAGGCAGCCATTTGATCTTCAATTCCTTACTCTCTAATTTGGTCTCTGACTTGTCTGCCGGAATTTCGACTGTCTCTTTTGTGTCATTCACGCTGTCCCCTGCGCTCCCAGACGCCTTACATGCGTCCATCGATCCAACCCCTCCCTTCGCCGCCGCCCCGCCCCCTGACCCGTTACCTGAGTCATCCGTATCCCCTCCACATCCAGCACATACTTACCCTTCTGTAACCTACCCCCTTTCCCCCCTCCTTGTCTCCCCCTACACCCACTGACACCGTCATGGGTCGCAATCCCGCAGCCTGTTTACCTGGCTCTAACGAGTCCGCCCGTCATCCTTCCGTCCGTCTTGCCATAGGGGGCGACCGTCTCTCCCAGCGCGATGTCCGACCCGTGGGCTCTGCCTGGCGTCATGACACCTGAAAAACACTGCACACCGCATTACTCGGCCTCCCCTGTCCCTCTTCCTCCATGTCCCTTAACTCGCCCTCCTCCATGCTATCCTCATCATAATCCAATTCCTCCTCCCTGGAACCACAGGCTTGACCCGCCGGAGGTGCAGACTGCACCCTCCTAGCACCACTGACATGCATATCCTTGTCGCTCTGCCATACTCTGTGTCCCCCAGGCCGTTGAGGCCCGGTGGGTGCTGGGGCCGGCGAGCCCGCTCTGGGCCTACTTATGCCAGCCGCGACGAGATCCCCCGCCGGTACTGGGTAAGCCGCACGAGGCTCCACCCTCCCTTCTCCTTGGCGCCATCGGGCCGCTCCCAGCCCTGCCAAGTCTGGCGCCCTCCGCTGCTCCACCGCCTGCAAGAAAAAGGAATGGTCTGGTGTGCTGGGCCTATCTCCCTTAGCTCTCCCATACCAACTCCTCTTCTTACCTGCCCCCAACGTGCTAGCTGCCCAAGCTCTCCCCACCTTAGTAAGATCCACCACGTCCCCCTGCGCCAGGCCCCCCTCCTCCTCATCGCTCCACTCCTGGCCCACCGCGCCCCGCACCTCAACCCCGCCACGCTCCTCACCCAAGCCCCCCGGAAAACCCCTGTACCTGTTGCCCTACCCCAACTCCTCCTAAACCCAGAGACCCCCCCTTGCCCCAGATAAGCATCTAACTGCCCCACCCTGTCCAGGCCCCGCACCCCCTCATGCCACGAAGAGAAAATATCTAGGCCCTCCCAATCCCTGCCTCTCCCTTCTACCCCTAACTCCTCCGGTATAACCCCCCATCCTCTTCTAAAACCCATGTCTCCTCCTCCTGCCTCCCCCCCAGCCCCTCCCACCTGTTCTACCCCCTGCTGGCCTGTTGGTCAATGGGGGAGGCCTCTCCCAGACAACCCTCCCCTCCTTCAGGGCCTATCAGCCCTTCATCCTGCTTGGCTTTGCCCTTGGCCCGAGCCTGCCCCTGGCCTGACTTAGGCCGAGCTCCCACCGCCTGGTAACACTCCTCCCCCCGGCCCAATTGAACCTCTTGCCGCCCCCACTCTGGGAACCCTCCCCCACAGAAATCACCTTCCCCCGTGCCCACTTCCCCCCCTCTTCCCCTGGTTGAGGCCTCATCATGGCCTCACATGTAGCCTTCTTCCCCCCTCACGCATAGGCCTTACATTGTCACCGCCCACACTAACTAGCGCCGGCTCACGGTAGGCCTCAGCCTTGCCTCGCGCGTCATAACTTTCCCTCCGCATACCCCCAGAGCCTCCATCACTGCAGGAGGCTCCGAGACTGCAGCCACTTTCGGGGCCGCTCTCCTCGCATACGAGCGGCCCCGTTCCTTCTTAACTCCCGCCGGGGAGGCGCGCAACGCGCTCCCCTGCCGGGCCCCGCCGCCATTCTTACCCGCACCATGCCCTCTCCCTCGACCTACTTCCTCCCGCCCGTTACCTGGGGCCACTGCGGGAATAATCGCATGGCCCCCCCCACTCACCTTACCAGACCTCACACCACGGGGCGGCGAGCAGGCCACAACGGCCGCCGCTACCCCCGCCGACGCGCGCCTCACCGGGCGCGCACCAACTGGGGCCGCCGGCATCAACATATCCAGCCGGCCGGCCTCACTCAAGAGGCGGACAGCCTTGAGGACCCGGTAATCTTCGCCAGACATCCTGCAACTATCCGGAATAATACTGCTACCCTGCAAACTTTTTCTTTAAAATGGGCCTAACCTCAACACCGCTGCACCTAGAAAAAACGCTAATATCCCCAGTGCTCCCAGCCACCAGGTCACCAAACCTAAAATGGTGGCTGGGAGAGCGCGAAAATGACCCTTATACCCCTTGGGCTGGAGGAGAAAATTGAGCTACAATTGGGCTAGTCCCCTTGTAGCCCAAAACCACAAAATCGCCGGCGTTCGGCCTGCCCCACCCCCTCCCAAACTGCCCGGGGAGCAGACCTCACAGTGTTCGGCTGCCCCCCAAACCCCTCTTGGGCTTCGCGCAGAATCTCAAGAGTTTCTCGACTCAGGTGAGCTAGACTTCACATTTAAGCCTGGCTTGTGTTTTCAATGGCAATAACAAATGCAAACTACACACCTAACACTCGTCCACACCTCTAACTAAAATCGATTGTAGTGCCTGGAGCCCATGTATTCCACTGATCGCCTTGCTTGCATCACTGCCTTACCTTGCATTTTCTCATAGAAGACGTTACAATCACCTCTAACATTTTTATTTCACCTACCTGGGCTTTAGTGCTTTTCACCTGGCCCTTCTCCGCTCCTGAAAATGATGATATGGAGCACATCAGGTTACTGTAATTGTCCCAGTCGGGACAGATGGTGTGTCTATCTTTTTTCTCGTCCCAGCAATGGAACCGCTTTTTCTCCTATGATTCGAGTACACTCAAAAAGAGCGGGCTCGGCTTTATCTACACAATATGGCCGTTCAAATCCTGCAGAACTGAAAACACGCACACGTGTCCTTGCCAGACTCCGTCCGGTCTGTCTCTCTATGCGTTAGGCTTGACAATCGTTCAAACCCACTCGAACATTGTTTTACACCGGGTCACTGAACTCCAACGGGGCGGTTGACATTGCTGAGAGGCCGTCCTGCATCTCCTGAGCCAATCCGGACACTGCTTCCTGTTATCAAACAGCATGGAAGCAGCGCCGGATTGGCTGGAGTGGGCAAACGCAGAGCTCCTTAAGAGACAAAGGGGTTGCAGCTGCAACCCCACCTGGGTCCCTAATGTTGCACATAGGAGAAGCCTCAATTACGCATGTCGGGTTGGACGCAGAGAGGCACCCAAATATGGAACTCCATACCTCCCTCCCTTTTCCTAACAACCTGCATAGCCACCTTAAAAAAGGACCTCAAGCTCCTCCTATTTGACAGACACCTGGGTTAACTGCCCTCGACCAAACCCAAGTACTATATCCAGGTGATGATCTACCTTCACTCTGTGTCCCCACCATCTTAATTGATGCCTGAACTGTGTACGTCCCTTGTCCAACCGCTGCATTTGTTCTGGTTGCATGGTTGCAGCTACCGATGCAAATGTCTGAACGTTAGTATTGTAACTGTAATTTGCTGTATCCTTGTATCATGTTACTGTGGTAAAGCGCTCTGATGCCTTCGGGCCATGTCCGCTCTATATAAAATGGAAAAATTAAATAAAATAAAACAAAATCTAAGATTTGAAAAAACATGCAACATGTTGTGTTTATGGCATGGGATCAGGAGGTTGTTATGGGAACGTGCTATGCTTAGAATATTCACTAGGCAGGAGCGCTGTAATGTGGGCACGGAGGGTGGCGGAGGGGAACAGGAGTCCGGTTGAAGAGGAAAGATGTGTAGGTGATGCCAGGGTATGATGCTTAGAATAAAGAGTATATAATCTTCACTGCATGTGAATTCATACTTAACAAAGTGGCGATGAGCAGCTCAAACCCTATGGACTCGTGATTCGTCCATCGGCCATTTCAAGGAACCTTAAGACTATATTAGCCGTATTACCTTCCAACAATTGCCCACATGGAACTCATTTATGTAGATAATTTTCTATTTTCACAATAAAAATTCTTGTGTGGGATTTAAATAAAAAACCAAAGATTTAGAATTATGGAACAGTATCAATCTGTCAAACCAATCCAAAAAATACTTTTATGGCCTGAACCACATTGTCATGATAGTAAATTCAGTGGTGTCATCGATATTATGGATTATTTCATGGAGAGCTAAAACATGCACCCATCAGTCACGTATCAATCTCTCCGGGTTGAAGGGCGGCATTCTCCCAATTGTAGAATCGCCTCAGTGCAGCTCTGCACAATTGGTGGAAGGTAATGCTTAATACCCAGTTCACATGGACATATGGGTTGCTCTCTTTTTTGCCAAAAATATATTAACCGTATGCCATTGCGCAGATACTGTTTGTGGGCATAAGCATACATTGACTATGTGCTGTAAGCATTTTGGGCATTTTTATTGCTGGCAGTATGCTTGTGAGGAATCTTTAATTAAGTGCTGTTACCGTTAATTGCACTCTCCTCGAAAACCATTTGGAGTCGCGCAGCGGTGGCTCAACGGCTCGTTGAGGATTCCACTCTCTCACTGCTGGCATGCACGCAGTGTTGTGATGTACATTCTTGGCAATTCCCAGGCCCGGAAAGAGAAGAGGAACTCAAGTACAGGAACGTGCTTGAGGATGGCCATTTTGAAGTGGGCATTACCTTTTCATTCACTGTGATATGTACACTATGCTGGTATGTGTGTCAGGAAGGGAAAATGACTATGTGTTTGGTGTCACGTACTTCAAGTATTGAAAGTGTGTTGGCGGGTTCCTTAGAACGGTAACAGGCACACTTATCATTTTCAACCGTGTTGCTCATGGTTCATTTGTTGACACATACACCAGTGACTTTTGCATACTAAGGGGCCGATTACGAGTCTGGCGGTCCATGGGGGCATGGCGGCAGTGGTCTCCTGACTGCCCTATTACGATTAGGGCGGTCGGACTGCCATTGCCCCGCCGCAGCTGCCAGGGAACCTCCATTCCCTGGCAGTGTTGCGGCGCTCAGGAGGCATCAATATGCTTGGCAGGACCGCCACAGTCCCGCCAAGCCTATTACGAGTTTCTGGAGGTTCCTCCCCCATGAAAACTCTGGTGAAGAGAAAACAAAAGGGGGCCCTGTCTTGTGCCTCTGCGCCCTGGGGGGCATACAGGGGAGCAGAACATGTGCCCCCCTGTGTGCATGCACCCCAATTCCTGCACGGCATGGCGTTCCCATTGCAGTGCCCATTTTTAGAGGCGGTTCGGCAGTGGGGCGGTCCCGGCGCTGCACCACCAAAGTCGTAATCAGGCCCTAACTGAAACATAACTGAAACATAACTGCTTAGTCAATTTAGTGGGCTAAGTCGTAGTTACTATATAGCATATGAGTGTGGATTTTACATTGACGACTTCTGCATTAAGTTAGGATACCATGGCTAATATGAACCTAGCTTCACCTCAGCCATTTATGATAACAGAAGGGGGTTTTACCTTGAAATGGGAGGAGTGGAAAGAGTATTTTGTGAATTACATTTCCACATCTGATAATGAAGGTCTTTCACCCGAGAGGAAAAAAGGCATTTTATTACATTGCCTTGGTCCAGGAGGTTTGAAAATATGCAATCATATGAAGGAAAAACCCAGTTTGGGAGATGAAGTGAACGTCTTAGTGCATGGACTTGCAGATCTTGAAGCATATTATACACCTATGGTGTGCAAGGTGATTGGTCTCTATATTTTTTTAATAGGAAGCACAGGGATAGTGAGAAAATTTAAGATTTTGTTGCTGCATTGAGGAAATTAGTTGTGGCATGCAGATTTGGTGGTTGGAGGAAGAATTGGTCGGGGACCAGGTAATAATGTACTGCAATAAGCCCACATTGTAGGTTAGACTATGGGTTCATAGTGAATCCAGCTTACGAGAAGTTGTTTCCATTATTATCAAAGCAGAGCTCATGTCCAGGTGTGCCGAGGCTGTAGTGACAGCAAGCAAAAAAGAGGATGGAGGGAGTGTTGTTAAAATGATACAGAAATAACCTATAAAAAGAAAAACGGACAGGAAAGCAACAAGTAGGGGGAGGAAGGTATGGTTAAACAGAAACAAAAACAAAACCCTAGTGCAAGAATGGGAGATCTTAGAGGCAAATGTGACCATTGTGGCAGTTCCACTCACTTGGCGCATGACAAGAGGTGTCCAGCTCAAATGCTCAAAGTGTGGCGTTGTGGGACATTATGTGAGGGTGTGTCGTAAATCTAAGGCAATCAAGTGTGTGGTGGAAGAGTGTGATCAAAGCAATCTCTCTTACTCAGAGAAAGAGGGTCCCCATGTGTTATGTGTTCAGGATAAAGTGATGGAGATTAATGGTCATATTAGGAAGAAACCTATTTGTGATATGGTGGCAGGAGGTGTGCATGTAGAGTTGGTAGCTGACTCAGGGTCACTGTATACTATCGTTAATATAGAGGTATGGACGGAACGTTTTGTACTAAAATATAGGCCCTACTTTAGAGTAACCGGACATTAGTCCTCAAAGCTTCACAAGAGAAAACATAGATCTTCTAGGGTTTTGTAAACTGTTGTTCAAATTTAAGGTCAGGAAGGTGGATTGTAAAATGTATGTTGCAGAAAACAGACCATCAGTTTTGGTGGGACCAAGGAGAGTTATGCATATTGTTGAGTCCCAATAGTTCAGATCCTGTGTTGGTGGTTCATGACAGCAAACAGGAAGCACAAGCATTGGGGAAGGAATTTGCATCTGTGTTCTCTGGTAAGGTGGGAGAGTTAAAGGGATTCGGACACAGAATAGTTTTAAAAAACTATTATGTACATAATGTAAGAAACATTCCTCTTAGGGCCCGATTATGACTACAGCCACGGTGGCGGTGCGGGCACTGCTGTCCGACCACCTTATTACAACTTGGGCAATCAGACTGCCGTTGCACCGCTGCAACCTCCAGGGATCTGAGATCCCTGACGGTGGTGCGGTGGTCTTGAGCCGCAATATGCTTGGCGGGAATGACGTGGTCCTGCCAAGCATATTACGAGTTTCCTCTCCACCACGGTTTTCATGGCAGTTTCTACTCCATGAAAACCATGGTGGAGATGAAACAATAGGGACCCTGCAGGGCCCCCTGTTGCCTCAGGGCCATTGGGTGCATTCAGGGATGCACATGCTGTGCCCCCTGTATGCATTCACCCCAGTACCTGCACGGCATGGATGTAATGCAGGTACTGCCTTTGATGTTCCCATTGTGGTGCCTATTTCATAGGCACCGCCGTGGGACCCACAAACAACCGCCCATCGTGACTGTAAAAGTCATAATCTGACAGGCGTGTGCACATGGGTTCGGCGGTGTGAGAGTGGGGCGGCAACGTGGCAGTCCTGCTCCCACACCGCCAAACTCATAATCGGGCCGTTTTGGCGGTCCCGCACCCACACCGCTCTTTGGGCCCTATTACGAGTTTGGCAGTGGGACTGCCACAATGCTGCCCTGCTCCCACACTGCCAAACCTGTGTGCACACTGCCCGCCAGATTACAACTTTCACAGTCACTAGCGGGCGGTCCCAGGGCAGTGCCTATTAAATAAACACCTCAATGTAAAACATCAAAGGCAGTACCTGCATGGCATGTCCTGGTGCAAACCATGCCATGCAGGTACTGGTGTGCGTGCACACAGGGCATGCACCCCATTGCCCTGAGGTAACAGGGTTCCCTGAAGGGCCCCCTTTGCTTCCTCTCCGCCACAGTTTTCATGGAGTAGGAACCACCATGAAAACTCCTTGGGGGCCAAAGCCCACTTCTGTTACCTCCAGTAAGTCCAACACAGTGGGAATGCTGAGAGGCCCCACCCCTTTTTGGCACCAATGTGCAAATACACCTCCTGGTGCACTACTAGTTGGGGGATGAAGTCCTCTTGGATGCTGAAGGTCTTTGGGGACCAAGAACCCCTCCTGTTACCTCCAGTAAGCCCCACACAGCGGGATTGCTGAGAGCTGGTTTGATGTCCCACTCCCTTTCTCCACAACTCTGCAAATGCTATGCCCCTGCCTGTCCCACCGGGGCCTGGTAGTTCTGGGAACTCTTGGTCACGGTCACAGACAACACAGCAGTCCGGAGTCCCTGCCTTGGGGTCACTTATTTTAAATGTATTTTTACTGCACACACTGGTCTTCATCTCTTCTACAAGTAGGCTTGGTTGTCAAATTGGTGCATGTGGGCAGGGCTCCATGTTTCTAGTCCTCCCCTTTTAAAATAATTTGATCAAGTGACTCACAGCTCCATTTACTAAGCCAGAGTCTCAAATAGAGGAGGGCACACAGGCAAATTAATTGGGTGAGCCGAGAGCTGAGCCATGGATCTGGCTTGGCTCTAAGAGTCCATGAGCCATGAAAATGGTTTGGCATGTTTATCATGCAAGAGACATAAATAAAAGTATTAAATAATCTCTTCAGAAATCAAAAAAGTGTATTTCTGTAACATGCAGAAGCATTTCACCTTTTCACATCTGATTATAATCACTGCATAGACAGTAATTCCTTAAAAGTGATCATTTTTAGAAACATTCATGACTCGCCCCAATGACAATGCCTTTAATGAACTAAGAGGCACGTCATTAGTCATGTAAACCTGTGGCCTAGATTTTTCCCAGGATATCTGGGTTCACATTTTGAAATTCAGCCACCAGATGGGTATTTCTGTCGCTCTCCCATTTACATTAAAGGTCACTGTTTTGTCTTTCACTCTTTCATTCTTGACTCACCAAGTAAAAAACTAAACAGGGATAGCAGGCCCAATTCAGGGCCCCCAGACCCAACTACCCAGCCAAGAATGCATTTATTTGCAGGGTGTCATACCCCAAACACCCCCACCTCTGAAGCTACGCCCCTGCATGTACAGTGAGTGGTGCATTACAGGGAAACCAGCGTGAGGGTCATGTATGTATGCACTAGGTTCTATGTATACCATGAGTGGTGAAATACAGGGAAGCCAGCACGTGTCTGTGTGTGTGCGCAGATGTACATGTTCCTTTGAGTGGCACAATACATGGAAGCCTGTGGCTCACAATGGGAAACCCAGGATCATTTAGAGAGGCATGTGGAGGAGGAGGAGACCGATTTGTGGATTGCTACATTCCTGAGAGCTTGGGACACACACTGGAGGAAGGAAAAGTTAGGCTCTTTGGAACACTTGAAAAGGCTTCTTTGATTCTGAAAGAGGTCAATGGTCATAGGGGCCTGGACACATCTTAGGAAGTAGATGGAGATGATAAAAGAATCATAAAGAGTAGGGCTGAGTCTCTTGGGTAACCTCTTGTTAGGTGTATATTAACCCTAGGCGGAGTTCACGGAGTTGCACTACGCGAAGCTACGCGAAGTGCAAAAAAAACGCCGTCGCACTACGCAGAGCTCCGCGAGCGGCGGAGTACGATAGGAAAATGCAGTTCGCGGTGATTGCACAGTGCCAGATGCTTGTCCGCACTGTGCAATCATTGCGAACAGCACCATGCACAGCGCAAGCTTACCTTTTCTGCTGCTCGAGTAGATTTTTACTCGAGCTGCAGCTTTCTCAACGCAAATGGGCAGTTTCTCAACGCGAGCGGTCGCGAGCATACGCGACCACTCGCAATGAGAAACCTGACCCCCCGCGTTGAGAAATCTTGCCGGGAGGTTTATTTTCCAAGCTCGCGCTCGCCAACTTGATGTTGGCGATCGCGAACGAGGAAAAATCTCGCCGAGAGGTGGATTTTCCTCGCTCGCGCTCGCCAATTTGACGTTGGTGAACGCGAGCAAGGAAAAAAACTCCGCTCCGCCGTGCGAAGCGGAGTTTTTTGGAACTCCGCGAGCTCCGCGTAACGCGGAGTGCGGGAAACTCTGCAAACTCCGCGAGCGGAGCGGAATTCACCACCCAGGCCTAGTGTATATCAGTGAGGCTGACATTCGGGTGTGATCCTCGAGTCCCTCCAATGCCTGTGTTATGGGACTATATGAAATGGAGTCTATCCTGCTGTGACAGACTGCTTCCTGGGTGAAAGGTTAAGAGAGAAGAGTGGGTATTTTTAAGAACGGAGCCCCCGACAAAAACGTCAAAGACTGAGGCACTAAATCACATTTGTGTCTGGAAAGGGATTATTAAAAATGGGGGAGGGGGGTGTCCCAACTTGTCAACCATCAAGCAACCAGCCATGGCTGTACCTCAAAGTAGAGAAGCTCATCAATAGTTCCGCCTTTTGTGACCAGGAATGGGGATCAAGGTACATCAATCTTCCAGTTGTGTGAGAGAACATCACCAAGGGAACTTAAGACCACCTGCCCTGAAGCCTGGAACACAAGCACCTGCCTGCCTGAGAGACCAGAGGAACCATGTGAGGAGGAGGGAGAGCGCGTAGAGGGAACAAGGTCCAGTAGGGGATCATGGTGAGTGGATCCCTGCAGCAAGCAGTCCTACACCCAGTATTTTGGAACAGAGTAACCAGACTATTAACTGCACACTCTTTTTTGGGAAAAATTAGTGATTGGTAGGACATGTGCTGGACCGTGATAATTCCTCTCTTTCCCTCCTCTTTTTGCTCATGCATGAAGAAACGCCTAGATGCAATATTAAGCAGAAATTTTAGGCGGATCATTGTGTTACAGGAATTTTCAGTTGAGGTGGAGCACATCCATGGTGCCAAGAATTACATTGTAGACTCTCTGTTCAAAAGTGTGGTGAAAGAAGGGATAATTCAAAAGAAAGAGTGATGTAAACAAATAGAGGAGGATATGACGTAGCAAGAAAGAGTGACTGAAAGAAGTAGAGGAGGATAAAGTGTAGCAAGAGGGAATCAAGAAAATAAAAGGAGAATATGGTAGCAAAAGATGTGGGAGTAAAGAGTGCCAACATTATGGCTGGTTAAAGAAAATTTGATTTGTTGGTGAAAGAGAGGCTATTATTTAGGGGGTAGAAACTAGTGCCACCTGCTCAATTTAGAGACAGATTGATCAGTTCAACCACTGAGGGACATGTGGTAATTTCCAAAACAAAGGGAAAATTGTGAGGGAATTACTGGTGGACAGGTTTAGATAGGCAGGTGGAAAGAGTTGTGAAAGAGTGTATAGAATGTCTTCAAAGTCAAAATTATATAAAACTAGACTGCAACCTATGACAGAAAGAGGCTGCCTGGGATGTCTTGGAATGATATTACACTAGATATTGTAAGGCCATTGCAAGGAGCCCAAATGGGGCCTTATTAGTTGGTGCTAATTTATATGCTCACTAGATCTCTGAAAATAGATATTGTAAACAATGTTGAAACAAGGAGTGCAATGGATTCCTTGCAAGAGGTTTTTAGAGGACAAGGGTTTCCAAAACCCTCATTGACTAACAATGGAGTTCAACTCACATCACAGGAAAGTTATTCTGCATAGAGATTGAGAGCTTGAACTTCTTCAAGACCATTTCAGAAGTTGCCTCTGTTCTGTGGCCACATGGAAGAAAGCAACTCTCGTAGATCAACACAGATAAAACAGAGGTGTTGGTTTCTGGCAATTCCTCCATGTAGGAAGCTGACTCTGTATATACTAGACCAAAAAGAGGTATAATGGGCACAGAGTCCAGTGAATCCCCAAAGGTAAGGCAGAGGGTTAAAGTAGATACTACCTTACTCTCAATTTAGTGGTAGATGGGCTGAGTAGTTAGGCTTATCAGAGGGTCGTGTGAATGCATTTGCCGTACATAGTCATAGCAGGCAGGAACACATACTCAATGACTTAACTCCAGGCCAATGGTTGTTAGAATATTGCATTAGTTACTTTTATTTTAGGAACCAAGCGAACTCAGTTACAGGCAAGTAGATTTTCCAATTATGTAATATTTTCAATATTCTTAGCAATAGGTTTGTATAGCATTAACCAATACTTTTCACGTACGTGAAACACGTTTTAGTCTAGTAGAAGATACTTTGTATACAGACCACCACTGAGCGCAGGGTTGGTCGTGGGGGGCTGCAGTCACTTGAAAGGTGAAGAATTCAGTATTAGCATGAGGCGGTTGATACCGGAATTGATATTTACCCTCATGGTAGGCAGGGGGCAATGAGCGGGATAGGCTTCAGCAGGTGGCCAACACAAGTTCCGTCGCAGTCGCTGGCGGTCAGTTGCTGTAGATCTGATGGGTTTGCGCTTTCATTGGACCATCCTGGGGGGTTCACTGTTGGGCAGGCAGTGAAGGTGGGGGCCAACAGGTCCACTTACAGGAGGGTCCAGGCTCTCGGGCGTGGGGCTGTGAACAGCTACGGTCGTGGGGCCAGGAGGATCCCTTGAGGTTGCGGAGGCCGTCCGGCTGCGGTGCTTTCTTCTGGCATGGCAGAGTTGCATTGGCACAAGTGCATGTCCTCTACCACTGCTGCCTTTGGGGGTCTTGGGTAGCAGTGAGCCGGGTCGACAGGGGTGTCTGTCCTCAACTGCGGTGGTTCTTGGAGTTCTCTTGTAGCAGGGAGTCGCATCGACACAAGTGTCTTTCCTCCCTGTGATGGTTCTTGTTGGTCTTATGCCGGAGAACGCTGGGGACTAGACCCTCTAGTCTGGAGGGAGGTTCTTGACACTTTGGCAAAGGTTGCGGTTTCTCTGGGGTTTCTTGGCGGCCTGGCAGGGTTTCTGGAAGGACAGCAGGTCCAGTGGTCAAACCAGGTGCAGGTGGTGGGGTCCTAGTTGGGTCCGGTCTGCAGCGGTTCAGTTCCTGGTCCAGCAGTGGTCTTGGTCCGTCTTCTTTTTTTGTCCCTCGAATCTGAAGAACAATGTTCAGGGGAGCCCTTAAATACTAACTTTAAGGGCATTACTGAGGTCAGGGGGCAGTAGCCAATGGCTACAATCCCCTAGAGTGACAACACCCTTTGGGTGCCCCTCCCTTTGGGGACAGGGGCACACCCTGTTCCGATTCCCTTAATTTTCCAATTCAAGGTGGAGAATTTCTAAGAGAGGGGTTCACCTCAACTCCAGGCAACCCCAGGTCTGTGCCAGGCTGAGGTGGACACTCCTACTCTGCTTACTAATTTTCCCACCCATCCCTCCACCAAATGTGGGCACTGGACAGGGGGGTGGGCATCTCAACTAGTTGGAGCTGCCCAGTTCAGCACATCACAAGGTGAGAGCCTTTGAGGCTCACCGCCAAGTGTGGCTGTTCCTGCTAGGGGGAGGTGTGAAGCACCTCCACCCACAGCAGGGTTTGTTCCTGACCTCAGAGAACACAAAGTCTCTCACCCCATGAAGTCAGAAACCTGTCTGATAGTGGCTGGCTGGCGGGGACCAGTCTGCCAATACACTAAAAGTTGGTCGTTTTTCAGGGGCCATCTCTAAGATGGCCTCTGAGTGCATTTTTATAATAAATCGAACACTGGCATCAGTGTGGTTTATTATGCTGAGAAGTTTGGTACCAAACTGCCCAGTTTTCAGTAAAGCCATCATGGAGCTGTGGAGTTCGTAATGACAACCTCCCAGCCCATGTACTCAAAATGGCTTCACTGCACTTACAATGTCTGTGAATGGCACAGACACTTTAGGGGCATATTGCTCATGCAGCTATGCCCTCACCTGAGGTATGTTACACACTACCTTAGGGCTGTATGGCTTGCTGAGGGGTGACTTACCCATGCCACAGGCAGTGTTGGTGGGCATGGCGTACAGGAATGTGTGCCATGTCGACTCTTCCATTTGGACTGCACCAAAACACGCAGCGTGCAATAGTGTGTGGGTTTTAAGGTGGGGGGGTCTCTGAGGGTGGCATAATACATGCTGCAGCCCTCAGAGGTCCTTCTTTGGTCACAAGGCCCTTGGTACCAGGAGTACCTTTTAAAAAGGACTTAAATATGGCCCAGAGGTGTGCCAATTGAGGAAACAAAGGTACAGTTTTGAGAAAGAACACTGGTGCTGGCTCCTGGTTCGCAGGGTCCCAGCACACACTCGGTCATGTTGCCATCAGGTATCTGGCAAAAAATGTGGGGGGGTGTTACTGCATCAACCCACTTCCCTACACTCCATCTGGACTTTGAACTAGTGGCCCAAGTCATTAGATGTCTATCCCACTTCTTTCTCCACCGTGCAGCATCTAGGAGACATTTTGAATACCAAATCTCATTTGGAGCCCATACAACAAACTTTCGAATACTTGTTTTTCATGATGAGGGTTCTGAGAAAAATTATCCCTTTGCTTCTAAATTCATCTAGGAAAACCTTAGTTCACTCTCATTACCAGCAAGCCAGATCACTGCAACTCGCCTCATTGGATTTTATAGTCATCTTTTCTTTGGGTTACAATTGATAAAAAAGGCAGCTGTTTCCATTATTTTAGTTCTTAAGAAAAGCACCGAAATTTCCATCCATCTTGACGCTCTTCATTGGCTACCTGTATGCAAACATTGGCTACTTAATTCTCACTAGTTTTGTCATAGACCCATGCATGGCTCCCGGCCCAGAAGCTATATGACTTCTCTCTTCTCCACTTATGTACCTGCAAGACCCCATTCATTCTAGCATCATACACTTAAATATACACTGTTAATACATGTCAATTCGCCACAATGTGCACAGGTGGACGAGCTTTCTCTGTTTTGACTACTCAGGCCGGAAAGAATCTTTCACTTGCCATTTATGCAGAACCTAATTTCTTACTCTTTTGCAAGCAGTTAAAGAACCAGCTACATTTTCTATAACAGTGTACCTCTCTACTTCCTAGCGCCCTCCTAACAGCAGAACATTCTTTGGTTATTTGCATGCTGAGCAAATTTCAAAATCAAATTAAGTGAAATATCTCTAAGACAAAGATGCATTGAGCACAAGAAATGTGCCTTGCATTATCCCAAGGCAAACAGAATGGCTGAAAGGCTAAACAGAACATTAAAGGAGACAATACAACTTGGGAGAAGTTGTGGGAATAAATGGCAAGTTCAGTAGTTAAGTAAAGTGGAGGCTTATAGGGTAATTCCACATGCCATAAAATGGGGAACTCCATTAAGGTCTTTGGGAATAGGAAAAATGAACTCTATGTAAGCCCCGCCTGGGTAAATGAACTCAAGGAAATTGAAGACAGGTCTTAGGAGAGTTAGTGGAAGAAGCAGGAAAGAAGAAAGTAAGGCCAATAAGACCTTATTGGACCAATGGAAGGCAGTGAAGGTCTCCAAGATATTTTCAGATTATATAATAATGGTGAGAGTTCCTGTTAGTCACTAGGGAAAGTATTCACGACCTCTGAAAGTAATTCAGTGGTTCTCCAATACTGTTAAAACTGATAATTCATGAATTTGGAACTAAAACCGAGACGTCAAATTCAAGCAAACCAGTGATAGAGACAAGGGGTGGGTAGAAGGAAAAGATGAAAGAGGGGTAGTGAAACTACCACAAAAAACAGGCAGAGAAGAAAGACTATGGCCCTCATTGCCAGCGGACCAGTGAAAGTTGTGATATTTACTGCACTCGATAAAATATGAGTCTGCCGAGTTGGAATTTATCGGGTATGATAAATACCAGTCAAGTACAGCTTTTGAGAGAATACCATGCTGATTTCAGTCCTTACCGTGCCAAAATCTGCATCTTCCGGTAAATATCAGGCATTTTTCCACGGATAAATATTGTCAGGTTTGCCCTGTGTCACAACCCATAATTGTGAGAAGTGCAGTAGCACAAGTTACCTCACACACTGGAATTAATCGGACCGCTTGTAATGAGGGCTCTAATGTGTAGTATGCCAAGCCAGCATTGTATACAATCCTTCAATGTTTTAAAATGTTATGTGAGTTTTCATTCATGTATATTCTTTGGTGTGTAGGTATGTATAGTTTATATTCAACAATAACGTTGTATATATATATATATATATATATATATATATATATATGAAGGGATGTGTGTGGCATCTCACTGCACCAGGGAAGGTGAGCAGGGGCGTCCGGCACCGCACGCGGGCGGGGGCGCACACTGGGGGGCTGTGGGCTGCATTAGAAAAAATAAAACTTACCTTGCCGCCGCTGGGTGCCGCGTCTTCTCTCCTGTGTTCGACTCCAGGTCAGAACAGGAAGCAGGAAGCCAGGCTCCCACCTCTTAGCCAATCACAACGCTCCAAGGTATCCCTTCCTGCACAAAAACATTCCCAGCAACCAGGCACCCTTGCAAAATAACGCCCGGTTGCCTTCGCTGGCGCATGGTGGCCAATTGAGCACCAGCGCAGGGGAAAGCATACGGATGGGTCGTTTGTTGTTAATACGACGCATCCGTGTGCTTTGAAATTGACAAGGCTCGGCGCAGAAAAATGGCTTGCGGCTCCCGCTGCGTAATTTTCTTGCAAATGAGGCCCAGAAAAAGGTATATTCTGGAATGGCGAAAAACACACAGAATTGGTCATGGTAATCAAAAGTATTTCTGTTATTCTCCTTTTAGGGAGAAATAACTCATAATCCCCATATTCGATATGGGGATACCAGCCACAATCGGCAATTCCGTCCCCCATTACCTCCGCGCAAAAAATACAGGGAACCCATATAAAGATCCATAGGGGCTTATTTACAAGCCCCTTCCGCCACCGGTGCATCACTTTAAATATGGTAAAAGGTGACGCACTGGCGACGCAAAGGGCTTGTAAATAAGGCCCATAGTATTTTAAAGACCTGTACGGAAATTATTAATATATACATTTTTTGCATAAGTGGCATGATTAAAAATAACACTAATAGTCTTGAATATAAGAGGGATGTTTCTAACCATGACTTTTGGTTGCTGTGACTGCAACGTAAAATGTAAATAAAGCATGGCTGCTCTCTACTTTTGATAGGCGCAGCACATTAACAGATCAATGTGGTAATTACTACATGAACGCGCACCTCTAATGAGGAGAGAGAACTTGATTAGCCATATAATTACTTGTTTAGCAGTTACTTACCGTGTTGAATCATCTTTTCAGATGTAGGGGTAATGAAATGAATCTGTTAAATAACACCTTTAATTGCAACATATTTTCAATATCTGCCTCTCGTCTTAATGTCGTTCCAATTGTAATTGCGTGCATGAGTGTTTTTGACAAGTCGAGGACACACATAGCCTGGTGAAATGCATGGGCTGCGGTAAGACCACACTGGGGAATTTAACATGATGTAGGCAGCACTCGGGTTTTTGTTTTGTTTTTTCTCTGATGAGGTTCAAAGCTCACCACTCCTATAATGATTATTTGAAATGAAACTAATATTGGTAATTATATTACAGATATAGAGACTTGTAGAAGAGGAAGTCTAGCGCTAATTAAGGTTTAGTTGTAACTGAAAATATTGTAGAATATTCCAAATAGGGAGACGAGGCCCCATCTGAGCTGCCTCCATCATATTGATAGTATATGGAGGAAATGTAGACGGTCGATTCTACTCCGTACATAGAGTTCCGACCAGAAAATGTAGGATCTTCAGTTACCAGGAACTCCAAGTCAGGCCCTAAGTAACAATATGTTCATGCCAGTGGCTCAGAGGGGCATCCTATGTACTGGGAGCCAGTTCGAATTCTTTGTCACCCAAAACTCCCAGTTGGTATGCACCACCCGTCCCCCTGTGCACAACACTTTTATTTTGTAGATGCCTCTACATCCCCTTTTCAATGAACAAAGGTATTCTCGTGGACAAGGCAGTTAAAGGGAGAGGAGAATTGTCATGGAGAAGCCAAAAGTAACATTAAAAAAACCTCGGTTTCCTGTCAGTCTCCTGCACCCTGTTAATGCACTTCCCCTCAGGAAATTCTAACCTCCCCCCTGCCTGCACCGATAGCCTTCTTATTCGTCTCTCACCTATGAGATAAAAATTCTTGGGGCGGTTATTTACTTACCAGCTGGCTGCCTGCCGGGTCTCCTGTTGACTCTGTGGTGGTAGCCAGCCATATAAAGAGTTCTCTACCGTTTTGGTAAGGAAATGTAAGAGGAAGTTATTTCACCAGTATAACCAGACCACTTTTCACAAAAATGTGAATGCTGACAAATCCATCATGGTATGGTGGCACGACAGGCTTGTCAGCCATCTTTTTTGTTTTTCTAACTATAACGTCCCTGTAACCTTTGTTTTTTCCAGTGAATATATGTATATATATATATATATATACACATATATATATATATATATATATATATATATATATATATACCTATCTATATTTATAGCTATATGTAGTGTCCATCTTGAAGGAAGCAAGAAGACCGTCCACGAGGCATTCGTATGCAGCCACTGAGCAAACCATCTTGTACTACCTGAGGAAGGCGGAAGCTGAAACGTTGTAGTTGAAATATATTTTTGTTCTTTGGTGAATCTATCTGTTTGAGTCACTTCTTTCTTGGATATATATATATATATATATATATATATATATACAGATATATATATATATTGTAGCAAACTGCTCCTGCAGTTCTTCCGACCGCATCCACCATGTGGGGTTGGTGCCGGTTCGGCGGGCGCAGGAACCGCAAATAATATCCGTAGTCTTGCGCTGCCGCGCAAAGAAGGAACCTCCACTCCAGGGTCTTATGAAAATAATGTTTTATCTTTGACTGACGCGTTTCGACCTGAACAGTCTTTGTCAGAGTCACTGTCCACACACGAAGTGCTCTATTTTCTATGAAAACAGTGAATAAACATAGATAAACATGAAAGACAGACTCATGGGAAAATGTGTAGTATACATGGTACATTTTCTGGAGAGAAAACAGACTATTTCACCATAGTCAAAGTAACATGATATACATTCTTAAATATATCTAAATGAATATAAAAATAAATTATAATCATGATTAAAGCACAAGTTTACGGAAAATCATGTAAAGTAGTTCACATCCGACTGTGCAGCATGTACCCTGGTGGCCTCAACCACGATGAGGAGCTCCACGTGCACCTAGGATAGCCTGCCCCGGAAGACCCATTGCGGGTCTTTGACTTTGAGAAAGAATTTTGATTATAGCGCTGTGAGGTATGGAAGGGATGAAATGCACACAGAGTAGTGTTTGTTTTATTTTCTATCTGTTGGATTAATTTTCTTTTTACACATTTGATTAGGGTATCACTATCACTTGGTTTGAGACTGCGGACTTTAGGAACTAAGGGGCTGATTACGATGGCGGGCGGAAAACCTTCCCAACCGCCGTGTTAGCAGAAATTAACCGTCCGCATGTCCCGCGGGAAAACCGGCGGCCAGATTAGGATGAACCGCCAGAAAACTCTGACCGCGGCGGACGTATTCCACAAAAGACCGCCGGGAGCGTGCGGAGCAGGTGAAAATCCATCCGCGGGGGTCAGATTTGCTACGGAAAGACCCAAAACCGCCGCACGGCCAGCGGATTGACCACACGTTAAATTAGGATACCATTGCGGTGACAGCGGAACGATCCGCTGTATCCGACCGCCGCGATCGCAACTATATATGAATGGGAGAGCCGGCGGAAGGGCTGTTGTATTCCGACCACCGCGGTCGCTCCGGAACAGTAATGGCGGTCGACAAAAAACACACAACAAGGCTACCAAGTGTACCCATTAACCTGGCTCAGCCTCAAAAACACCTAACACACCCCAATGACACATCCCCATGGCAAGTAAAAATACAAATCCTAGGTCAACCCACACTACACACCTGACATCAATACTCCATTTAGACACACCCACATAGCTGAGTATAAAACCAGCCCCTTCCCTGACCAGAATCCTTTGCTCAACTCCACTACTGAAGGAACCAACCCCACAGCACAAAGGAGAGGCAAATCACCACACATTTCACCAGCACAACCACACACACACACACCACACACATCACCACCACCACCTTCACAACTGCACCTTTCACACATTTGCACAACATGTCACAGAAAAAAATGCCCAAATTCACTGACAATGAGTTGTCAGTGATGGTAGATGAGGTAATCAGAGTAGAACCACATTTGTTTGGAAACCTGGTCCAACAGACACCATTAGCCACCAGAACGCAAATGTGGGCAAGGATAGTCAGCAAGGTCAATGCAGTAGGGACCATCCCGCGCTCCAAGAAGGAGGTCATGAAGCGGTGGCATGACCTCAAGAGCAAGGTGAAAGAGAAGAACAACAAGTACCGTGAGCTGGCTCAGAGGACTGGTGGTGGCCCTCCCATTCCACCACGAACATTCACCGTATGGGAGGAGAAGGTGTTTGGCATACTGCATCCAGAGAGTGTCTCACAGGAATACCCGGGGGAGTGGAGGCTGGTAAGTACCAACAAGTGTCTACCATTACAATGCCTTGTACTGTCTTGCACAACTACAAAGCGACACCTCCTAGGCCTAAATGCATTCATGTGCACCACACTCTCCCCAACAGTTGTCTCACAGATCCAACATTCACTCACTCTGATTCACCCCAAAGGTAGCTAGCAACATTACCATGGGGGCATGTGTACAGGCAGCCAGCACTACAACTCCCACCAGACCCCCCTGTCCCAAAGCTGAGCCGGATGGTACACTCCACCCCACACCCACAACCATGTGGCAGACATTGTATTTCACTCATCAAATTTACAGGTAGGTAGCCATCTCATGCTCTCCTGTCCCACCCCTGAGCAGGATGGAACACTCTGCCATCCAAGAGCCATGTGTAGCCATTCCCTTGCTCTGTTCCACTTCACAGGGAGGCAGCCATCTCAACAGGGAGGGGTGTTTGTGGATAGGCAGCCAGCACTACAACTCCCACCAGGCACCCCTGTCCCAAAGCTGAGCTGGATGGCACACTCCACCCCACACCCACAACCATGTGGCAGCCATTGTATTTCACTCATCAAACTTACAGGTAGGTAGCCATCTTATGCTCTCTTGTCCCACCCCTGAGCAGGATGGAACACTCCCCCATCCAAGAGCCATGTGTAGCCATTCCCTTCCTCTGTTCCAATTCACAGGGAGGCAGCCATCTCAACAGGGAGGGGGGTTTGTGGATAGGCAGTCAGCACTACAACTCCCACCAGTCACCCTTGTCCCACAGCCCAGCAGGATGGAACACTCCCCCCAACCATGTGGCAGCCATTGCATTTCACTCATCAAACTTACAGGTAGGTAGACATCTTTACAGGGAGGGGGGTTGCTCACAACAAACTCACAGGGAGGCAGCCATCTTAACAGGGAGGGGGTATGTGGGTAGGAAGCCAGCACTACAACTCCCACCAGGCCCCCCTGGCCCACAGCTGAGCAGGATGGAGCACTCCCCACACCCACAACCATGTGGCAGCTATTGCATAGCCCCATCAAACTCACAGGTAGGTAGCCATCTTATGCTCTCCTGTCCCACCCTGAGCAGGATGGAACACTCCCCCATCCAAGAGCCATGTGCAGCCATTCCCTTCCTCTGCTCCACTTCACAGGGAGGCAGACATCTCAACAGGGAGGGGGGTTTGTGGGTGGGAAGCCTGCACTACAACTCCCACCAGGCACCCTTGTCCCACAGCTGAGCAAGATGGAGCACTCAACACACCCACAACCATGTGCCAGACATTGCATTGCTCTCTTCAAACTTACAGGTAGGTAGGCATCTCAACAGGGAGGGGGGTTTACACACAACAAACTAACAGGTAGGTAGCCATCTCAACAAGGAGGGGGGTTTGCACACAACAAACTAACAGGTAGGTAGCCATCTCAACAGGGAGGGGTGTTTGTGGATAGGCAGCCAGCACTACAACTCCCACCAGGCACCCTTGTCCCACAGCCCAGCAGGATGGAACACTCCCCCCCAACCTTGTGACAGCCATTGCATTTCACTCATCAAACTAACAGGTAGGTAGCCATCTTATGCTCTCTTGTCCCACCCCTGAGCAGGATGGAACACTCCCCCATCCAAGAGCCATGTGTAGCCATTCCCTTCCTCTGTTCCACTTCACAGGTAGGCAGCCATCTCAACAGGGAGGGATGTTTGTGTATAGGCAGCCAGCACTACAACTCCCACCAGGCACCCTTGCCCCATAGCCCAGCAGGATGGAATACTCCCCCCAACCATGTGGCAGCCATTGCATTTCACTCATAAAACTAACAGGTAGGTAGCCATCTTATGCTCTCTTGTCCCGCCCCTGAGCAGGATGGAACACTCCCCCATCCAAGAGCCATGTGAAGCCATTCCCTTCCTCTGTTCCACTTCACAGGTAGGCAGCCATCTCAACAGGGAGGGGTGTTTGTGGATAGGCAGCCAGCACTACAACTCCCACCAGGCACCCTTGTCCCATTGCCCAGCAGGATGGAACACTCCCCCCCAACCATGTGGCAGTCATTGCATTTCACTCATCAAACTAACAGGTAGGTAGCCATCTCAACAGGGAGGGGGGTTTGCTCACAACAAACTTACAGGTAGGTAGACATCTTGACAGGGAGGGGGGTTGCTCACAACAAACTCACAGGGAGGCAGCCATCTTAACAGGGAGGGGCTATGTGGGTAGGAAGCCAGCACTACAACTCCCACCAGGCCCCCCGTCCCACAGCTGAGCAGGATGGAGCACTCCCCACACCCACAACCATGTGGCAGCCATTGCATAGCCCCATCAAACTCACAGGTAGGTAGCCATCTTATGCTCTCTTGTCCCACCCCTGAGCAGGATGGAACACTCGGTTATCCAAGAGCCATGTGCAGCCCATTCCCTTCCTCTGCTCCACTTCACAGGGAGGCAGC
Organism: Calotriton arnoldi; assembly: GCA_963921515.1. Lineage (NCBI taxonomy): Eukaryota > Metazoa > Chordata > Amphibia > Caudata > Salamandridae > Calotriton > Calotriton arnoldi. The sequence continues at coordinate 944,316 of CAWUFW010006664.1, forward strand.
CATCTTAACAGGGAGGGTGGTTTGTGCTTTGGAAGCCAGCACTACAACTCCCACCAGGCCCTCTTGTCCCACAACAGAGTAGTATGGAACACCCCCCCAAACATGTGGCAGCAATTCCCCTCAACTGTGTCACAGAACAGGTAGGTAGACAGTGCATGCACCCTGCCATTACTCTCAAAAAGCATGGAGCAAATTACCACACTAGCCCTCACATGTCAGCCAACTTGGCATAGATCCAATAGCCACTTCTAGTGTGCAGACATAAATGTGTATGTAACTGTCACAGAAATTTCAGTTTGACTCATCAAATCACATGTTGAAGAAATTAAGGGCACAATCATGCATAGCACTGATTGCTATGTGTAAGTGCCATGGGGGCAGAGCATCAAGGCACATATGAACACAAAACATGCATGGTCAGTTGTAAAATGAAAGTAAAGTACATGCAATGACAAAGGTATGCTTTAGATTACAATGGCTAGTTCATGATCAGATGTAACGTCTTCCATGCAGCGCAAACCGAAAAGACGCTTCACATAAAGTTGTTGTGCTTCTAGTTGTTAGATGAGGACATGTCCTTGTAATGACACAATCTGTACTTAGAACATGGGATCTATTGACATGTCACACCATGGACAAGTAATGTATGTACATCAACATCATGTCATGATGCTCAGTATCTTGCAGCCATACCACGTGATTGCAATGTAAACTGTGTGGTGTATCACATGTAACATCCAAACGTCTAACACCCAGTGTGTGGGGTGCCCTTCAATGACCATTTCACCTCTGTTCAACAGGAGATCAACAATTGACAGCTGCAGATGACAACACCGACCTGCAGAGCCAGTCTCCCCCCCGTAACATGGACCCTCGGATGCAGACTCACCAAGTTCATCGGATGCGGAGGCTGAACCTGGCCCATCAGGACTGCCAGGGCACACCACGTCCCAGACCCCCACTGTCCCCACCACCACCACCTCAGCAACAACAACCACGCTGACCCCTGCTGCAACAACCTGTGCCACCTCAACCACCACCACCAGTGCTGCCTGCAACACTCTCCCTGCCTCAGAGGATATCAACACCACCCCACAATCAGAGGAGGGCAGGGAGAGTCTGCGGGTGCGTCGAGTGGTAACGCCACAGGTCCGGGACAGCAGGGCAGGTGGTAGGTCAACTGGGGGACAAAATCGACAGGACACTGGGACCGAAGCCATGGCCAACATCGCTAGAGTCCTTGGGGCATATGAACAAACCCAGGGATACATGGGCCAGGGTCTGGAAGATCTGCATGAGCTCCGCCTGCTGGTGAGGTCCTTGGACACACGTATGGGCCAAATCGTGGACCTCATGGGCCAGCTCGTGGGGGTTCTGAGGGACAGTCTTGTGGCCCAAAGGACAGCTCAACCTCCCTCCAGTGGCCCGCAGGTTGATACTCCCACCACCTCATCTGTGGCCACAGAGAGGGGTGAGCTGGAACTGGATGACACCTCAGACCCCGCTGAGCCCGCAGCAGAGGCCCCTCCTGGAAAAGGCAAAAGGGGCCATCTGAGAAACACCACAGGAGGATCCCATGGCAAACCACCAGCCAAACGCAGGTCAAAGAGACAGCCATGATGGCACCTCTCTTCACCATGACACTGACTATGTGGACTATCCTTACCCACACTGCCATGTTGATGGCAGGTGTCTGTTGGACTGTGTCACCTCATCAATGTGGTGACTACTCTTTTGTCTCGTTTACCATCACTGACAACTCATTAATTCACCTAGCACCATTTTCTCATACATCACTTGTCTGTCACAAACACCCTTTGTAAATAAACACTACTTACACACCTATGTCTTTGTGTCAGCTCCATGTTTATCACAGGATGTACAATGTTGACTCTGGTTCCAATGTACCAGAAGCTCTGATTGTGACGAGGCATTGAGAGGGTGAAGGGACCTAGAAAGACACAAGAGAATGACATTTACTTGTCAGGTGATGCCATCACAGCCAGTACACAATACAAGTCATCAAGCTACACAACCCAGCACACATTACAATGAGAAACAACACCAACATAGACGTCATGTGGCTGGTCATGACTACGCTGTGCCACAAACATCAGCCATCAGCACAGAGCCAACAACAGGCAGCAGTTAAAAAGGTCCCCTAGGCATTTTCACTACCATCAAAGACAGGAGACAATGGCACTGTTGTACAATGTCACTCACACTCAAGGGAAGTAGCGGTTGATGAGCTGTTGACACAGGTCGACACCTTCCTCCTCTCCACTATCCTCCTCACTGGACATGTGTGGGTTTGCAGGCAGGGGCATCTTCTGCTCATCATCGTCCAGGATCAGGGGGATCTCCTTGCGTAATGCCAGGTTGTGGAGCATGCAGCATGCAACTACGATCTGACACACCTTTTGGGGAGAGTACATCAGTGCTCCTCCGGTCCTGTCCAGGTACCGAAATCGAGACTTTAGAAGCCCAAAAGTACGCTCCACCACACGACGTGTCCTCCCATGGGCCTCATTGTAGCGGACTTCACCCGGGGTCCTGGGATTCCTCAGTGGGCTCAGCAACCAAGGCCGGTTTGGATATGCAGAGTCACCTAGGTGTGAGATACACAGACCAACTTAGTAATATAACTGAGGCAGAGGACAGCATGTCACACATACAGCACGCTACTTGACTCTGCTTACTCACCCACAATCCACGCACGCTCCGGATGCAGATTTGCCATCAGCTGTGGTACGATGCTGTTACGCAGGATGTAGGAGTCATGGGCTGATCCCGAGAATTTGGCACAGACATGGGAGATAATCATATCCGCCTGGCATACCACTTGCACATTGATGGAATGGGAATGCTTCCTGTTCCTGTAGATGTGCTCACGTGCCTGTGGTGGAACCAGGCCAACATGTGTGCAGTCAATAGCACCAACAACATTAGGGATGTGGGCAAGGTCATAAAAATCCCCCTTCACAGCTGCCAATTCATGTCTCCTGGGGAAACAGATGTAGCTGTCCTTGTAGGTCATCATAGCGGACAGGACATCACGTAGCACCATGCTGAACATTGGTTGAGACATCCCACCTGCACTGGCCACCGTGTACTGGAATGAACCAGTTGCAAAAAAATGCAGGGCCGCCATCACCTTACATGTTGGTGTCAAAGCAGTTGGATAGGTTCTGCGAGGCCTCAGATGGGGCACCAACTGAGCACATAGGTCCTAAAGGGTAGGTCGATCCAAACAAAATTTCCGTATGATATCCACATCCTCCATGTCCGCAAGCAATGTGGATGGACGATGCACATTTGGTCGCCTCCTAGGTAGGATGAAAGGGGACACGTCAATTCAATTCCCCTCTGAGATGCGTCCAACATCTTACGTTTTTTTGACTGACACAGCGCCAACAATGAATGGCCTGAAACTACAGCTTACAGCACGTCACATGTAGAGACACCTTGATCTAAAGTAGTTGTATCGTGTCCAGTATTTACACAGTGAGTACCCGCAAAACAGATTCAGACTATGTGAATGCCAAAAGGTACATTCCTACATCTTGTGTCACCAGCCCTGAGAGTAGTTGACACAGCACATGTCTGAAACAGCAACACTGCTGGCTTCTACGTAGCTGCTGTACCTGCCACACCTTCTTGCGTAATTTGGACAGGGCACACATTACCAGCACAATGAGCACAGTGTGTGCATAAAGATCAAGTATCAACATGAGTTCAGCAATCTACACAGTGAAATATACACATTATGTAGTCAGTCCTTCATTACTGTGGATTGCTTAGCCATCTCACACATTGACATGTGCACATATTTGAGAGTCCATCACACAACAGATCTGTGTACATGCACAACAACATCATAAGTGACATGTGAGGGAGTATATGCCAATGCTTGTAATCATGTGCACTGTCATGGCATGTGTAGTCATCAGTGAGTTAAATGTCACACTAGCATTGAATTACACTATCTGGTGGCATGATTCATAGTAACTGTCTACTGTGCAATGCTGAGAACTGGCCATTGCCATTGCTACAGCAGGATGTGTCCTTAGGTGCCATAAGCGTGCACCGCCAACGCAAACACGGCCATAGGTACGAAGGTAAAGATGCCAAATCGCGGTAGCAACTGCCTGGCCCCTGCGGTGTGGCACCGCCAATGCCCATGCCCCTACAGCCAATGGGAACCGCAATTGCGGTAGTGATATGCACTTTTGAAACCCGCGGTAGGCGTGCACCGCCACCGCAATCACGGCCATTGGCACCAATGTAAAGATGACAATTTGCGGTAGCAACCACCTGGCCCCTGCGGTGTGGCACCGCCAATGCCCATGCCCCTACAGCCAATGGGATCCGCAATCGCTGTAGTGAAATGCACTTTTGAAACCTGCGGTAGGCGTGCACGGCCATTGGCACCAATGTAAAGATAGGAAAAACAAATAAGAGAGCTAGGACCGTGAGTGGGCCATCCTTGTCCCTAGGTAAGTATAGAAAAACAACTTGGACGGACCAATCTAAATGGCTATCCAACACTGCAGTGCCTGGCACCACAAGTGTTTGTTAAAAGAACCCTCACACACCAACCTAGTTGGTGTCATGCTTCATCATCGGGTTCCCAGCTGAGTAGCCGAATGCTACTCAGCTGTGCTGCGACACCTGGTTACAGTGGAGCTGGTTTTTTGATTTTTTGTGAGTGTGACGAATTGGTGTAAATTAAAAATACCTCTGGGACTCTAACTGATAATGACTTTATTCCCAGTGGCCCAGGGTATATTTAAAAACAATGAGTGGATAATATTTTAAGACTAGTGATAGCGTCTTAATTATCCCTGGTCTACATGTTTCAGCCCTTTTACAAAATTTTATAGGGCTTTCTTCAGGACCTCTCTAACAAAACTAATGGTGAAAGTGAAACAAGTGAGTGGTAAAAAGTTTAAACCGCGTGTCTATGCATTTTAAGCACACACGCTAAGGTGTGCTGTGTATGCTTCGTGGACTAACCGTAATTTGGGTCCACTGCTGTGCATGTACGTTATTTGCGAAAAATCATTGCTGATCTGGTTCCGGGAGGGGTGAGCCCCTATTGTCACACATTCATCAAGGTGCTCGCCCGCAATACCACCTACTCCGGTCTCCTCGGGAACAGGATGCTTAGTTACTCAGCATTCGGCTACTCAGCTGGGAACCCGATGATGAAGCATGACACCAACTAGGTTGGTGTGTGAGGGTTCTTTTAACAAACCCTTGTGGTGCCAGGCACTGCAGTGTTGGATAGCCATTTAGATTGGTCCGTCCAAGTTGTTTTTCTATACGAATGTAAAGATGACAATTCGTGGTAGCAACCGCCTGGCCCCTGCGGTGTGGCACCGCCAATGCCCATGCCCCTACAGCCAATGGGAACCGCAATCGCGGTAGGCAAATGCATTTTTGAAAATCGCGGTAGGCGTGCTCTGCTACCACGGGGCCGGTCATTCGATGCAATTGAAAGATGCACGAACGCGGTAGCAACCGCCTGGCCCCTGCGGTGTGGCACCGCCAATGCCCATGCCCTTTCAGCCAATGGAACCCGCAATCGCGGTAGGCAAATGCATTTTTGAAAATCGCGGTAGGCGTGCTCCGCTACCGCGGGGCCGGTCATTGGATGCAATTGAAAGATGCACAATTGCGGTAGCGACCGCCTGGGCCCCGCGGTGTGACACCGCCAATGCCCATGCCCATTCAGCCAATGGGAACCGCATTCGCGGTAGTGAAATACAATTTCGAAAATCGCGGTAGGCGTGCTCCGCTACCGCGGGGCCGGACATTGGTTACATTTGGAAAAAGCTGATCTGGTACACCAATTGCAGTATCTGACTACCGCTGAAACAACCTCAGGGGGCTATATATGTCTGTGAGAGAGTCACACATTTCCACTGCATCCAGACACTGCTGCCTGCCATTCTTCATCCCCAACTGCTGCTGTTCCTGTCTCCTGGACCCAGTGATGGCAAGAACTGAGAACATCAGGGCCCGTCCCTTCACCACAGAGGAGCTAGAGGTCCTGGTGGACGAGGTACTTTCACAGTATGGGAGGCTATATGGTGCTCCTGATGTAATGGTAAGTGTTTCAGAGTGAAAGTTGGCGAGTGCAAAGAGTGCCCACATGAAGTTGACCTGCTGTAGTATGTGCCTGTGAGTGCAAGTTTGTGTGATACACTGCCAAGCATGCTGACTTCATGTCAATGTATTTTGTAGCCTATTTTCCACAGATCCATGGCTGCATTTCAGGATGGGAGGGACATGCAGTGTTTTTGCAGCCATACAGTCACACTGCTGGTTTGGAAAGTGGAAGTCAGAACAGACATTGCCTGTGCTAATGGATGTCAGAGTCCATGAGCTTTTCACATGTTCATTTGTGACATTACAAATGTGTTTCTGTCCAGAGGGTACTGAAGGATGTGTGTCCATTTTTAATATTGCCACCATGGATATGTCAGCATCATGCACAAGTTTGAAATGCCTGAGGGTGACACTCTTGGTAGAAATGCACCTATGACACATCATATTAATGTACTCCTGAAACATCCTCCTTCCCTTGTTTTCATTATGTGTACTGACTCGCATGTGTAGGCACTGTTTGCCCTCTCATATTGTACATGCATGTGATGGCCCACGTTTAACCTCAGTGTGAGTCCCCCTGGCCTGCACAGATACGGCCCAATTTGCCTGGGACACATCAGTAAATGGACAGAGTGAGACATATGTGTTGTCTGCCACCCTATTCATCAATGTTCTGTCTTATGTCTGTGGATTGCACAAGACAGACCTTATGAGAAGGGTGTGAGAATGTAAGATCATGTCCCTAAATGTGACCTCCATGACACAGTGATCTGAGCACATCTGTATAGCTCTGCTAAGTTTGTGCATGCTCCTGTACTGAGACACAGTGGTACATAACCCAGTGACACTGAAACTTCCTCTTCTTGTCTCCCATGCCTGCAGCTTAAAGTCCACCAGTGTAAGGCCTTATAGAGGGCCATTGCACGCAAGGTGCGGGCTCTGGGTGTCTCCAACCGATGGCACACACACTGTCACAAGAGGTGGGATGACGTCTGCCGGCTGAGCAAAAACGTGGCAGAGATGACGCTGGAGCTGCTCCCTCGAACTGGCAGGTTGGCGCGCAGGAGCATGACACCACTAATGGCCCGCATCTTGGCAGTGACACAGCCAGAGCAGGATGGACATTTGAGGGCCCATCAGCAGCAAGTTGGGGGTGAGTATTCTGCGAAGGGTGACTTTGGGTGTGATTGACTGCATGTATCCCAACCCTGAGCCAGTGCGGAGCTCTGTGATGTTTCTAGTGTGATGCAATGGCTTGTAAGTGGCCTCTGTGTTGAGTGCAGCTGTCATGCATTTTTGCTATGTGTATTTTCTCAAGTGTTTTGGATAATGGCCCTTGTCATTGCAAGATGAGATGTGGCCTTCTGACATCTGCTGCATTATGGGTGTCATAGACATCACCGGTAAGTGTACAGTAGTGTGCCTCATCTTAGTGTGCTTTCTTTGATGTGTGCAGTACCTGATTTCGAAATTGTGAGGACTACACATCTAACACCAATGTCCACCATGTTGTGCTTCAAGGCACAACATGGTGGACATCTGTAGCTCATGGCCATAGTATGAGGACATTCTTGAGTCAGTATCTGTGTTGGCCCCTTAAAGTGACTCCGTATGTGACTGTGACAACATGTTGAGATGTACATCTATCTCACCTACAGACACGTAGGTATGCTTACAGTAATCAGTATGTCAGGTTACCAGGAGGCACGGGCCAGCTATTTGGCTGTGTGAACGTCACCTGGGTCACTGATGCCAGCTATGCATGTTTCCATGCATCTTCTGAGTTTTGCATTAAGGTTGCACCTGCAGACTGCACAGGGTGGTGTGCAACATGGGGGTATCATGTTCTAGTTTTGTGCTTTGCTTGCATGTGATGTTTGTGAGTATGGCACCATACTGAACCTACGTCTCTGTCTTTTGCAACATCTACCGAGGGCACAGAAGGACAGGGGACAGACACCAGTGGTGAGGCATCTGGCACGACTGCTACACATGAGCACACTGACACTGATGTGACCAGCGCCTTGGAGGGGGACAGGAGTGCCCTTGAGGAATCACGCCCAGAAACACCAACCTCAACATCATCTGACTCCAGCGGTGACGCCTCGATGTTGGCGGACACAGGGAGTGGGAAATCTGCCTCTTCTTCTACCACACATCGTCCAGTGCCCACCCTCCCAGCTACTACCACTAGTGCTGCCCGTGCCCACAGCAGTAAGAAGGGTAGAGTGTGCTTCCCCCCAGGCACCGCTGCCCCTGCCTCCCCTGCTGCCCTCAGTGTTGAGGCGGTGGACCTTTTGCGCCAGCTGTGTGTGGGTCAGACCACTCTCGTGAATGCCTTCCAGGATCAAGACAAGAAGTTGGCACAGGTAGTTGCCTTCATGGAGGGGATTCATTCTGACGTGGGTGGGCTACACAGAACTGTCCAGTCTTTGTCCTCCACAGTGACGGCAGCCATTCAGTTGTCACAGGCTAAGAGTCCAGCTCCAGTCCCTTCGGCAACCACCCTGCCAGTGGCAACATCTGACGAGAGTGACCACACACCACAGCCCTCAGGCTCCAAGTACTCAACATGCAGCACACAACAGCAGCACTCCAAGCAGACCAGAGCACAGACACCATCCCCAAAACAAAAACCAGGCACACAGGAGCGCAAAGGCAAAAGCCCTTCAGGTGACACTCCGAGCTATCAGGCCAAGAAGCAGGCCTCAGGCTCACATGCATCCAAATCAGGCCCATCCAAGGACACTCCCGTCCCCAAACCTGAACCCAAAGACAAACACACAGTTGCCCTGCCTGCTGTGAAGCTGGTGCCTGCAAAGAGTCCGCAGAAACAGACCTCCAAGGCAGATTCACCCACAACCTCAACTCCCACCCACACCCCTGTGAAGCTGGGACAGGAGAGCAATGTTGGGGGATCACCTGCTCAATAGGAGATGGAGGGGAAAAGGCAAGGCCAGCCCAAGCGTAACACCAGATCCAACAAATCCCCACAGGGAGAGCCACCTGCACATGATGCACCTTTGGTGGGGAGTGAGTCTGTTGTGCCCGCCCCACTTCCCACTCCTACCAAGACAATTCTTACCGATCGAATCCCCAAGAAGTGGAAAGGCAGCCCTCCACATTCTCCCTCACACACGTTGTCTCACGGCAGCATGTCTCTGCCTCCCGTGCCACCATGCCACCCGGTCCAAGCAGCCCTCTGGCTCACAAAGCCACTGACGCCTCTACCTCAGCTGCTCCTCTCTCTCCCAGGTCCAGTCATCCAACTGGCCCCGATAATCAGCCACCTCCCAGTTCAACTGACAGCCAGGTCTGAGGCAAAGTCCCCCTCCCAAACCCATCTCTCCCACAGCGGTGCCTGGACTGCCCATTTGTGTCCCCCGAGCTGTGGTGAGCCCCATGGCAGTGTACGGTGTTACCCATTCCCTGTGCAGTTTCTCATGCACACATGTACATACTTTGAACTATGGACTGGCCACTGGCCTTGCTGTTTGTCACTTTGGATGCCCATTCCCTGTGCAGGTTCTCATGCACACATGTACATACTTTGAACTATGGACTGGCCACTGGCCTTGCTGTTTGTCACTTTGGATGCCCATTCCCTGTGCAGGTTCTCATGCACACATGTACATACTTTGAACTATGGACTGGCCACTGGCCTTGCTGTTTTATAATTTTGATGCCTATCTGGGTAATATGTAATAAAGACAGTTACTCCTGTTGTCTGCTTTGTCAGTGTCCTTGCTAAATGAAATGTGTTCTGGATAGGGATGGTTGCATGTGACACATGCTCTGTATGCCACTTTAACATTGCAAATTGCTTGTTTTACTTTTTCTGAGCTTGCCAGAGGTGACAGGCACTTTTCTTCTTGTTGACTCTGAGGATTGAGGGTGCAATGATGGGTGTCGGTGATGATCTACTGTTATCCTAATCATTCCAGGGTCATGTTTGCTAAATTGTACACATGTCATGTTATGCTGCAATACCACAACAGAGGTGAATCCTATGAACAGGATTGCTTGCGGGGTGGCCAGGGTCCATCATATCAGTGTGATCTTTCTTGATGTGTGTACAGCAGTGTTGATGTGTGGTCATCTTGTGTAGGCCTGTCTTCCTAGTCACATGGCTACATTTGGATATGTGAACTTGAATGGTCATACAGTGTGGATGGGCTGTCATTGTCAGTAGTGTTGATATGTGTGTGCCCCTGCTATGCCAACTGCACACATGTATGATCCAGGTAATGATGAGTGTCTGTTCGTTTCAATTGTCTGCCATGTGCTTCAGATTGTGGGCACATGTAGGAGTTCTAGTTTGGGCACTGTGCCGTGTGTTGGTCTGTCCTTGCACTCCTGGGGGACACCTATTTGTTCTTGCTGCCAGTTGTGAGTATGCAGAGTGTGTCACTGCCAAGTATGTGTTGTATTTTGTTGATCAGCCATGTGTCTTGTTACTGTTTGTGCTCACTGTGCAGACCTGCTCAGCCACACTGACATTATTTGTGAGTTTTCTCATGCATTGCTGTCACTTGACCCATTTTTGGCTCCATGATGGTATGTAGTATGTGGAGTCATGCCATCCCCTATATGTGCTTCTGATGCCTACATATTGTGGGTAACTCCTCTATGTGTTTGTGTTCTCTGCACTCCTCACCTGTCCACTACTGACGTACACACCACTTCAATCTCATATCTTCCACCCCATGGCTTGCCAGTGTGTGAGCCTCCCCACCAATTCATAGTGTGACACTATGCTGTGTGAGGCTGAACTGTATACAGGACCAATGTGACACTCAGGACAGTTTCCAAATTGGTTATGTGCCATTTTCTTCTACTGGTTTGCTGTCATAGTTGCTCATGTGCAGTGCATATGTTTGAGCAGCACAGTCCTCTAGTCATGTTGTTTGCATCTGGGTTTCCCTGAGTTGTGCATCTGTGGGTGATGGGTAAGCTGTATGTGTGTTTGCTGAGGTTCTGCTACCCTTCCTGAGTGTGATGTTATGTTTGTGCTGTGATGATTTGTGTTGTGGGAGTTCATGGTGTGGCACTCAGATATGTGTGCTGCTGGTTTGGTTGTTGTGCACACACTGCTTGGTGTGCATGCAGTGCTGTCAGTGTATGTTGCCTTGTGCTTGCCTAGTGTGCATCCCCCTGATGTCCAGCTGAGTTTGCAATGTGATGGATTGGTCTGTGCATCTGTTGTGTGTTTGTTGTGGATGTATGCAGTGTTTGGCCTGTGTTGGCTCTTTCTACTGGCAGATGCTATGTGTGTGTGAGGTTCTATTTGCATGACATTGTGTGTAAGTAGTTGTTGCTGTGTGATACATTTAGATGTGTGTTGCAGGTGTAGTGTGCATTACTTGTGTGTCTGTCACATGTAGCAAGGTGGATTCTTGTTCCTGAGCTTGTTTGGAGTTCACACTAGTGGTTTGTCCTCCTATTTTGGGCCGGTCACTTGTCAGGATTGTGCATGTGCATGCTTGTGGTACACTGTGACACCATGTTCACTGGATGAGTGGTGTGGTGTTTCTGTCTGTGTTAGCTGATTGTCCCATTGGTCCCAGTTGGTGTTCATGTGTATTTTTTGATGATGCAATTCTTGTTTGTGTTGGGGTATGATGTCTGTGCATTGGCCCTGAGTGGCAATGTTGTGTACTCCTGTTCTGTCTAGGGTCACATTGCCTTTCCACTGTTTGGCTGCACATGTCTGGGCTTGTTGGACTGCTGTGGATGTTGTTTGTGAGCTTTGTGTTTGACAGTTGTTTTTGTGTCAGCATTGGTTCAGGCATCCCTGAGTGTGAGTGTGATGTTTGTGGATGCAAAAGAAACAATTGATGGACGGAATGCTGGACAATGCAAACATTCACCCCCAGTCACAAGGATCTGGGTTAAATCCATCATTCTTTTGCTCACCACACCACCCTAGTTTGGACCCACCATATGCAAATCAGTCTTGACCCTGTTCCTTGTGGGAACAGTCCAGCCCAAACTGCTAAGCCAGGTCCTCCCTGGACCGGAAACAAGCATCCTGGGACCGGATTCAGGGCATCACCCTTCTTCAGCTAGTCTAGCTTGAATCCAGTGGTGTAGTGAGCACGGGACCCACGTCTGGGCATACCCTTCCCACTTAGGGCGACAAATGCAAAAGAAACAATTGATGGACAGAATGCTGGACAATGCAAACATTCACCCCCAGTCACAAGGATCTGGGTTAAATTCATCATTCTTTTGCTCACCACACCACCCCAGTTTGGACCCAGCCATATGCAAATCAGTCTTGACCCTGTTCCTTATGGGAACAGTCCAGCCCAAACTGCCAAGCCAGGTCCTCCCTGGACCAGAAACAAGCACCCTGGGACCGGTTTCAGGGCATCACCCTTCATCAGCCAGGCTAGCTTGAATCCAGTGGTGTAGTGAGCACGGGACCCACGTCTGGGCATACCCTTCCCACTTAGGGCGACAAATGCAAAAGAAACAATTGATGGACGAAATGCTGGACAATGCAAATATTCACGCCCAGTCACAAGGTTCTGGGTTAAATCCATCATTCTTTTGCTCACCACACCACCCCAGTTTGGAACCAGCCATATGCAAATCAGTCTTGACCCTGTTCCTTGTGGGAACAGTCCAGCCCGAACTGCCAAGCCAGGTCCTCCCTGGACCGGAAACAAGCATCCTGGAACCGGTTTCAGGGCATCACCCTTCTTCAGCCAGGCTAGCTTGAATCCAGTGGTGTAGTGAGCATGGGACCGACGTCTGGGCATACCCTTCCCACTTAGGGCGACAAATGCAAAAGAAACAATTGATGGACGGAATGCTGGACAATGCAAACATTCACCCCCAGTCACAAGGATCTGGGTTAAATCCATCGGGCCTGATTCACAGAACTAACTTACGTCAAACACGTAAAGTTAGTACTTTTTGGTATTCACAGAATACACTTACTCATTTTGGTATTCACAGAATGAACTTACTCATTTCGGTATTCACAGAAGTTAGTAGTCCTAACTTTAGGACTCCTAAATGCCTTCTGTGAATACCGAAAGTCTTAAAGTTAGGATTTTTCTCAGTTTAGGAGTAGTAAAGTTAGGACTCCTAACTTTAGGACTCCTAAATGCCTTCTGTGAATACCGAAAGTCTTAAAGTTAGGGTTTTCTCAGTTTAGGTGTAGTATACTACTCCTAAACTGAGAAAAATCCTAACTTTAAGACTTTCGGTATTCACAGAAGGCATTTAGGAAGTCCTAAAGTTAGGACTACTAACTTCTGTGAATACCAAATGAGTAAGTTCATTCTGTGAATACCAAAATGAGTAAGTGTATTCTGTGAATACCAAAAGTACTAACTTTACGTTTTTGACGTAAGTTAGTTCTATGAATCAGGCCCATCATTCTTTGCTCACCACACCACCCCAGTTTGGACCCAGCCATATGCAAATCAGTCTTGACCCTGTTCCTTTTGGGAACAGTCCAGCCCGAACTGCCAAGCCAGGTCCTCCCTGGACCGGAAACAAGCATCCTGGGACCGGTTTCAGGGCATCACCCTTCTTCAGCCAGGCTAGCTTGAATCCAGTGGTGTAGTGAGCACGGGACCCACGTCTGGGCATACCCTTCCCACTTAGGGCAACAAATGCAAAAGAAACAATCGATGGACGGAATGCTGGACAATGCAAACATTCACCCCCAGTCATAAGGATCTGGGTTAAATCTATCATTCTTTTGCTCACCACACCACCCCAGTTTTGAACCAGCCATATGCAAATCAGTCTTGACCCTGTTCCTTGTGGGAACAGTCCAGCCCGAACTGCCAAGCCAGGTCCTCCCTGGACTCAAAACAAGCATCCTGGGACCGGTTTCAGGGCATCACCCTTCTTCAGCCAGGCTAGCTTGAATCCAGTGGTGTAGTGAGCACGGGACCCACGTCTGGGCATACCCTTCCCACTTAGGGCGACAAATGCAAAAGAAACAATTGATGGATGGAATGCTGGACAATGCAAACATTCATCCCCAGTCACAAGGATCTGGGTTAAATCCATCATTCTTTTGCTCACCACACCACCCCAGTTTGGAACCAGCCATATGCAAATCAGTCTTGACCCTGTTCCTTGTGGGAACAGTCCAGCCCGAACTGCCAAGCCAGGTCCTCCCTGGACCGGAAACAAGCATCCTGGGACCGGTTTCAGGGCATCACCCTTCTTCAGCCAGGCTAGCTTGAATCCAGTGGTGTAGTGAGCATGGGACCGACGTCTGGGCATACCCTTCCCACTTAGGGCGACAAATGCAAAAGAAACAATTGATGGACGGAATGCTGGACAATGCAAACATTCACCCCCAGTCACAAGGATCTGGGTTAAATCCATCGGGCCTGATTCACAGAACTAACTTACGTCAAACACGTAAAGTTAGTACTTTTAGTATTCACAGAATACACTTACTCATTTTGGTATTCACAGAATGAACTTACTCATTTCGGTATTCACAGAAGTTAGTAGTCCTAACTTTAGGACTCCTAAATGCCTTCTGTGAATACCGAAAGTCTTAAAGTTAGGATTTGTCTCAGTTTAGGAGTACTAAAGTTAGGACTCCTAACTTTAGGACTCCTAAATGCCTTCTGTGAATACCGAAAGTCTTAAAGTTAGGGTTTTTCTCAGTTTAGGTGTAGTATACTACTCCTAAACTGAGAAAAATCCTAACTTTAAGACTTTCGGTATTCACAGAAGGCATTTAGGAGTCCTAAAGTTAGGACTACTAACTTCTGTGAATACCAAAATGAGTAAGTTCATTCTGTGAATACCAAAATGAGTAAGTGTATTCTGTGAATACCAAAAAGTACTAACTTTACGTTTTTGACGTAAGTTAGTTCTATGAATCAGGCCCATCATTCTTTTGCTCACCACACCACCCCAGTTTGGACCCAGCCATATGCAAATCAGTCTTGACCCTGTTCCTTGTGGGAACAGTCCAGCCCGAACTGCCAAGCCAGGTCCTCCCTGGACCGGAAACAAGCATCCTGGGACCGGTTTCAGGGCATCACCCTTCTTCAGCCAGGCTAGCTTGAATCCAGTGGTGTAGTGAGCACGGGACCCACGTCTGGGCATACCCTTCCCACTTAGGGCGACAAATGCAAAAGAAACAATTGATGGACGGAATGCTGGACAATGCAAACATTCACCCCCAGTCATAAGAATCTGGGTTAAACCCATCATTCTTTTGCTCAACACACCACCCCAGTTTGGACCCAGCCATATGCAAATCAGTCTTGACCCTGTTCCTTGTGGGAACAGTCCAGCCCGAACTGCCAAGCCAGGTCCTCCCCGGACCGGAAACAAGCATCCTGGGACCGGTTTCAGGGCATCACCCTTCTTCAGCCAGTCTAGCTTGAATCCAGTGGTGTAGTGAGCACGGGACCCACGTCTGGGCATACCCTTCCCACTTAGGGCAACAAATGCAAAAGAAACAATTGATGGACGGAATGCTGGACAATGCAAACATTCACCCCCAGTCATAAGGATCTGGTTTAAATCTATCATTCTTTTGCTCACCACACCACCCCAGTTTTGAACCAGCCATATGCAAATCAGTCTTGACCCTGTTCCTTGTGGGAACAGTCCAGCCCGAACTGCCAAGCCAGGTCCTCCCTGGACTCAAAACAAGCATCCTGGGACCGGTTTCAGGGCATCACCCTTCTTCAGCCAGGCTAGCTTGAATCCAGTGGTGTAGTGAGCACGGGACCCACGTCTGGGCATACCCTTCCCACTTAGGGCGACAAATGCAAAAGAAACAATTGATGGATGGAATGCTGGACAATGCAAACATTCATCCCCAGTCACAAGGATCTGGGTTAAATCCATCATTCTTTTGCTCACCACACCACCCCAGTTTGGACCCAGCCATATGCAAATCAGTCTTGACCCTGTTCCTTGTGGGAACAGTCCAGCCCGAACTTGCAAGCCAGGTCCTCCCTGGACCGGAAACAAGCATCCTGGGACCGGTTTCAGGGCATCACCCATCTTCAGCCAGGCTAGCTTCTATCCAGTGGTGTAGTGAGCACGGGACCCACGTCTGGATGCATCACAGGGTGTGTGATTGGTTGTCAGTGAACTCACAGGACTTTATTTGCACCATTTTGTGTGTTTCTCACAGGTGTGGAGTGTTGCAGGTGTGAGGTGCTTGGGTGAGGGGCATGTGTGAAGGTCCTACTTGTGTTTGACAGTCAGGGAGTGTGACAATGAGCCATGTGTGTTGTGCTGATGACATACACATGTCAAGTAAGTTGACACAGATGTGTGGCTGGTCACTGTATGACTTCAGACACTTCCTATCATTCCTGTGCCTGTGCATGGCTTGCCTTAATGTATCCCTGAGTTGTTGCACAGAGGTCACTTTGGTTTAATTTCACTCACTGTGCCACCCATGTCTGATTTGTTGGCCTAAGGGTGGTGTGATATGTTCCTTCTCTTGCATGTGATGTACAGATGCTATGTGGCTTGCTCCATGGGTTTCCAGCACTAAACACTTCCCTTTTGGCTGGGCCATTTCTGGTCCTCCATTGCTGCTGACCTATGGTATGAGTATGTGGCTGGGTGTCAGTGTTGGGTGTTTGTGTGTGACTTGACAAGCAGTGTGGACAGTTCAGTGGATGTTCATAGGCAGTGTGAGTCTTCATTTTGTGATCATGCTCAGTTTGCTACACATGAGTGGGAGGTGGGTGTGAGGGGGAGGGTTGTCCAGCCCCTGAGCTTCTGTGCAGGGTGTTCCTCTTCACCCCCACCTTCCAAGTCCGGCTCCCTTGTCCTTTGGTGTGTGGGCTGCAAGGTCTGGCTACACCTGGCAGATTGATTGTGCAGGGGGGGCACAGAAGGAGCACACAGCATGTTCACAGATGGTCGTGGGAGGCCTAGTGTGGGTAGGGTGAAGGTGGAGCCCTGGAAACCTGCCCAGACTGCCCATGCCTGGTTCTGGCCCTGCCTACTACATTGTGCACAGGTTTTCCAGCGTCTTCACTGCTGCGGTGAAGTGACCGGGACATTGCAGTGATTTCGCAGTTGATGGGTGACCCGGATGCGGAGGGGTGAGTTTCTATCAGGTGGGACATGTGTGTGTACACTGGGGGATATGTTCCTGTCCCCACCAGAGTGTCTGATGTGGACAGGAACTGTATGTCAGCACAGGAGTTGTGTGTTGAGGTTGTGTGCGGAGTTGTGTATTTGTGTACTTGCGGCGTTGTCCGCGACGGTGCATTATTTGCTGGTTGTGGATGAGGTACAGCGCCGGAAAGGCTTGTAGTGCTGGATTCATTGCGGTCAGGACCAGGAGTCTGGTTTCGCGCTCCGCTGTCATGCTTCCGCCGTCTCTGGGTGGGTGGATTCTCCGCTGCGGTGTGATGGGCTGTTTGTGGCATCGTAATTTGTACGGCGGACGGGACGTCATTCCGCACGGCGGTGTGTCTCTATTGGCTGCCTCCGCCGCGGTGGCGGGCGCAAATTTCTGGCGGTTCGCATCACTCCGCAGCGGACGGAAAATGGGCTATGTTTGCCCATCGTAATATGGCGGGCGCGAGGACCGCTGCTGGTGTGCGGAAAAAGGCATTTTCCGCCAGCACCGCGGTTGTGCCTCCGCCCGCCATCGTAATGAGCCCCTAAGTACGCCAAAAGGGAGAGATTCCGCCACTTGATGACTGTTGAGAATTATAGCATTATGCTTGCAGACAACATATAGTTATATATTTTTGCTTTTTTAAGATGTGATTTATATAGAACAAGTATGGGGCACGGGCCAGAATCATGATGTAGGGACTGTGAACTACTTCACATGATACCAGGAAGTGTTGGCAGCCATCTTGTGACTCAGTAAAACCGAGTCACAAGAAAAAAGGAGAAAAAAGGATAAAAAGCAAGAAAAGGGGGCAGGGTAGAAACACCCTGACCCCCTAGGCCTGCTTAGGGGGTGCCACAGGGACCCAATGGGCCCCAAAAAGTATTTTAAAAATATTTTTGGCCGAATTCACGCTGGGTGCGCTGGGACCACCACCTCCCCGGGGCTTTATTTATTATGAGCGGGGGCACTAGGCCCCCCGCAGCCCCAGGGACCGCCACCTCCCCGGGGCATTTCTCATTATGGGCGGGGGGCCTTGCGGCCTCCCCAAGCCCTGGGGACCGCCACCTCCCCGGGGCTTAAATTTAAATTTTAAAGTGTGTGGAGGGCTCCTGCCCCTCCCCACACTGCCCCGGGGACCACCACCTCCCCGGGGCATTGATCATGAAGTGCGGGCGGCCACCTGGCCCCCCCAAGCCCCGGGGACCACCACCTCCCCGGGGCATTGAATATGTAAATACGGGGGTCCGTTCGGAGCCCCGGCACCGGGACCACCACCTCCCCGGGGCTTCAAAATTGCTGGGAGGGGGGCCATGCGGCCCCCCTCCTGGAGCCCTCCTTGGCCCTGGGGACTGCTACCCCCGCAGTCCCCAACATGGGGATAGGGTCCCCGGGGCCAAAAGTAGCCCAGGGAGGGGGGCTGCACGGCCCCCCTCCTTAAAAACAAAACAAAAAATAGTTAAAAGAATGGGCAAGCCCCGGGCGATGGGGTCCCTGGGGCCGAAAATGTCTCAGGAGGGGGGCCGTTTGGCCCCCCTTTCTTTAAAAAAAAAAAATGGAATGGCCTAGCTGCGGGGGATGGGGTCCCTGGGGTGAAATCGGCCTGGTGAGGAGCGGCGCACGGCCCCCTCCCCTTTAAAAACAAAAAAAAGAAAAGCCTAGCCCCGGGGGATGGGGTCCCCGGGGCCGTAATTGGCCTCAGGAGGGGGGCACAGGGCCCCCTTCCTTTTCAGTAAAAAAAATGGCTTAGGCCACGGGGGATGGGACCCCGGGGCGCAAAAGGGTTAAGGGGAAGGGGGGCCACACAGCCCCCCTTCCTAAAATTAAAAAAAAGAAAGAAACCGGCAACTTGCTGGAGGCCCCGCCCCCTCCCTGCCCCACTCTGCAAATGCGCCTACTGGCATGTTCTGGGTTTGGGGATTAAGTCCCCTTCCATCCTAAGGGTCCTTAGGGGCCAACTAGCCCACCAGGTACCTCCAGTAAGCCCCACACAGTGGGATTGCTGAGAGGTGGTCCGAGGACACGCCCCTTTTTGCACCACTCTGCAAACACGCCTCTTGGCGCACTGCTGATGGGACGATGAGGTCCCCTTGAGTCCTGAGGACTTCAGGACTAAAGTGGGTTTCATCCCCAAGCAGCAGTGCGCCAGGAGGCGCGTTTGCAGAGTGGTGTAAAAAGGGGGCGTGGTCTCTGACCACTCTCAGCAATCCAGCTGTGTGGGGCTTACTGGAGGTAACAGGAGGGCTAGTTGGCCCCAAGGGACCCTCAGGAGGCAAGGTTACTTCATCCCCCAACCAAGGCCGTGCCAGGAGGCGCGTTTGCAGAGTGGTGTAGAAAGGGGGCATGGCTGGTGTCCACCTCTCAGCAATCCCACTGTGTGGGGCTTATTGTAGGTAACAGGTAGGCTAGTTGGCCCCTAAGGACCCCCAGCAGCGAAGGGGACTTCAATCCCCATCTAAGAGCGCGCCAGGGATCGCGTTTGCAGAGTGGTGGGTAAAGGGGGCATGGCCTGCTATGAGAACTTAGCAATCCTGCTGTGTGGGACTTACTGTAGGTAATATGAGGGGTAGTTGGACCCAAAAGAATGTCCTTGGGGCCAACTACCCCTCCTGTTACCTCGAGTAAGTCCAATACAGTGGGATTGCTAAGAGGTTTTTGGAGGCCATGCCCCCCTTAGTCCACCACTCTGCAAACGCGCCTCCTGGAACACTACTGGTTGGGAGATGATGTCCACTTTACTCCTGAGGGACTTTGGGGGCCAAAAAGCCCTCCTGGTACCTCTTGTAAGTCCTACGCAGCGGAATTCCTGAGCGCTGGTCGGTGGCCCAGCCCCCTTTCTCTAACACTCTGCAAACGCGACTACTAGTTAAACAAGGATTTGCAATGCAATAGGTCCCGCATTTGCGAGAGTTAGAGCTATTGGCGTTGTAAATGTAAAAGATTTTTACTAATGTTTTTTGGAGTAGAATGGATGTATGTTGTGTGTAGTGGAATTATGTGGTATGTTGTGCAGTGAAATTATGTGGATAGAAAGTATGTGGTATTTAGTGTATAGGAATTATGTGGAGTGGGATTATGAGTTATGGAGAGTAATTATGTGGTATTGTAGTCTGTGTTGTGGAGTGGTAACCTCAGGTTTAGTCTTCCTCGTTTCCATAGAAGCTAAACTATAAACTCAATGAGACACAAAAAAAGAAGGAACCACTGAGGAGCACTTCTGGGCCTAGTCGGAGGTATGAGCAGGGCCACTGGAATTATGTGATTGTTCGGCTGCACCAATTTTCACATAATTAAACATTTTCCGCATTTACCAAATATTCCATCATCTGCCGCATAATCTGCAGATTTATAACAAAAAAAAACATTGTTTCTAGCTCAAACGGCTCAAATGTTCCCAAAAATGCAGCGTCATTTGTTACAGCGTGGTGGAAGGCCCTTTGCAAAGCTGGAATGGTCATGTGTTACTTATTGCTAAATGTGGGTGTTAAATTGGTACTAATGGTGCACAAATCTCTCTTCTTTCTGTGCCTCTCTTGACTCTTTCTGCATTTCTCTTGCTTCTTTCTGCACCTTTCTTCCTCTTTCTGCACCTCACTCTCTTCTTGCTGCACTTCACTTGCCTCTTTCTGCACTTCTCTTGCCCCTTTCTGCTCTTCACTTGCCTCTTTCAGCACCTCTGTTGCTTTTTTCTGCAGATCTCTTGCCTCTTTCTGCACCTCTCTTGGCTCTTTCTGCACCTCTCTTGCCTCTTTCTGCACCTCATTTGTCTCTTTCTGCACTTCTCTTGCTTCTTTCTACACCTCTCATGCCTCTTTCTGCTCCTCTCTTGCCTCTTTGTGCATTTCTCTTGCCTGTTTCTGCACTTCCTCTTTCTGTACCTCTTTTGCTTCTTTCTGTACCTCTCTTGCCTCTTTCTGCACCTCACTTGCCTCTTTCTGTACCTTACTCTCTTCCTTCTGCACGTCTCTTGCCTCTTTCTGCACTTCTCTTGCCTCTTTCTGCACTTCTTGTGCCTCTTTCTGTACCTCTCTTGCCTCTTTCTGCACCTCAAGTGCCTCTATCTGCACTTCTCTTGCCTCTTTCTACACTTATATTGCCTCTTTCTATACCTCACTTGCCTCTTTCTGCACCTCACTTGCCACTTTCTGCTCTTCTCTTGCCCCTTTCTGAACCCCACTCTCTTCTTTCTGCACCTCTCTTGCCTCTTTCTGCACCTCTGTTGCTTCTTTCTGTACTTCTCTTGCCTCCTCTTTTTGCACCCTTCTTGCCTCTTTCAGCACCTATGTTGTTCTTTCTGCACTTCTCTTCCTTCTTTCTGCATCCCTCTTGCCTTTCTGTACCCCTCTTGCCTCTTTGTGCACCTCTGTTGGTTCTTTCTGCACTGCTCTTGCTTCTTTCTGTACCTCTGTTGCTTCTTTTTGAACTTCTCTTGCTTCTTTCTGCACCCCTCTTGCCTCTTTCTGTACCCTCTTGCCTCTTTCTGCACCTCTTCTTCCTCTTCCTGCACCTCTCTTGCCTTTCTCTGCAGTTCTCTTGCCTCTTTCTGTACCTCTTTTGCTTCTTTCTGCACTTCTCTTGCCTCTTTCTGTACCCCTCTTGCCTCTTTCTGCACCTCTGTTGGTTCTTTCTGCACTGCTCTTGCTTCTTTCTGTGCCTCTTTTGCAAATTTATGTATCCCTCTTGCCTCTTTCTGCACCCCTGTTCCCTCTTTCTGCACCTGTCCTGCCTGTTTCTACACCTCAGTTGCCTCTTTATGCACCTCTGTTGCTTCTTTCTGCACTTCTCTTGCCTCTTTCTGCACCCCTCTTGCCTCTTTCATCACCTCTGTTGCTTCTTTCTGCATTTCTCTTGCTTCCTCTTGCCTCTTTCTGTACCCCACTTGCCTCTTTGTGCACCTCTCCTTCCTCTTTCTACACCTCTCTTTCCGTTTTTCTGCAGTTCTCTTGCCTCTTTCTACACCTCTTCTGCTTCTTTCTGCACTTCTCTTACCTCTTTCTGTACCCCTCTTGCCTCTTTCTGCACCTCTGTTGGTTCTTTCTGCAGTGCTCTTGCTTCTTTCTGCACCTCTTTTGCAAATTTATGTATCCCTCTTGCCTCTTTCTGCACCCCTGTTCCCTCTTTCTGCACCTTTCCTGCCTGTTTCTATACCTCAGTTGCCTCTTTCTGCACCTCTGTTGCTTCTTTCTGCACTTCTCTTGCCTCTTTCTGCACCCCTGTTGCCTCTTTCATCACCTCTGTTGCTTCTTTCTGCACTTCTCTTGCTCCCTCTTGCCTCTTTCTACACCCCTCTTCCATCTTTCTGCACTTCTCTTGTCTTCTTCTGCACCCCCCTAGCCGATTTCTGCACCCCTGTTGCTTCTTTCTGCACTTCTCTTGCTTCTTTCTGTACCTCTCTTGCTTCTTTCTGCACCCATTGTGCCTTTTTCTGCACCCCCTACTCCCTCTTTCTGTACCTCTCTTGCCTCTTTCTATACCTCTCTTGCCTCTTTCTGCACTTTTCTTGCCACTTTATGCTCCTCTGTTGCTTCTTTCTGCACTTCTCTTGCTTCTTTTTGCACCTCTCTTGCATCTTTCTTCACCCATGTTGCCTCTTTCTGCACTCGCCTTCCCTCTTTCTGCACCTCTTGTGCCTCTTTCTGCACTCCTCTTGGCTCTTTCTGCACCTCTTTTGCCTCTTTCTGCACTCCTCTTGGCTCTTTCTGCACCTCTCTTGCTTCTTTCTGCACTTCTCTTGCTTCTTTCTGCACCTCTCTTGCTTCTTTCTGCACCCTTCTTCCCTTTTTTGCAACTCTCTTGCTTCTTTCTGCACATCTCTTGCTTCTTTATGCACTTCTCTTGCCTCTTTCTGCACCCCTCTTCCCTCTTTCTACACCTCTCTTGCCTCTTTCTGTACCTCTCTTGCTTCTTTTTGCACCTCTCCTGCCTGTTTCTGTACCTCTCTTGCCTCTTTCTGCATCTCTCTTGCCTCTTTCTGCAGTTCCCTTGACATTGTCTGCACCTCTCTTGCCTCTTTCTGCACCTCTCTTGCCTCTTTCTGCACCTCTCTTGCCTCTTTCTGCAACTCTATTGCTTCTTTCTGCACTTCTCTTGCCTCTTTCTGTACCTCTCTTGCCTCTTTCTGCATCCCTCTTTCCTCTTTCTGCAGTTCCCTTGCCATTTTCTGCACCTCTCTTGCCTCTTTATGCACCTCTCTTGCCTCTTTCTGCATCCCTCTTCCTGCACCTCTCTTGCTTCTTTCTGCACTTCTCTTGCTTATTTCTGCATCCCTCTTGCCTCTTTCTGCAGTTCCCTTGCCTCTTTCTGCAGTTCCCTTGCCATTTTCTGCACCTCTCTTGCCTCTTTCTACACATCTGTTGCTTCTTTCTGCTCTTCTCTTGTCTCTTTCTGCACCCCTCTTCCCTCGTTCTGCACCTCTGTTGCTTCTTTCTGCACTTCTCTTGCTTCTACCTTTTTGTACACAAATTTAAAGAGTACGCTGTTTGAAACACAGGTATTCAAGTATTCGTATGTTTATTTTTATGTAACATATCACTAGGTAAAAGCAGAGATACACGCATGCATACCTTCACAAACAACAGTGATATGCTTAGGATTGCAGTTTTATATTTGGTAGGCGTAGCATTCTGAGTACTTGATTAATAGTGAACCTTCAAGAGAAAAGTGAGGTTTAAGACATCTTGGGAGAAGGATTAGTGTTGCAAAGTCATCCTGTGCCCTGGGCACCCCCAACTTTCTGCTGACTGGTACTGGTGGTAACTGACTCTGACTGACCCTGGGCTTTGCCTAACCAGGCCCAGGGCTATGCTGAAAACACTTAGAATACAGTGAAAACACCTACATACACTAGGGTACACTGTGGGTTGGGGTACCCCTGTGATTGGCATGACCTACCCTATAAGACCCTAGTACATAATAGGGCAGGGGGATTGAAACTACCTATCAGTCCCTAGTATATAGTAGGGCATGGCAGTTTAGAGGCCAGCAGCCTTTTCTGCACTTGCATGTGTGCACTGCTGAAGCCTGAGGTCAGTTTAAAAGCAGCCCTGGGTTCCATGACTGCTTTTAAAAAGTAAATTGTGCCCAAACTCGACTTTGGTGTTTGGGGCACTTAAAAATGGATAACCTACAATGTTTTGGCATATTAGGAACCGCCAGGGTCTCCCTAGGTGTCCCAGGGGTGGGGGGTCAAGTATTTATAAGGTGGACCCTTATAAAATGAGTTTTATATGCCCTGGGTTAGGTGAAATTTCACATTTCACTCCCCACATTGTGATAAAGTGCTGCCCAAATTCGACTTTGATGCTAGGAGCACTGTGGAGGGAGGATCTGCAATATTTCTACATATTCAGAGCCCCTAAAGTCTACCCTAGTAGTCTCATGGGGTGGGGGTCCTGTAGATATAGGCGAAGTACTTATAAAATATGTTTTTATAAGCCCTAGTGCTGGAAAAATGGCCCAAGTCATTTTTCCCATTGCAAATCCCATGCCACATAGGTTAACATGGCAAGAAGTTATTAACTAATAACTCCTGATAGGAGAATGATAGAAGTTCCATTCAAAGACGTCCCAGAATGGTAGTGATATATCCAACAATAGCATATTGATGAATTTCTCCTAAAATGTACACACATGAAGTTATAAGACTTTCTTGTTTGTAAGTCCAGATTCAGCCTTCCAGTGGTCTGCCCTGATTGGTCAGAGTGGATTAGCCAGGCTGCCTTGAAGAGGTGATAAAGAGCCCCTGGGGTTAACCAGCTCTGCTGGGAGGGCAGCGTGCTGCTACACAGGAATGCCAGGGCAGGGGGAGAGTCGTAAACCATGGTCTTCAAAGAGGAGGGAAGAAACCAGTGTCATTTACAACTCTAAACTTTTCACCTCAGCCAGATGCTAGGCTTAAGGAAGGTATGAGCAGATGCAAGGGGGAGAGTCTATGGAAAGTAGCCATCCTAGGGGTGTGTTTAGCCAGCTCTTACCTCCCTGCTGGAAAATCAGCCATTATGAATTTGGAAGATATGGTGCACTTTGGGACAAAATAATGCCACACTCTACAGGATGTGGTCATATCCTTGGGGAGTTATCCTGCTCCAATTGGTCAGGAGTGACCTCCTGCTTGACCCAGAGAACTTGGAATAAGTATCTGAGAAGGGCAGAGCCCCTCAGATCTGCTGCTTGAAACTTAAGAAAGCAAGATGTTTTGCCATGCTGAGAAGTTTGATGTGCAATTTCTAAGGCCTGACCTCTGAGGACTGCACCATCTGGAACTACAGCCCTGCGGACTACCTTGCTGTGAAAAAGAGTAAAGAGTGGACTACCTGCAAGCTACACGTTAACAGAGCTCACCTGGATTATCACCACCAAGAATCCGCAACCTGGAAAAACTTCAGGAAGAAGTTCCAGAAGTTTGGAGAACTTTGGAGCAACTTTGGAAAAAGCTCCATAGGGGGACCGACTCAACCTGGCCAGCCAAGCCGCCTGCCTTCAACCGCGAGCCGGCCAAGCCATCCAGGTTCATCCTGCTGAAAGCTCCGTAGGTCCGACTTCCAGAGTTTGACCGGGAGTAGAAGAAATCCGAGGCCGGCGAACCCTCACCGAATCCGGCCTGGTGAAGAGCATCGAGGGACCCCACGAGAAAAAGCTCCAGAAATGTTTCTAAGTCCGAAGGTAAAAACTGTGACCAGGACCTACCGCGAGGGGTAGCCGCTCAGGTCTCCATCGCGGTCGGCCTGAAACTTTGACTTTGAGCCGGTCTATCGTGACCAGATATCCCTATATGGTGCTATATGTTTCTAAGTGCTATAAAGTGATAAATCTTTAAAAATTCATATCTCCGGTTCCCTACATTGGAGTTTTGTCGTTTTGGTGTCATTTTAAAGATACAAATATTTCCTATTTTTATAAATTGGTGTTGGATTTTTATTTTGCATTGTGTCTTAATTATTTACTGAATTGGTGTTTTTAAATGCTTTACAGACCTGTCTTTGAAGTTAAGCCTGCCTGCTCGCAGTCAAGCTACCAAGGGTTGAGCATGGGAATAATTTTCTAAGACCTATACTGAGTCCTATCATGTGTTAGTGGCCTTATTGCCAGTGGCAGAGTTACATTTTCCCCTACCAATAATCCCACTTTGAGTTTTGCAGTTCCTGTGTCACCTGTCAGGCCAGGAGCAAGGCAGGGGGCAAGACAAAGGCTACCCTAATACCACTGCCAGTGGTTGGGGTTCCTTTTGAAAGGGTGGGGATGGACATTGTTGGTCCTCTGGACCCACCTACTGCTTCAGGGAATAGGTATATCTTAGTGGTAGTGGACCATGCCACTAGGTACCATGAAGCAATCCCTCTTAGAACCATTGATGCTCCTGCAGTGGCTAGAGCACTGCTTGGTGTGTTTACCAGAGTGGGTTTTCCAAAAGAGGTGGTATCAGATAGGGGCACGAACTTCCTGTCCAGCTATCTGACTGCTAGGTGGGATGAGTGTGGTGTCAACTACAAGTTCACCACCCCCTATCACCCACAAGCAAATGGTCTTGTTGAGAGATTCAACAAAACCCTGAAAGGCATGATAAATGGGTTGTCAGAGAAACTCAGGAGGAGATGGGATGTTCACCTCCCATGCTTACTGTTTGCCTACAGGGAGGTGCCCCAGAAAGGGGTTGGTTTGTGGTACTGAAAATTCTGGACCTGTGTCATTAACATCATTGTAACATGACGATTTTGGTATCAGCAGACCGGTAATGACAGGTATGCTATATCTGAGTATTTGCGTCATATTCGAGTGACGGGATCACTCTAATATTAACGATTCCCTTGTGAACCCTCGGGTTCCATTTTGTGTACGGCAGCCATTTTGTGGTTGCCCTCACATAAGGCAATGACTAAAGCCAAAACGCGCCTTAGGGGACACGTACACTTTCAGTGACCTGGGCAAGCTGACTCCACTGTCCAGAGCCAGAACCTGTTCGGCCAGTTTTAGTTCCCAGTGGCCGATCGAGATTAGGGGCCCAGGTGCAGCATGCCATAAACCCTTCATTGCACACATCTATATCTAAATCTTATTCACACCTGTCACTGCTCTTTCTTTATGACCTGCTTTACGAGGAGGAGGTGCCCGGTTTTATTAGGGGTCCAGATTATATCTGTTGCAGGTGTTGGGCCTCACTGGGTATTTGGTTGTGGGCTGGACAAACTGAAAATGGGCTTGTCATCATGAATCTGTCTTTTTTGTTGTTGTAAGAAATATGTGAATGACCCACTGTAAAAATAAGGAATGTTTGCCTAAAGCATAATATTCTGTATAAAAGAGATAGCTGGTTTCCATGAGAGAGCAGTCTCCTGAGAACATACACATTGTTGTACTTCTAGGATACCTGTTGCTGGCTGCAGCCAATAAATTGATCTTTGAAGCCACCAAGAAGACTCTGTGTTTCTGTAGTCTGAGACAGGAAGAACTCGAGGTCATTGGGTGTGTTCCCTGGCACCGCTGGGTCCAATAAAACCCAGTACTTCAGGTTTCAGTCCCTTTGAGTTGTTGTTTGGACACCCTGTGAGGGGGCCTTGGAGCCTGCTGAGAGAGTCTTTAGAGAAGCCTCTTAAAGAAGCAAAGGACAATGTGCTTGACTATGTGCTAGGCCTGAGATCTAGAATGGCAGAGTACATGTACAAGGCAAATAGGAAACTGGAGGCCAGCCAGGAGCTCATGAAGCACTGGTATGATCAGAAGGCTACTATGCCGGAGTATACTCCAGGACAATTGGTGTGGGTGTTGGATCCTGTGGCTCCCAGGGCCCTCCATGACAAGTGGAGTGGGCCCTACCAATCTTGGAAAAGAAGGGTGAGGTTACCTATTTGGTTGACCTTGGCACCCCCAGGAACCCTCATAGAGTCCTCCATGTGAATAGATTGAAACCCACCAGGACAGGGCAGACATGACCATGTTACTGGTCACTGATGAGGGGGTGGAGGAGGAAACTGAGCCTGTGCCCGACCTCCTCTCCACTAATGTGCAAGATGGGTCAGTGGAGGGGGTTGTACATACTCTCCCAAGTTGACAGACCAGCAGCACAGAGACTGTAAGCAAGTGCTGGAGCAGTCTGCTGGCCTATTCTCTTTGACCCCAGGCATCACTGAGTAGTGTGTGCACCACATTGACACTGGTGACAGCTTACCTGTCAAAAATAAACTGTATAGGTTGTCTGACCATGTCAGAGCCAGCATTAAAGCTGAGGTTGCTAAGATGCTGGAATTGGGGGTAATTGAACGGTCTGAGAGTCCATGGGCCAGTCCAGTGGTGATGGTACCTAAACCTAATCCTCAGGGGGACCCAAGGAGTTAAGGTTCTTTGTGGACTACAGAGGATTGAATGCAGTCACAAAGACTGACGCTCACCCTATACTTAGAGCTGATGAGCTCATTGATAGGTTAGGGGCTGCTAAGTACCTGAGTACTTTTGATTTGACTTCAGGTTACTGGCAGATTGCCCTCACTGATGGAGCAAAGGAGAGGTCAGCATTCTCCACACCGGAGGGACATTATCAGTTCAAGGTAATGCCCTTTGGCTTAAAGAATGCACCTGCCACCTTCCAAAGGTTGGTGAACAGGGTCTTGTCTGGGTTGGAACAGTTCAGTGCAGCTTACCTGGATGATATAGCTTTATACAGTTCTACCTGGGGGGATCACTTAAGCCACCTAAGGGAAGTGCTTCAGGCCATGCAGCAGGCAGGCATGACTATTAAGGCAAGTAAGTGCCAAATAGGGCAGAGTTCTGTGGTGTACCTGGGCCACCTGGTAGGTGGGGGCCAAGTACAGCTCTCCAAGCTAAAATCCAAACTATTTTGGATTGGACAGCTCCTGTTACCCAGACTCAGGTCAGGGCATTCCTTGGACTGACAGGCTATTATAGAAGGTTTGTTCAAAATGATGGGACCATTGTGGGGCCCCTAACAGAACTCACTTCTAAAAAGAGGCCCAAGAAGGTGGATTGGACCCCAGAGTGTCAGAAGGCTTTTGACACTCTGAAAGCTGCTATGTGTTCAGCACCAGTGCTACTGGCCCCTGATTACACAAAAGAATTTGTGGTTCAGACAGATGCTTCAGAGCAAGGGATTGGGGCAGTGTTGTCACAGCTAAATGAAGAGGGCCTTGATCAGCCAGTTGCCTTTATTAGCAGGAGGCTTCTTCCCGGAGAGCAGAGGTGGAGTGCCATTGAGAGAGAGGCTTTTGCTGTGGTTTGGTCCGTGAAAAAGTTGAGACCATATTTGTTTGGGACTCACTTT
The DNA here is from genome assembly GCA_963921515.1 of Calotriton arnoldi. Classification (NCBI taxonomy): domain Eukaryota; kingdom Metazoa; phylum Chordata; class Amphibia; order Caudata; family Salamandridae; genus Calotriton; species Calotriton arnoldi. Next base: position 973,793 of record CAWUFW010006664.1, read on the forward strand.
CGTGTTCAAACTGACCACAGGCCTCTCAGGTGGCTCATGCAGATGAGAGGGGAGAATCATAAGCTGTTAAGGTGGTCCATTTCCCTACAGGGAATGGACTTTACAGTGGAACACAGACCTGGGGTTGCCCATGCAAATGCAGATGGACTTTCCAGGTTTTTCAACTTAGCTGATGAGGACTACTAGGGTGTAGGTTAGTAACCCATCACCTTTCGTTTGGGGGGGGGCTATGCTGCAAACTCATCCTGTGCCCTGGGCACCCCCCAACTTTTTGCTGACTGGTACTGGTGGTAACTGACTCTGACTGACCCTGGGCTTTGCCTAACCAGGCCCAGGGCCAGTGCTATGCTGAAAACACTTAGAATACAATGAAAACACCTACATACACTAGGGTACACTATGGGTTGGGGTACCCCTGTGATTGGCATGACCTACCCTATAAGACCCTAGTACATAATAGGGCAGGGGGATTGAAACTACCTATCAGTCCCTAGTATAAATAGGGCATGGCAGTTTAGAGGCCAGCAGCTTTTTCAGCACTGGCATGTGTGCACTGCTGAAGCCTGAGGTCAGTTTAAAAGCAGCCCTGGGTTCCATAACTGCTTTAAAAAAGTAAATTGTGCCCAAACTCGACTTTGGTGTTTGGGGCACTTAAAAATGGATAACCTACAATGTTTTGGCATATTAGGAACCCCCAGGGTCTCCCCTAGGTGTCCCAGGGGTGGGGGGTCAGGTATTTATAAGGTGGACCCTTATAAAAATGAGTTTTATATGCCCTGGGTTAAGTGAAATTTCACATTTCACTCCCCACATTGTGATAAAGTGCTGCCCAAATTCGACTTTGATGCTAGGAGCACTGTGGAGGGAGGATCTGCAATATTTCTACATATTCAGAGCCCCTAAAGTCTCCCCTAGTAGTCCCATGGGGTGGGGGTCCTGTATATATAAGCAAAGTACTTATAAAATATGTTTTTATAAGCCCTAGTGCTGGAAAAATGGCCCAAGTCATCTTTCCCATTGCAAATCCCATGCCACATAGGTTAACATGGCAAGAAGTTATTACCTAATAACTCCTGATAGGAGAATGATAGAACTTCCATTCAAAGACTTCCCAGAATGGTAGTGATAAATCCAACAATATCATATTGTTGAATTTCTCCTAAAATGTACAGACAATAAGTTATAAGACTTTCATGTTTGTAAGTCCAGATTCAGCCTTCCAGTGGTCTGTCCTGATTGGTCAGAGTTAAGTGGATTAGCCAGGCTGACTTGAAGAGGTGATAAAGAGCCCCTGGGGTTAACCAGCTCTGCTGGGAGGGCAGTGTGCTGCTACACAGGAATGCCAGGGCAGGGGGAGGAGTCGTAAACCATGGTCTTCAAAGAGGAGGGAAGAAACCAGTGTCATTTACAACTCAAAACTTTTCACCTCAGCCAGATGCTAGGCTTAAGGAAGGTATGAGCAGATGCAAGGGGGAGAGTCTATGGAAAGTAGCCATCCTAGGGGTGTGTTTAGCCAGCTCTTACCTCCCTGCTGGAAAATCAGCCATTATGAATTTGGAAGATTTGGTGCACTTTGGGACAAAATAATGCCACACTCTACAGGATGTGGTCAAATCCTTGGGAAGGTGCCCTGCTCCCATTGGTCAGGAGTGACCTCCTGCTTGACCCAGAGAACTTGGAATAAGTATCTGAGAAGGGCAGAGTCCCTCAGATCTGCTGCTTGAAACTTAAGAAAGCAAGATGTTGTGCCATGCTGAGAAGTTTGAGGTGCAATTTCTAAGTCCTGACCTCTGAGGACTGAACCATCTGGAACTACAGCCATCTGGACTACCTTGCTGTTAAAAAGAGTAAAGAGTGGACTCCCTGCAAGCTACAGGTTAACAGAGCTCACCTGGATTATCACCACCAAGAATCCGCAACCTGAAAAACTACCAGTGGATTTGTAAGGGTTTTGTCCAAGTAGATTGTGGGAACTGAAGTCCTCAACTTTCAAGGACCATCTTGGAGCTTCCAGACCCTTGGAGTGAGTTTGAGACACTTTGGGACCCTTTGGGAAACTTCAGGAAGAAGTTCCAGAAGTTTGGAGAACTTTGGAGCAACTTTGGGAAAAAGCTCCATAGGGGGACCGACTCAACCTGGCCAGCAAAGCCGCTTGCCTTCAACCGCGAGCCGGCCAAGCCATCCAGGTTCGTCCCGCTGAAAGCTCCATAGGTCCGACTTCCAGAGTTTGACCAGGAGTAGAAGAAATCCGAGGCCGGCGAACCCTCACCGAATCCTGCCTGGTGAAGAGCATCGAGGTACCACACGAGAAAAAGCTCCAGAAACGTTTCTAAGTCCGAAGAAAATAACTGTGACCAGGACCTACCGCGAGGGGTAGCCGCTCAGGCTCCATCGCGGTCAGCCTGAAACTTTGACTTTGAGCCGGTCTATCGCAACCAGATATCCCTATATGGTACTTTATGTTTCTAAGTGCTATAAAGTGATAAATCTTTAAAAGTTCATATCTCCGGTTCCCTACATTGGATTTTTGTTGTTTTGGTGTCATTTTAAAGATACAAATATTTCCTATTTTTATTATGCATTGTGTCTTAATTATTTACTGAATTGGTGTTTTAAAATGCTTTACATACCTGTCTTTGAAGTTAAGCCTGCCTGCTCGCAGCCAAGCTACCAAGGGTTGAGCATGGCAATAATTTTCTAAGACCTATGCTGAGTCCTATCATGTGTTAGTGGCCTTATTGCCAGTGGCAGACCTACATTTGCCCCTACCAATAATCCACTTTCCAACAATTAGTGATTAGGCTATTTTGTATGAGTCTGTGGTAAGTTACAGTCGAAGTAGGCCTTTTTCTGCACCTCTGTTGCTTCTTTCAGTACTTCTCTTGCTACTTTCTCCACTTTTCTTCCTCTTTCTGGACTTCTCTTGCCTCTTTCTGTATTTTTCTTGCTTCTTTCTGTACATTTCTTCTTCTTTCTGCACCTCTCTTCCCTCTTACTGCACTTCTCTTGCTTCTTTCTGTGCCTTTCTTCGTCTTTCTGTACATGTTCTACCTATGTAGGCATAGTTAAAAATTAGCATTTGAAAAACCTTAGAAATTCACTGAAAAACCCACAGGTTTCAGGGACGTTATAGTTAGGGATTAGCATTTAAAAAACCTTAGAAATTCACTGAAAAAAACAGAGGTTTCAGGGACGTTATAGTTAGGAATTAGCATTTAAAAAATCTTAGAAATTCACTGAAAAAACCACAAGTTTCAGGGACGGTATAGTTAGGCGGACAATTCACTCTGTTATAGTTAGTTGAGCTAACTATAACTCACACACCCGCAATGCACTGCTGATGATGTCACATATTACATCACTCATGACATGGTCAGTGACATCACCGATGACATCACTGATGACATCATCCACGTGATAATCTGATGCACCTCCTAAAACCTTAATATAACCTTTCATACACCCACTCTAAAATACAGACTACCATTTTCGAAACCATAGACACACCAATACCAGTTACTACATACCCACTCACTGATTCCTAGGTCTACACACACATCCACTCATTCACCCATACAGTCGCTCATACATACAGTCACTCATCAATACAGCACTATCATATGCACTCATACACTTATACAGACACTCACACACTGCCACTCACCCATAGAGCTACTCACACACCTAGTCAGCCATGCAAAGAATCAATCAAACTCCCATTTACTCACCTATACAGTTATACACACACCACCTCACTTATTCATACAGATACTAACACATACTTACTCTCTTATACAATCACTGACACAAGCACACACTCATCCATACAGCCACTCTCACAATCACTCACTCTCACATATAGTCATTTATATAGTCCAACACTCACATATACTGTCTTTAACATATGTAGTTACTCACACATGTACCATTGAGACATCCATTGACTAACCAACACACCCTTACACACTCACCCACCCATACAGCCCTTCACAGATGCACTCTTGAACCCATACACCCAGTGAATCACCCACTCACACATCTATGCACCGAGTCACACACCCCCCACCCACCCACACAGACACTCAGGCACCCATACAGATACTCAGACAACCAATCAATAATCCATATAGACACTCATGTAGCTACTCACCAACCCATGCAGCCGCTTACACACCAACTGACAGACTGATACAGACATTTACACAGTTTAGTCACTAACCCATGCATTCAGTAAGACACGTTTAATCACTCACTTATACAGTCAGTCACGCACCTACTAAATCATCCATCCAGACATTCATACACCCACTCATTCTTCAATACACCTTGGCATATATATATATAAAATATATTTAAACTTTTCAGAAACACTCAGTCACTGGATGATGTCATGAGCGATGTCATGAGTGATGTCATTTTAGATGTCATCAGTGATGTCATCAGTGATGTAATATGTGACGTCATCAGCAGTGCATTGCGGGGGCGCGAGTTATAGTTAGCTCAACTAACTATAACAGCTGAATTTCTCTGGTTTTGTATAAGTGAAATGTACGACTAACTATAACGTCCCTGAAACCTCTGTTTTTTTCAGTGAATATATATATATATATATGTATATATATATTCACTGAAAAAACCATAGGTTTCAGGCACGTTATAGTTAGAAATTAGCATTTAAAAAACCTTAGAAATTCACTAAAAAAACATAGGTTTCAGGGCGTTATAGTTAGTTGGACATTTCACTCGTACAAAACCATAGAAATTCCCCGTTATAGTTAGTTCAGCTAACTATAACTCGCGTGCCCGCAATGCACTGCTGATTACGTCACATATTACATCACTCATGACATGGTCAGAGACATCACTGATGACATCACTGATGACATCTCAAATGACATCACTGATGACATCACTGATGACATCATCCTTGTGATAGAGTGGCAGACCTCCTCTCACCGTAATATAACCTTTGATACACACACTCAAAAATACAAACTAACATTTTCAAAACAATGGACATACCAATACCAGTTACAACACACCTATTCAGTAATTCCAAGATCTACACACACATCCACTCATTCACCAACAGTCACTATACAGTCACAGATACATGTACTCACTCATCATATGTACTCATACACCTATACATCCTGTTACACACCACCACTCATCCATAGAGTTACTCACACACATAGTCACACATGCAAACAAAGTATCAAACATCCATTTACTTGCATATACAGTTATACACACACTACCACACTTACTTCTACAGAAACCTACACATACTTACTCTCTTAAACAATCACTTATAGAAACACCTACTTATTTGTACAGGAACTCTTCCAATCTCTCACTCTCACATATACTCACTAATATACACCAATACTCACATATACTAGTTTAAAACATATGTAGTTACTCATAAAGACACTATTGAGACAGTCATTCACTCACTAACACACCCATACACATACTCATCCACCTATACAGTCCTGCACACATGCTGTCTTCAACACATACAAACAGTGAGTCACTCATTCATGCATCTATGCACTAAGTAATACCCCCACCGAACCATACAGACACTCAGACACTCATACTGATACTCAAAAAACCAACTAATAACCCATATAGACACTCATGTAGCTACTCACCAACCCATGCAGCCACTTATACACAAAGTGAGAGACTGATACAGATATTTTCATATTTAAACCTTACTCACTAACCCATGTATTCACTAAGATACACTTAGTCAGTTATACAATCAATTTTACAAAAAAAATCATCCATTTAGACACTTATGTACCCATTTATTCTTCCATCGACCTTGAGCTATACATATATAAAACATATTTAATTTTCAGAAGAAAAAACATACACTGGATGATGTCATCAGTGATGTCATCAGTGATGTCATTTGAGATGTCATCAGTGATGTCATGAGTGATGTCACTGACCATGTCATGAGTGATGTAATATGTGACGTAATCAGCAGTGCATTGCGGGCGCGCGAGTTATAGTTAGCTGAACTAACTATAACGGGGGAATTTCTATGGTTTTGTACGAGTGAAATGTCCAACTAACTATAACGCCCCTGAAACCTATGGTTTTTTCAGTGAATTTCTAAGGTTTTTAAATGCTAATTTCTAACTATAACGTGCCTGAAACCTATGGTTTTTTCAGTGAATTTCTAAGGTTTTTTAAATGCTAATTTCTAACTATAACGTGCCTGAAACCTATGGTTTTTTCAGTGAATATATATATATTTATTATACTATGTATACATGTGAAAATGTCTCGGTCCCCTGTTTGCCTCGGTGGCACGGAAAAATGGGTGGAACTGACGTCAGCACGCCGACGAGGTCCTCTTATGGCTCCGATGACGTCATACGGTGTCGCGAGCGGAGCCGTGCTCGTTGACGTGGGAGAGCTAGGAAAGAATTTCCGTGGAATGCTGGTGCAGGGGATATTCACCTAAGTGTTCAGGCTAGTCCTTTGGGAGCAACTGTTTATGTTGCCACTCCAGAAACCGAAACCAGTGATCCGAGGGCAGAGGCCCTGCAGATGGCACACGAGGTGGGGGCCCAGTCGTGTGCACCGGCGGGGCAGCGAAGTGACAAGCACCACAACCCACAAAAAAGGTAACGAGGGCACTGAATAACACAGGATCTTCTCTTTGTATCTGGCAGGAACAACGAAGTTAAAATGCCCTAGTACCAAAATGTAGAATTAGTGCTACAATGGTCTTCAAGAGGACCTGTGATGCCGCTTCTGCCTCCCGTACCGTGCAGCAGCACATGGGTCACGCGGTACGGTCATACTGCGGTGGGACGCACACTCGTTGACCTCTCATGGCACTGCTCCACACTTCAGGGAGGACGCTTTCCATTAGCTATGTTTTCTGATGACATGTCGCGCCGGCCCCGTCCAACAACAGAACTCCTTTAGATCCAAACAGACTCTTCCACTCTCTCACCGGAAGTGAAACCAGGCCACGCGGACACTTTCACAATACGACAGCCGGGAATGCACTTTTCGGTAAAAAAACCACATTCCTTCCTCCTAATTAATCAAATAAAGGTCTCACTGAAGAACAGGGGCCAGCTTCGATCGGTAAACAGCCGTTACAACGACTTTTTACTTTGCGATACCATTACAACGCATGCATTACCACGCATGCGTTGTACATCACGAAGTCATTACTACGCATTTTTTAGAATGCATGGTCATTTACCACGCATGCCTTTACAACAAATTTTGTTGTAAAGGTATGTATGGTAAATGACCATGCGTTCTAAAAAACATGTAGACGATCCATGTCGTTGTAAGGAAACAGAGGTTGTTCCGTTTCCTCACAGCGACGTGCACCGCCCCTCAGAGATGACGTGAAGCAGGAACCACGAGGAGAGAGGAACCATGAGGAGTGAGAGGTAAGGGGGATTGGGCATGGGGTGGGGGTTGCTTTTCTAGGGTTTAGGGTAGTGCAGTGGTGTTTGGGTGGTGTCGGGGGTCGTGCTGGGGGTAGTGTTTTAGGGTTTAGGGTAGTGCAGTGGTGTTTGGGTAGTGTAGGGGGTCGTGCTGGGGGTAGTGTTTTAGGGTTTAGGGTAGTGCAGTAGTGTAGGGGGTCGTGCTGGGGGTAGAGTTTTAGGGTTTAGGGTAGTGCAGTGGTGTATGGGTAGTGTAGGGGGTCGTGCTGGGGTAGTGTTTTAGGGTTTAGGGTAGTGCAGTGGTGTTTGAGTAGAATAGGGGTCATGCTGGTGGTAGTTTTTAGGGTTTAGGGTAGTGCAGTGGTGTTTGGGTAGTGTAGGGGGTCGTGTTGGGGGTAGATTTAGGGTTTAGGGTAGTGCAGTGGTGTTTGGGTAGTGTAGGGAGTCGTGTTGGGGGTAGGGTTTTAGGGTTTATGTTAGTGCAGTGGTGTTTTGGTAGTGTAGGGGTAGTGCTGGGGTAGTGTTTTAGGGTTTAGGGCAGTGCAGTGGTGTTTGTGTAGTGAAGGGGGTCATGCTGTGGGTAGTGTTTTAGGGTTTAGGGTAGTGCAGTCGTGTTTGTGTAGTGTAGGGGTCTTGTTTTAGGGTATAGGGTAGTGCAGTGGTGTTTGGGTAGTGTAGGGGGTCATGCTGGAGTTAGTGTTTTAGGGTTTAGGGTAGTGCAGTGGTCTTTGGGTAGTGTAGGGGGTCGTGCTGGGGGTAGTGTTTTAGGGTTTAGGGTAGTGCAGTGGTGTTTGTGTAGTGTGGGAGGTCATGCTGGGGGTATATTTAGGGTTTAGTGTAGTGCAGTGGTGTTTGGGTAGTGTAGAGAGTCGTGCTGGGGGTAGTGTTTTAGGGTTTAGGGTAGTGTAGGGAGTCGTGCTGGTGGTAGTGTAGGGTTTAGGGTAGTGCAGTTATGTTTGGGTAGTGTAGGGTGTCGTGCTGGGGGTAGTGTTTTAGGGTTTAGGATAGTGCAGTGGTGTTTGGGTAGTGGAGGGGGTAGTGTTTTAGGGTTTAGGGTAGTGCACCCAACCAGCCACAATATCCGTGGACAAAGGGGATACTGACTCTTTGGAACGCTCCGTCAATTGAATAATTTGGGTCAAGGGCCCTACCACGTCCAAGACCTATAAATTCCTTTCTTGGGATCCCTCATATACTTGGAGAAAAAGGTACATAGTTTCTCATCAATTTCAGGCATGTGTGCCACCTTCCCCTTCAGTGAGGGCCTGGGGCATTCTCCCCTCATCCTATTCCTGACCTCCCTTTCAAGGGGTTGATGGATTTTCCCCACATACTCTGCCACTTTGGCATCAGGTGTCCACTCTGCCGACCTAGGATGGTAAATTTGGGTAGGCTCGAACATGTCCGAGTGGACCCCGTCCCCAACCGGGGACTGAGAGGAGTGGGACTCTGGACGCCAGGGATGCCCTGAGTCCTTATCCTCATCGGAGGAGAAATCGTCCTCCGATACACCCTCTCCCTCTAAGGGAAACCCGCCGTCGGGGTCTACAATAGTGGTGACAGTGTCGCAATTTTCTCCGGGCCCCTCCTCCTCCCGGCAGGGTGCATGTTTTAGCGTTTGCGCACTCTTGAGGAAGGTCTCCGTAAGTTTATCAAATCCTTCCAAGTGCCCCGCGTTATGCTTAACGGCCCTTTTATTCCCCATCTGGGAGCTACTTGGACCCGCCACCACCAGATCTGGGTCACTGAACACCCCAGGGATGCTTTTCGCAAGCTTATCAACCTGATCCCTAAGAGGAGCCAGCGCCCTAGAAATAGCCAGAGAGAGGGCTTGGTCCACTGCTGGAGGGAGAAGTTGGGGGCCATTCCTCCTCCACTTCCTGGTAGGAGGAGTAAAAATGGTCTTCTGGAGAAGACATGATAGCAGAGGGTGTGAGCACAGAACAAATGCCCTTAAAATCCTTAAGACAGCCCCTCGCCGGTGCTCCAACAGCTGGGCTTTCCCCGAAGCTGTTATAAGAATAGACTGAGGCGCAATACCAATTACCACCACCAGGTGCCGCTGGTCACTAACGTGGCCATGTGGGGAAATCACTGCGTAGAGGTGTCAAAATTAGGCGAGGGTTGGTCGGGAATCAAGCGGACACTAAAAAAGTGACCGGATTCCCAAACGCGCGTAAAAACCAGCGGGAGCGCTCGACGGAGCTGCCTCGCTCGGACCAGAGGCGCCTGACAGGATCTCACCGTGCACAGAGCACACAGCGGGAGAAACTGCGAGGGGGAGAACGCGCTCGGGCAAGAGCCTGCTGCGCAGGGAATATGAAACAATACCAAGGCAATAATGCTAATAACGTGCACAAGAAACCGCTATACAAACAGCAACAACGTCAGATTAAGCCAAGAATGTAAGGAATGCACTTAACTGACGAGCAGTGAAGAAAGAGGAAGCGGAAGGGACGTCACAATATTATATACGATGGACTGTGATATGATTGGACTATAGTTGCCTTGGAGACTACCCCCTAATGGTTCATGGGTTGTGTAGTCTTTTGTTTAATGATTGTTGTGTTACGTTTTCTTTGAACTGCTATGCAAATAAAGTGAGGAAAGATATGCATAATCTTCGCCTCCGTCCTGCCATAGAATTCATTAAACTTTATTTGATCTGATTTAGAAACATAGATCATAAAAGTGTACATAAAAACAGTAAATACTCTTTCCTAATACAATACAGTGAGAATTAATTAAAACCAGTAGGTAAAAACGGGTGTTACAAAGCCCGGTTCAGAGCAACTTCAGGTTAACAGAATCGTAAAGTTCAATGTTTCGCAAGATCAATCTCATGTACTTCGTGCAAAATACGCAATAAGGGGTCCAAGTAAGATGTAACGCTCCAATACCTGACCAGTTTGCACTATATAAAACTGCAGAAAAACTAAAAATAAAAAGTGTTTTGCACACTTCTGTCATTGGGCTATATGTGGGCTACATCTGGGTGATATTTGTGCTACATTTGGGCTCTTTTTTCTCTGGTGGCCATCTTGGGAGACTTATTTGTTATGAAGTTTCCTAATTTCGTCATTTACTGCAGTCTCCTCAGTAGGAAATGCTTTCAGTTTTTACTTTGATTCCATCAAGAAGGCATTCAGATGTGTCACACATTTGCCATAAATTCAAAATGTTAGCACTCTAGTTGTTCATTAGATCACTGTAGTAAAGCTACTGCTCACCAGGGAGTTAACTGGAAGTCTACTGCTGGTATTGAAAGTGATTGTTTCAGTCTGCATGTCAGAATTTTCTAATGAAATAGAAGAGGATTTGAGATCTCACTTAAAACATGCCCTAAATTTTCTTTCTGCAGCACTAACCATAATTTCTATGGCAAAATGAACCCCCTCATTTTGTTCCTTTTTAAATTAAATGTTTTAAGTGTTACCAGTTTATTCCAATCAAGATGGCTTCAGGTGTGCCATACTTTTGTCATAAGTAAGACTGTTAACGCTCTAGTTGTTCTTTAGAACACTCTGGGAAGCTGCAGTAGAACACAAAGGCATCAACTGACAGGCTGCTCCTGTTGAAATATAACAGGAAGATATTTGAGATCTCACTTAAAACATGTCCTAATTTTTCTTTCTACAGCACTAACCATAATTTCTATGACAAAATGAACCCCCTCATTTTGTTCCTTTTTATATTAAATGTTTTAAGAGTTACCAGTTTATTCCAATCAAGATGGCTTCAGGTGTGCCATAATTTTGTCATAAGTAAGACTGTTAGCGCTCTAGTTGTTCTTTAGAACACTCTGGGAAGCTGCAGTAGAACACAAAGGCATCAACTGACAGGCTGCTCCTGTTGAAATATAACAGGAAGATATTTGAGATCACACTTGAAACATGTCCTATTTTTTCTTTCTACAGCACTAACCATAATTTCTATGACAAAATGAACCCCATCATTTTGTTCCTTTTTAAATTAAATGTTTTAAGTGTTACCAGTTTATTCCAATCAAGATGGCTTCAGGTGTGCCATACTTTTGTCATAAGTAAGGCTCTTAGCACTCTAGTTGTTCTTTAGAACACTCTGGGAAGCTGCAGTAGAACACAAAGGCATCAACTGACAGGCTGCTCCTGTTGAAATATAGCAGGAAGATATTTGAGATCTCACTTAAAACATGTCCTAATTTTTCTTTCTACAGCACTAACCATAAATGAACCCCCTCATTTTGTTCCTTTTTAAATTAAATGTTTTAAGAGTTACCAGTTTATTCCAATCAAGATGGCTTCAGGTGTGCCATAATTTTGTCATAAGTAAGACTGTTAGCGCTCTAGTTGTTCTTTAGAACACTCTGGGAAGCTGCAGTAGAACACAAAGGCATCAACTGACAGGCTGCTCCTGTTGAAATATAACAGGAAGATATTTGAGATCACACTTGAAACATGTCCTAATTTTGCTTTCTACAGCACTAACCATAATTTCTATGACAAAATGAAACCCATCATTTTGTTCCTTTTTAAATTAAATGTTTTAAGTGTTACCAGTTTATTCCAATTAAGATGGCTTCAGGTGTGCCATACTTTTGTCATAAGTAAGGCTGTTAGCACTCTAGTTGTTCTTTAGAACACTCTGGGAAGCTGCAGTAGAACACAAAGGAATCAACTGACAGTCTCTGCCCTTGTTGGATGTACATGTTTTACTGAGAATGTCAGACTTCATTCTCACATGACTGAGAAAGATAATGTGAATTTACAGAAAATATGCTCTCATTTTAGCTTCTGGAGCACCTTCCAAAACTGTATGGGACAAGCATGTGAAAATAGTTTTCTCTCAAACATGATTCATGATATCCCAGCAGAAGGTTTTTCACAGGGTAAAATCACCTTAGAACACACCACAATTCCTAAAATTAGTATGGTACCATCAACAAATGAATTCTAATGTAACTAAAATCTGTTATCACCCTTTATAGTTCTCCTTTTGGTAACCCTCAAAATCTTCGATTCACTACAATGCATTTCAATGGGGTACTATCATTTATATTGGTCCCAAGATGGCTGCCAGCAATTCCAGGATGAAGTGCTGACAGCCAATCAGATCTCACGATGACATGTGTGGTTAGGCTCCGCCCAGATATATATGTGTTTTCTTTTTCAAATTTCTCAGGAACTACTGATTGGATTTACACCATTTAAGCAAAAGGCACGACTCTGAACCAAGGGCTACCTTTTTGCCAAATTTGGTGTAATTCCGTTCAGCAGTTCGGGCTGTAGCTGCGATGAAAGGTTCCTATGGAAAATTGCATGGGGAAAACACGTTTTGGGACCCCCCTTTTTTCTCGGCCCCCGCTTGACGAATCACCACGAGACTTTCAGGATAGGAGCGGACTGGAGCGGGCCACGAGTTTTGAAAATTTTGCGAAGATTCATCAACCTGCGCCAAAGTTATTTCAAATAGAATGTTGCAGATTTCCTATGGAAAATAGGTCCTAACTATAACTATCTACTGGCGGTCGCCAGTAGATAGTTATAGTTAGGACCTATTTTCCATAGGAAATCCACAACATTCTATTTCAAATAACTTTGGCGCCGGTTGACGAATCTTCGCGAAAGTTTCAAAACTCGTGGGGCGCTCCGGTCCGCTCCTATCCTGAAAGTTTCGGGGTGATTCGTCAAGCGGGGCCGAGCAAAAAGGGGTCCCAAACGTGTTTTCCCTATGCAATTTTCCATAGGAAACTTTAGACACGGCTACAGCCCGAACTGCTGAACGGAATTACACCAAATTTGGCAAAGAGGTAGTTCTTGGTTCAGAAAGAACCCTTTTTGTTAAATGGTGTAAATCCGTTCAGGAGTTGCTGAGAAAGTCAAAAGTAAAAAACACATATATATCTATGGCTGCGGAGGGTCCGCGCACCCTCCCGATCACGAGCTGCATGCTAATTGGCTGTCAACACTCCAAACCAGGAAGTGTTGGCAGCCATCTTGTGCCTCGGTAGAACCGAGGCACAAGAAATCAGAAAAACAATCGCGAAAAACGCAAAAAGGGGGCAGGGTAGAAACACCCTGACCCCCTAGGCCTGCTCAGGGCCCCAATTTTTTTTTTTTTAAATCGGCGGGATGCGCTTAGGATGCGCGGATCCCGCCGTGGAAAAAGAAAACGAAGTGCTGGCTCCCGCGCGTCGTTGTTATTTGTCCCCGAGTGGGCCAAGTCTCGGGGGCATGCAGGGGTTAATAAAAAAATGGTTTGGGGGGGCCTCTAAGGCCCCCCCAAGCCCCGGGGACCACCACCCCCCGGGGCTTTGAATTTTAAATTGTGCGGGAGGGCACTCGGCCCTCCAACAGCCCCGGGGACCGCCACCGCCCGGGGCTTCTTTTTTTTCAAATTAAATTACCTGTGTGGGGGGGCTCGAGCCCCCCACACGCCCCGGGGACTGCAACCTCCCCGGGGCACTTAAAATGTCAATTTGGGGGTCCGTTACGGACCCCTGAGCACCGGGGGACCACCACCTCCCCGGGGCTTTGCACATGTTGGGAGGGGGGCCGCACGCCCCCCTCCTGGAGCCTGTGATGGCCCTGGGGACCACCACCCCCCGTGGCCGGCTCCTGAAGTGTCCCGGGGTGCCCTGTGGCGCGTTTTAAGTTGGGGGATTAACTCCCCTTGAATCCTGAGGGTCCCTGGGGTGCAACTAGCCCACCAGCTACCTCCATTAAGCGCCACAGAGCTGCGTTGCAGAGAGGTGTAAAAAGGGGCGTGGCCTCTGACCACCTCTCTGCAACGCAGGCCTGTGGCGCTTACTTGAAGAACCTGGTGGGCTAGTTGGGCCCCAGGGACCCTCAGGATTCAAGGTGACCTAATACCCCAACTTAAATCACGCCACAGGGCGCGTTTGCACAGTGGTGAAGGGAGGGGGCAAGGCCTCAGGTGACATGTGTGCAAACACGCCCTGTGGCGCGTTTTAAGTTGGGGAATTAATTCCCCTTGAATCCTGAGGGACCCTGGGGGCCAACTAGCTCACCAGGTACCTCCAGTGTGTGCCACAGGGCTGCGTTGCAGAGAGGTGGTCCAGGCCATGCCCCTTTTTACACCTCTGTGCAACGCAGCTCGGTGGTGCTTACTGGAGGTACCTGGTGGGCTATTTGGACCCCAGGGACCCTTAGGATTCAAGGGGACTTTATCCCCCAACTTAAAACAGCCAGAGGGCGTGTTTGCACACATGTAACCTCAGGCCCCCCCTCCCTACACCAGTGTGCAAACGCGCCCCATGGCGCGTTTTAAAGAGGTAGTTTTAATCCCCCTGCCCTATTATGTACTAGGGAGTTACAGAGGAGGTCATGCTAATCACAGGGGTACCCCAATGCATAGTGTTCCCTAGTGTATGTAGGTGTTTTAACTGTATTCTAAGTGTCTTTTACCATAGCACTGGCTCTAGGCCTGGTTAGTCAGAGTCAGTTACCTCCAGTACACGTCTGGAAAAGGTGTGGGCACAGGATGATTTTGCAACATGGCCTCTTTCTGCTCCTCTGTTGGTTCTTTCTGCACATGTCTTGCTTCTTCCTGGATTTTTCTTCGTCTTTGTGGACTTCTGTTTCTTTCGACATTTCTTTTGCTTCTTTCTGTGCGTTTTTTTCTTCTTTCTTCACATGTCCTACTTCTGTAGGCATAGTTACAAACTAGCATTTGAAAAACCTTTGAAATTCACTGAAAAAACCATAGGTTTCAGGCACGTTATAGTCAGAAATTAGCATTTAAAAACCTTTGAAATTCACTGAAAAAACCATAGGTTTTCAGGCACGTTATAGTTAGAAATTAGCATTTAAAAACCTTAGAAATTCACTGAAAAAACCATAGGTTTTAGGGACAGTTATAGTTAGTTGGACATTTCACTCGTACAAAACCAGTGAAATTCCCCCGTTATAGTTAGTTCAGCTAACTATAACTCGCGCCCCCGAAATGCACTGCTGATGACGTCACATATTACATCACTCATGACATGGTCAGTGACATCACTGATGACATCTCAAATGACATCACTGATGACATCACTGATGACATCATCCAGTGACTGTGTGTTTCTGTAAAGTTTAAATATGTTTAATATATATAGGGAAAGGCGTATTGAAGAATGAGTGGGTGTATAAGTGTCTGAATGGATGATTTAGTAGGTGCGTGACTGACTCTATAAGTGAGTGATTAAACGTATCTTACTGAATGCATTGGTTAATGACTAAACTGTGTGAATGTCTGTATCCGTCTGTCTGTTGGTGTGTAAGCGGCTGCAAGGGTTTGCGAATAGCTACATGAGTGTCTACATGGGTTATTGATTGGTTGTCTGAGTATGTGTATGGGTACCTGAGTGTTTGTGTGGGTGGGGTGTGTGTGACTCTGTGCATAGATGTGTGAGTGGGTGATTCCGTGGGTGCATGGTTTCAAGAGTGCATCTGTGATAGACTGTATGGGTGTGTGAGTGTGTGTATAGGTGTGTTAGTGAGTGAATGTATATCTCAGTGGTACATGTGTGAGTAACTACATATGTGAAAGGCAGTATTTATGTGTGCTGGAGTATATAAATGGCTATAAGTGAGAGTGTGTGATTGTGAGAGTGGCTGTATGGATGAGTGTGTACTTGTATCAGTGATTGTATAAGTGCGTAAGAATGTGCTAGTATTTGTATGAGTAAGTGAGCTGGTATGTGTATTACTGTATAGGTGAGTAAATGGGAGTGTGATTAATTATTAGCATGAGTGACTAGGTGTGTGAGTACCTCTATGGATGAGTGGCGGTGTGTGAGTGTCTATATAGGTGTATGAGTGCATATGATAGTCCTGTACTGAGTGACCGTAAGTATGAGTGACTGTACGGGTGAGTGAGTGGATGTGTGTGTAGACCTAAGAATCAGTGAGTGTGTATGTAGTTATTGGTGTTGGAGTGTCTATGGTTTTGAGAATGGCAGTCTGTAATTTAGAGTGGGTGTATCAAAAGTTATATTAGGGTGTGAGAAGATGCATGAAATTATCACATGGATGATGTCATCAGTGATGTCATCAGTGATGTCATTTGAGATGTCATCAGTGATGTCATCAGTGATGTCACTGACCATGTCATGAGTGATGTAATATGTGACGTCATCAGCAGTGCATTGCGGGGCGCGAGTTATAGTTAGCTGAACTAACTATAACGGGGAATCTCACTGGTTTTGTACGAGTGAAATGTCCAACTAACTATAACTTTCCCTAAAACCTATGGTTTTTTTCAGTGACTATATATATATATATATATATATATATATATATATATATATATATGAATGATAAGAGTACTGTACCGTGTACCATAATATTTCTTTAGATAACATGTGTTTGCTTTCTGTTAAGATTTTGATTTGATTATCGCAATATTTGGCACTGGCCAGAATCTCTAAATAGGGATTGCAAACTACATTGCATGGTTCTCTTCTTGTTGTGCTCTATTCATTGGTACAATTCGTAAGGAAGTGCTAATCAATTTACAGAAAATATTGTGAGCAATTATATGCACTTTTTGTATATACATCTATATATTTTTTAACATCATTTTTTGACTGTTAAACAAGTCTGTCTTCTCTCCAGAAATGTATCTTGCGAATTATAAATTCCCACAAGTCTGTTTTCCATTTTCATTATGGTTTTCCCACTGTTTTTGTAGAAAATAGAGCACTTCCATGTTGAAATAGTGACTCTGACAAAGACCGAGCAGGTCGAAACGCGTCAGTCCATTAAACTCTTTTTCCTTTGAAATCCTGGAGTGCGGTTTATCTTTGCGCGGCAGCGTGAGGCTTGTGGAATATATATATATATATGGCCTCTGGAGGGGGGCCACGCGGCCCCCTTCCATTTTAAAAAAAAATAGGGGTCAGGCCCTGGGGGATGGGGTCCCCAGGGCCAATAAAATAGAAAAGGAAGGGGGGCCATACAGCGCCCCTTCTTGAAAATAAAAAAAAATAAAAAAAGACCAGCATCGCCGAGGCCCCGCCCCTCCCAGCAACACTCTTCAAACGCGCCCTGGGAAGCGTTTTAAGTTTGGGAATTAATTCCTCTTCAATACTGGGAGTCCCTGGGGGCCAACTAGCCCACCAGGTACCTCCAGTAAGCGCCACAGGGCTGCGTTGCAGAGAGGTGGTCCAGGCCACGCCCCTTTTTACACCTCTCTGCAACGCAGCTCTGTGGCGCTTACTGGAGGTACCTGGTGGGCTAGTTGGACCCCAGGGAACCTCAGGATTCAAGGGGACTTTATCCCCCAACTTAAAACGCACCACGGGGCGCGTTTGCAAAGTGGTGAAGGGAGGGTGCGGGCCTGAGGTGACATGTGTGCAAACACGCCCTGTGGCGCGTTTTAAGTTGGGGAATTAAGTCCCCTTCGATCCTGAGGGCCCCTGGGGGCCAACTAGCCCACTAGGTATCTCCAGTAAGCGCCACAGGCCTGCGTTGCAGAGAGGTGGTCCAGGCCACGCCCCTTTTTACACCTCTCTGCAACGCAGCTCTGTGGCGCTTACTGGAGGTACCTCGTGGGCTAGTTGGACCCCAGGGACCCTCAGGATTCAAGGGGACTTTATCCCCCAACTTAAAACGCGTCACAGGGCGCGTTTGCACAGTGGTGAAGGGAGGGGGCGGGGCCTGAGGGGACATGTGTGCAAACACGCCCTGTGGCGCGTTTTAAGTTGGGGAATTAAGTCCCCTTCAATCCTGAGGGCCCCTGGGGGCCAACTAGCCCACCAGGTATCTCCAGTAAGCGCCACAGGCCTGCGTTGCAGAGATGTGGTCCAGGCCACGCCCCTTTTTACACCTCTCTGCAACGCAGCTCTGTGGCACTTACTGGAGGTACCTCGTGGGCTAGTTGGACCCCAGGGACCCTGAGGATTCAAGGGGACTTTATCCCCCAACTTAAAACGCGCCACGGGGAGCGTTTGCACAGTGGTGAAGGGAAAGGCCGGGGCCTGAGGTGACATGTGTGGAAACACGCCCTGTGGCGCGTTTTAAGTTGGGGAATTAATACCCCTTCAATCCTGAGGGCCCCTGGGGGCCAACTAGGCCACCAGGTACCTCCAGTAAGCGCCACAGGCCTGCGTTGCAGAGAGGTGGTCCACGCCATGCCCCTTTTTACACCTCTCTGCAACGCAGCTCTGTGGCGCTTACTGGAGGTACCTAGTGGGCTATTTGGACCCCAGGGACCCTCAGGATTCAAGGGGACTTAATCTCTCAACTTAAAACGGCCACAGGGCGTGTTTGCACACATGTCACCTCAGGCCCCCCCCCTCCCTTCACCACTGTGCAAACGCGCCCCGTGGCGCGTTTTAAGAGGTAGTTTTAATTCCCCTGCCCTATTATGTACTAGGGCCTTACAGAGGAGGTCATGCTAATCACAGGGGTACCCCAACGCATAGTGTTCCCTAGTGTATGTAGGTGTTTTCACTGTATTCTAAGTGTCTTTTACCATAGCACTGGCTCTAGGCCTGGTTACTCAGAGTCAGTTACCACCAGTACCCGTCTGAAAAAGTTGTGGGCACAGGATGATTTTGCAACTAGGCCTCTTTCTGCTCCTCTGTTGGTTCTTTCTGCACACGTCTTGCTTCTTCCTGAACTTTTCTTCGTCTTTGTGGACTTCTGTTGCTTCTTTCTGCATTTCTTTTGCTTCTTTCTGTCCGTTTTTTCTTCTTTCTTCACATGTCCTACCTCTGTAGGCATAGTTAGAAACTAGCATTTAAAAACCTTTGCAATTCACTTAAAAAACCATAGGTTTCAGGCACGTTATAGTTAGAAATTAGCATTTAAAAACCTTAGAAATTCACTGAAAAAACCATAGGTTTTAGGGAAAGTTATAGTTAGTTGGACATTTCACTCGTACAAAACCAGAGAAATTCCCCCGTTATAGTTAGTTCAGCTAACTATAACTCGCGCCCCCGCAATGCACTGCTGATGACGTCACATATTACATCACTCATGAATGGTCAGTGACATCTCTGATGACATCACTGATGACATCTCAAATGACATCACTGATGACATCATCCATGTGATAATTTGATGCATCTTCTCACGCCCTAATATAACCTTTGATACACCCACTCTAAATTACAGACTGCCATTCTCAAAACCATAGACACTCCAACACCAATAACTACATACCCACTCACTGATTCTTAGGTTTACACACACATCCACTCACTCACCCGTACAGTAACTCATACTTATGGTCACTCAGTACAGGACTATCATATGCACTCATACACCTACATAGACACTCACACACCGCCACTCATCCATAGACGTACTCACACACCTAGTCAGTCATGCAAATAATTAATCACACTGCCATTTACTCACCTATACAGTTATACACACACCAGCTCAATTACTCATACAAATACTAGCACATTCTTACGCTCTTATACAATCACTGATACAAGCACACACTCATCCATACAGCCACTCTCACAATCACACACTCTCACTTATAGCCATTTATATACTCCAACACACATATATACTGCCTTTCACATATGTAGTTACTCACACATGTACCACTGAGATATACATTCACTCACTAACACACCCATACACACACTCACCCACCCATACAGTCCATCACAGATGCACTCTTGAAACCATGCACCCAGTGAATCACCCACTCACACATCTATGCACAGTCACACACACCCCACCCACACAAACACTCAGGCACCCATACAGATACTCAGACAACCAATCAATAACCCATATAGACACTCATGTAGCTATACGCAAACCCATGCAGCCGCTTACACACCAACAGACAGACGGATACAGACATTCACACAGTTTAGCCACTCACCCATGCATCCAGTAAGATACGTTTAATCACTCACTTATAGACTCAGTCACGCACCTACTAAATCATCCATTCAGACGCTTATCCACCCACTCATTCTTCAATACGCCTTTCCCTATATATATTAAACATAGTTAAATTTTACAGAAACACACAGTCACTGGATGATGTCATCAGTGATGTCATCAGTGATGTCATTTGAGATGTCATCAGTGATGTCACTGACCATGTCATGAGTGATGTAATATGTGACGTCATCAGCAGTGCATTGCGGGGGCGTGAGTTATAGTTAGCTGAACTAACTATAACGGGGTAATTTCTCTGGTTTTGTATGAGTGAAATGTCCAACTAACTATAACTTTCCCTAAAACCTATGGTTTTTTCAGTGAATTTCTAAGGTTTTTTAAATGCTAATTTCTAACTATAACGTGCCTGAAACCTATGGTTTTTTCAGTGAATATATATATATATATATTCACTGAAAAAACCATAGGTTTTAGCGAAAGTTATAGTTAGTTGGACATTGCACTCGTACAAAACCCGTGAAATTCCCCCGTTATAGTTAGTTCAGCTAACTATAACTCGCGCCCCGCAAAGCACTGCTGATGACGTCACATATTACATCACTCATGACATGGTCAGTGACATCACTGATGACATCACTGATGACATCTCAAATGACATCACTGATGACATCACTGATGACATCATCCAGTGACTGTGTGTTTCTGTAAAATTTAACTATGTTTAATATATATAGGGAAAGGCGTATTGAAGAATGAGTGGGTGTATAAGCGTCTGAATGGATGATTTAGTAGGTGCGTGACTGAGTCTATAAGTGAGTGATTAAACGTATCTTACTGGATGCATGGGTGAGTGACTAAACTGTGTGAATGTCTGTATCCGTCTGTCTGTTGTTGTGTAAGCAGCTGCATGGGTTTCTGACTTGCTAAATGAGTGTCTATATGGGTTATGGATTGGTTCTCTGAGTATCTGTATGGGTGCCTCAGTGTTTGTGTGGGTGGGGTGTGTGTGACTCTGTGAATAGATGTGTGAGTGGGTGATTCACTGGGTGCATGGTTTCAAGAGTGCGTCTGTGATGGACTGTATGGGTGGGTGAGTGTGTGTATGGGTGTGTTAGTGATTGAATGTATATCTCAGTGGTACATGTGTGAGTAACTACATATGTGAAAGGCAGTATATATGTGTGTTGGAGTATATAAATGGCTTTAAGTGAGAGTGTGTGATTGTGAGAGTGGCTATATGGATGAGTGTGTGCTTGCATCAGTGATTGCATAGGAGCGTAAGAATGTGCTAGTATTTTTATGAGTAAGTGAGCTGGTGTGTATAACTGTATAGGTGAGTAAATTGGAGTGTGATTAATTATTTGCATGACTGACTAGGTGTGTGAGTACCTCTATGGATGAGTTGCGTTGTGTGAGTGTTTATATAGGTGTATGAGTGCATATGATAGTCCTGTACTGAGTGACTGTAATTATGAGTGACTGTACGGGTGAGTGAGTAGATGTGTGTGTGTAGACCTAAGAATCAGTGAGTGGGTATGTACTTATTGGTATTGGAGTAAGTATGGTTTTGAGAATGGCAGTCTGTAATTTAGAGTGGGTGTATCAAAAGTTATATTAGGGTGTGAGAAGATGCATTAAATTCTCACATGGATGATGTCATCAGTGATGTCATTTGAGATGTCATCAGTGATGTCATCAGTGATGTCACTGACCATGTCATGAGTGATGTAATATGTGACGTCATCAGCAGTGCATTGCGGGGCGCGAGTTATAGTTAGCTGAACTAACTATAACGGGGGAATTTCACGGGTTTTGTACGAGTGCAATGTCCAACTAACTATAACTTTCCCTAAAACCTATGGTTTTTCAGTGAATTTCAAAGGTTTTTTAAATGCTAAACCCTAACTATAACAGGCCTGAAACCTATGGTTTTTTCAGTGAATTTCAAAGGTTTTTAAAATGCTAATTCCTAACTATAACAAGCCTGAAACCTATGGTTTTTTCAGTGAATTTCAAAGGTTTTTTAAATGCTAATTCCTAACTATAACATGTCTGAAACCTATGGTTTTTTTCAGTGAATTTCAAAGGTTTTGTAAATGACAATTTTTAAATGTATTAATTGTTATATTTATTTTTTTTGATACTGATTTACTACATTTTTTTAAACTATTTATTTTTAGATGTTTTATTTTTTAAATTACATTGTAATTACATTATACATTACATTACAAAATATACTTTCTCAGAATGAATTACTTTAGTTTAAATACTTTGCAAATAGGCAATAGACTTTGAAGTACAGTAGTTACAGTTGTTGCAATGGGCAACACAATTTCAAACACAATACAACATTGAGCTCAATGTGAATTTCTAGCTAAATGCAATTAGTTACTTTATGGATTACTTTTCTAACCACAGGACTGGATCCTAGATTCAGTCCTGGGACATCTCCTGTAAACAGTTGAGTAAAAGCGTTTTGGTTACAGTAGTGATTTTTAAGGAATATTATTGTATTTTAAAAGTTGACACTTAGAAACTTTTTCACATAGAATCACCAATGTTATCCTATGGGAGGAAATTCACTTAGCAGGTAAGTAGTGTTATCGTTACTTTTTGTTACTCAGTGGTGGATCCTGGATCCGGCACTGGTGCATCTCCTGTAAACAGTTGAAAGAATGCGTTTAAGTCATACAGGCGATTTTTAAGGAATATTTGTAGTTTGTCAAAATCAACACTTTGAAACTTTTCTGCTGAAAACCAGACAATGGATTCCTACGGAAGGAAATATAAGTTACTGGTAAGTACGGTTAAAATTACTTTTCAGGATCAGTACTGGGCTGAAAGATGCAGCACTGAGGTCTCTCCTGATAACAGGTGAGTAAATCGGAATTCGTATTTTGGCTGATTTTAGAGGAATATTTGTATGTTTCAAAAATCGACACAAACTTTTTCAGCAAAAAGCAGGCAATGATATCCTATGTAAGGAAATTCAAGTTACTGGTAAGTACGGTTATAATTACTTTTCAGGATCAGTACTGGGCTGAAAGATGCAGCACTGAGGTCTCTCCTGATAACAGGTGAGTAAATCGGAATTCGTATTTCGGCTGATTTTAGAGGAATATTATAAAGTTCCAAAACTCCACACTTAGAAGAATTTCCAAGTGAAACCAGTCAATGATATCCTATGGAAGGAAATTCAAGTTACTGGTAAGTACGGTTAAAATTACTTTTTAGAATCAGTACTGGGCTGAAAGATGCAGCACTGAGGTCTCTCCTGATTACAGGTGAGTAAATCGGAATTCGTATTTCGGCTGATTTTAGAGGAATATTATAAAGTTCCAAAACTCCACACTTAGAAGAATTTCCAAGTGAAACCAGTCAATGATATCCTATGGAAGGAAATTCAAGTTACTGGTAAGTACGGTTAAAATTACTTTTCAGGATCAGTACTGGGCTGAAAGATGCAGGACTGAGGTCTCTCCTGATAACAGGTGAGTAAATCGGAATTCGTAGTTCGGCTGATTTTAGAGGAATATTTGCACAATCGTGAAGGGAGGGGGCGGGGCCTGAGGTGACATCTGTGCAAACGCGCCCTGTGGCGCGTTTTAAGTTGGGGATTAAGTCCCCTTGAATCATGAGGGTCCCTGGGGTCCAACTAGCCCACCCTGTACCTCCAGTATGCGCCAGGGAGCTGCGTTGCAGAGAGGTGTTCAGAGGCCACGCCCCTTTTTGCACCTCTCTGCAACGCAGCTCTGTGGCGCTTTCTGGACGTACCTGGTGGGCTAGTTCGCCCCCAGGGACCTTCAGGATTGGAGGGGATTTCATTCCCCATCTTAAAATGCGCTACGGGGCTGTTTGCACACATGTCACCTGAAGCCCCGCCCCCTCCCTTCACCACTGTGCAAACGTGCCCCGTGGCGCATTTTAAGTTGGGGGATTAAGTCCCCTTGAATACTGAGGGTCCCTGGAGTCCAACTAGCCCACCATGTACCTCCAAAAAGCGCCACAGAGCTGCTTTGCAGAGAGGTGTAAAAAGGGGCGTGGCCTCTGTACACCTCTCTGCAACACAGCCCCCTGGCGCATACCGGAGGTTCCTGGTGGGCTAGTTGGCCCCCAGGGACCCCCAGTATTCAAGGGGAATTACTTCCCCTTCTTAAAACACGCCAGGGGGCGCGTTTGCAGACTGCTGCAGGGAGAGGGCGGGGCCTCGGCACGATGCTGGTGTTTTTTGTTTTTTTTGCTTTTGTCTGCCCAGGGGGTCCTTGTGGGACCCCCTGAGCAGACCTAGGGGGTCAGGGTGTTTCTACCCTGCCCCCTTTGTGCGTTTAGCGCACTTGTTTCTTGTTTTTTTTTTTAATCAGTGGGATCCGCGCACCCTAAGCGCATCCCGCCGATTTTGAAAAAAACAAAATGCTTTTTTCTGCCCAGGGGGTCCTTGTGGGACCCCCTGAGCAGACCTAGGGGGTCAGGGTGTTTCTACCCTGCCCCCTTTGTGCATTTTGCGCACTTGTTTCTTGTGCTTTTTTTTTTTAATCGGCGGGATCCGCGCACCCTAAGCGCATCCCGCCGTTTAAAAAAAAAAAATGCTTTTTTCTGCCCAGGGGGTCCTTGTGGGACCCCCTGAGCAGACCTAGGGGGTCAGGGTGTTTCTACCCTGCCCCCTTTTTGCGCTTTGCGCACGTTTCTGTCCCTCGGTTCTACCGAGGGACACAATGGCTGCCAACACTTCCTGATTTGGAGTGTTGACAGCCACTTGACAGCCAATTAGCATGGAGCTCGTGATCGGGACGGTGCGCGCAGGGTGCGCTCAGGATACGCGGACCCTACTCGCCCATAGATATATATGTGACTTTACTTTTGATTTTCTCAGGAACAACTGAACGGATTTGCACCATTTAAGCAAAAGGCACGACACTGAACCAAGGGCTACCTCTTTGCCAAATTTGGTGTAATTCCGTTCAGCAGTTCAGGCTGTAGCTGCGACTAAAGGTTCCTATGGAAAAATGAATGGGGAAAACGCGTTTTGGGACCCCCCTTTTTTCTCGGCCCCCGCTTGACGAATTAACCCGAGACTTTCAGGGTAGGAGCGGAGCGCCCCAACAAGTTGGAAGCTTTCGCGAAGATTCGTCAACCGGCGCAAGAGTTATTTCAAATAGAATGTCGCGGATTTCCTATGGATAATAGGTCCTAACTATAACTATCTACTGGCGACCGCCAGTAGATAATATATATATATATATATATATATATATATATATAACACATATGCTCCAAATGGTTGCCCTCCACTCGGGCTCAGCTTTCCACACACTTTCCAGGGCAGAAATGAAGCACGGCACTTACAGGAACTGACTTCAAAGGGCTTTATTTGCATATAACGGTAAGCCTCTCCATACGAAGCCTTCACAAGCAAAGTGCAAGGGTGCATACAAAAGGATGACCTACGCGTTTCGGCTTGCGCCTTCTACTGGGTCAAAAGTGTGCTCACAAACATGTCTATTTAAAGGGGAAGCATAGTTCATTTCCCCCCACCACCAATTAAAAAACAAGGTCAGTTTCTTAAAGGAGCCACATTCAAAATTAGAATCATGTATAGTTTAGATGTAAACAAAATTGCTTTATCTTTCTTTACATTCTTTCTCTATTTTTCCCAAAGTGACATGACTAAACACATATTGTCAATTTGTGAAGTACACCATCTGATCCTTTATGTTTATATCATTTTCTTATTGATAATCAAAAGAGCCCCAGACTCACAGTATTGTGTTAATTGTATGAAATATCTCAATCCCTCCCAAGACATCATGCTACTCTATAATTCAATCTCTAGTAATACCCCTTGAATTCATTCAAGTTTATTTATATGTTCTTACTTCTAAGTTCTGATTTATATACTAATTAAGATGACAAAACACTGCCAAAAAGTGCAGTGTGCATATTCCCTGGGCTACAGGAAAGAATCTGCGAGAAATACCAAGAAGGTCTTAAAGTGCCTGTGCTTATACAAGTACAAAATGCATATGTCCTCTGCCAAAAGATGAAAAATCTAAAAAGAGGAGGTCACTAAAAGGATTATATACAAAAAGATGGATTAAATAAAACCCGCTCTTAACTTCAATAATATATCCATACGCCAATTATTATAAAACGGAGGCTGTTAAAATTAAAATTAAAACCGAGCTGGGGTGAATAGAAATTTGTTGTACTGTAAACCACCCCACTGGTTCCGTAGTATCTACTCCCCAATATACCTTTCAGTACTATATATTTTCACCATACATATAAAGTGCTTAGTGCTTATTCGTAGAAACTCATCCGTGTTATGCTCTTTATAACATCACCTCAGCTAACCTCCATGCACTAGTCCATAACAATTTTTCCAATGGACAATTCAAATCCACAATATCAAATATATACATTGCTGATTAGTGTATGCTGGAGTCAAACTCCATCATTAATGTCTGCTAGTGGAAGATATTGTGTTAAAATGTACTTCATAATTATTCACTTAAAAATATAAGACCATAAATGATCAACTTACTCGCCATTTCAAAAAATAATAACTAATGCAACAATTACACATATACGGTGATCAATAAGATGATGTAAAAAGTTATAAAAAGATTGTCAAAAGGAGGGAGATAAAACACATTGACTGGGCCCATTGATTAAAATTGCTGTACACATCCAATATCACATTAGAACCCAAGGATACCATGTCTGAGGCATGTCTGAGGCAGGTAAAACGATAAACATTATTACAAAAAGGTGTATAGTTCCGCATCCGCATTCAGGCCCCACGGCATCTCTGTACCCAAGTTGACAATCCATCTTGATTCTGCACGTCTCAATGACAACTCTCTGTCTCCCCCTCTGATGTTCGTTGTTATATGTTCAATACCAGAGTACGAGAGTGTGTTTTTATCTAAAATCCCTTCATGCTCTCTCCAGATATGTTTGGCCATCACATACGCAAAGTCCTTGTTCGATATGGCTTGCAAATGTTGGAGGATGCGCAATTTAAGTTTGTTCACTGTACTTCCGATGTATCTTTGGCCGCATTTACATTCCAAAAGGTAAACCACGTGAGTGGATTCACATGTGATCCTTTCCTTAATTGTTTTTTTCAAACCTTGAATGGTCATTATTTCTGTCATATTGCGGCCATAGTTACAGGCTTTACATCTTGTGCATTTCACAAAGCCCTTCTGTGATAACCAAGTTGTTTTTTGTAGATGTACAGGCTTGCTGGAGAAGTAGCTTTGTGTCAATAGTCCCCCTTGTGAGGGTACTTTTCTGTAAGTGACATTAGCCTGTTGTTTAATGAAGGGTTTTAATTCCTGATCTTTCTTAAGGACACCCCAATGCTTGTTGAGCGTCTGTTTCACCTTCTGATTCGAGCTATTAAAATCTGTGATGAATCTCACTGGTTCCACATTCAACTCAGATGACATTTTCATGTTCTTGGGTAGCAATAGATTCTCTCTTTTGGCATTGGTTGCTCTTTCCCGTGCATTCTCCAAGACCATCAAAGGATACCCTCTTCTTTGGAAATGGACCAACATTATAGACATCTGTTTGATAAACTCCTCCTCCTCTGAGCAGTTCCTGCTCACTCCCTAGTAAGAAAGAGCACGACTGAGCTCTGGGTTTGAAACAAGTGGGTTTATTCAGCTATTCCAGCGCGTGGTTCTGCAGTCCATGAAACGCTTGGCAGACGCGTTTCAGCCTAAATGGCTTTCCTCAGTGCCGGTTTCACAGGCTGATCCTTCCACCTGGAGGTCATTAGGTGTAAAGATGTTGAGGTGACTACTCCCAGTGAAATAGTCTCTCGGCCCCTCCTCCGCCTTAAAGGTGTACAACACCTCGCGCTCATACTCCAGGCAACTGCATGCTGGTACGTGTAGTCCTGAGTGGGAGCCCATTAAGTAACTCGGGAATTCTGGGGATATATACATATATGTGTGTGACCCATGAAATTAATTCTATCGGAGGATTCCAAGATATGGATTTTAAATATCTTGTTACATATTCTGTCCCCACTTTTCTGTGCTTCAGTAAGGACTCATGAGGAGTTATCTATAATGCAGCTGATATGCGCTCCATTTCGCTGATTAGTAGGGGCAGTCCGAACCTTTGGCACAGATTTTTTTGAAGAAAAAGTCAGTCGTGTTAGTTTTCTGTAGATTTCTTTATTCCACACAGATTTTGGACATTTTGCAAATTGTCAGCAAATCTTTTTAATTTTTGTAGCTTTTCGAACTCTGCCTAAATTTCCAGGCAGAGCAAAAGCATATAGAAACATTAACAAGGGAGGAGGAATGACTGGCGCTAAGGACATTGACTCACGGTAACAGTTACTAACATAGACTAGCACCTCTCCAGGCTCTGCTGAGGTACGCATTCATTTTATTTGAATGGCAGAGTTACAGGCTGGGCTTAGCATAGTCTTTACTGCAAGGAAGCCCACCTAATGCAAATCTCTCAGTAAACCAGTGGAGACTTTCATTGATCAACTATAACTGAATTTAGCAAGCCGTTATGCATTGTTTGTTGTGCAAACTTGCAAAGGGAGGGCTGGGGAAAGGCTTGCGAGTGTGCATAGACACAGGTGTGGCTTGTGAGTGCACATAGACACGGGTGTGGCTTGGAAGTGTGCATAGACACAGGTGTGGCTTGTGAGTGTGCATAAACATGGGTGTGGCTTGTGAGTGTGCAAAGACACAGGCGTGGCTTGTGAGTGTGCATCGCCAACATGATGGAGTACCCTGTCCAGCATACCCTTGTTTGCCAGCCTCTTTCAGAGGCAGGCAGACTGCAAGTATTCTGCCAACCGAGCCCCTGTTGGCTCCATCGAGAGAATACTTCCTCTGACTGCCAGGTGGAGAAGGGGCTTGCAGAGGAAGAACTTTAAACCATATGCCCTACTAAGGGTGGATGGTGTAAAGTATTTTTCCCCTGACCATCCTGCTAGGAAAAAAACGGCTGTAAGGGGCAGGGAAAAACAATAATGACCCCCACACCCTGGGAGAAATCTCCCAGGGTGTAGGGTCATTAGTTTTTTGTTTTTTAAAAACAAACTCCAGCTTAGGCACTTTGGGGGATATGTACAATGAAGTGGTGGAGCGTGTCGTTAGCCTCCTGGGCTTAACGACACGCTCCGCCACTTCGGAAACGCAAGGCTGCACCATATTTACAAGAATGTGGTACAGCCTTGCGATTCCCCCTCCGATGGCGCTAAGTTTAACAACTTAGCGCCAATGCAGGCACCCTTGCACCTTAGTGCAAGGGTGTCTGTGTGCAGGGGAGGATTGGTTATGTGTAGGAAGGTGTCCCTTCCTGCACATAAACAATCCTAAAATGCCATTTTGTCACTTTTATGTGTGCTGCTTCACGCAGCACACATGAAAGTTACAAAATGGCATTTTTTTAAAAGGTTTGTTTATGTACAGTAAGGGACACCTTCCTGTACATAAACAAACCGTGGCATTTTGCCTTTTTCATGTGTGCTGCACATGGCAGCACACATGGAAAAAGCAAAAACGAGGAGAAATAATGCATTTCTCCTCGTTTCGCCAACTTAAGACCAGGATTTTCCTGGTCTTAATTTTGGCGCTGCCTCCTATGTACGCCACCCTTGCACATAGGGGGCAGCGTCCAATACAATGGGTGTTGCGGTGAAACACCCACTGCAACACCCAATGCACGCCCCTTTCACGCTAACCATAGCATGAAAGGGTGCCTTATGTACAAGGCAGCGTTAAGCCACGTTAAGTGGCTTAATGCTGCCTTGTACATAAGGCAAGCCCCTATCACCACGGGAACGTCACAAAAAGTGACGTTCCCGTGGCGATAGGGGCTTGTACATATGCCCCTTTGTTTTTGAAAAACAAACCACTTTAGAAACCTTTGACAGACAGCTGTCATGGCTGACAGTAACGTCCATCAAACCTTTCTTACATTGACAGTCTCTGCCATGAGGGTACCGTCCATGTATAGAGTTGGCTGCTGGGCTGATAAATAACTCTATATCTGGCAGGTGGAGGTCCCTTTGGATGATGAAGGTGTTGTCCTCCTCCATCCTGATGGAGTAAACTTCGTCCACTAAATTCTAAATCAGTTCCTATGCCTGCTACATATGTTTGTCTTAAGTCTGGCTCAAGATCGCTTTAGCTGTAAACCAGAACTGAAGTCAAAGACCTAAAAAAGCAAAAAGAGAGTATAAAGAGGGACTTTTTAATTTTGATCAATCCGATTACTCCATCTCATAGTAACAAAGTTGTGAGACCAAGTATACATGACATATGGTGGGATTGATTTGGGGCTACTTGATGTCCAGCACTTGGTGTGTCAAAATTGAAAGTGCTGTGCCAGGTACAGCAAGGAGGTTTACCTCCTCTCCATCTGGACAAGTCCATGTTACGTTGCCAAGGAGAACGGATAAGCAGGAAAGAGAGGAGGAGTCTATTACAGTTGTTGTTTGCTTTCTAACGCCTGCAATCCTGATTTCTTTCTTCCAGTATCCCACAGGTTGTAGCTCCATGTGGTTGAGTTGTGGCCACCTCCGCTTACAGAAGGGGTCATTTTTCAGCAGGATGGGAGGACTTTTACTGACTTCTGGGCACGATGTTGCAGCAGCAAACCAGTCTGCATGAGATGAAATGCCTCCTACACTAGTCAACGTGCTGGGAGATTTGTGGCAACAATTGCAGGAGGTGAATGGGGTACCATGAAGAACCGTATCTGGTTATTGCATCATGCAGTGGAGCACAGGTATTCTGTGCTAAAATGGGACAATGTGTTCCAAGATTCCCACTTTGACTCAAGTGCTCAGGTTTCTATCTTTTGACTTACAAAGTGCAGGTTCCAGACCTGCATATACATCATTTCAAACTTCTCCAATTTTAGGTTCATGCAACATAGTGACATTGTCTTATAGCTTTGTCCAAAATCTTCAGCTGCAGATCTTATTATTTGATGAACGTGTTTTCTCTTTGGTCCCTCTGAAAGTGTGTATTGGTTCTTAGTGCGTTTCAAAAAGGGTCATCATTCTTAAGCTCATGTCTAGTGCTTGCATCTGTAAGCTGATGCTGAAAGGCACTTGGACTTGAGATTGTGCAGCCCAAGATCCATGTTCAAATCCATGGGGAGCCCAACCGCATTGGGTTTCATCGGCAAGAAATGATTACGCCTAATGAAATGAAAGTCTGATGAAATACTTAAGATGCATGGTAATCTTTCAAGGGTAGTGCTTGAACTAAAAAATTGTTTTTTGGGTGACAGGTCTCCAAGCAGTGTAGACTTGAGCAGTGCTGTGTCCTGAACAAGGAAAATCCCTGAAATGAAGGCATGCATTTAGAAAATTTGAGGTCGTTGTGAAGAGTTGCCTGCACGTGCTATTGAAATAGCTGGGTTTCAGATGAGATGCCATGGCGATGCAGAGCAAACGGGGACCATATATAAAATGGTTGCCTTAGAGGACACCTTTCCTTGTCTCACTTGTGCTCATTGCAGTGTGCTCATAAAAGGGCCGGAAATTCCAAAACTCCAGCCAAAAATTCAACATAGGCATACATTCAACTGTGACACCTCCGGCTGTGTTTACCTTCTAAATGCACTTGTTTGAAGCAATATGTAGAAAAAAACAAAGTAAAATTAAAACCCTTTCTATGAACACAAAAACAACACAAGGATCAAGTCAGAAGAGTTATCAGTTGCAAAACACTGACATGAGATGGGACACAAAATCAGTCAGTAAAGGTTCCACGTGGTAGAAGAGATCACCAGAAACACAAGATGGATGCAATAATCAAATCCTTTTCCAAAGAGAAACTTTATAGGTAAAAAAAACTGTCCAGCATGCATCTCAAAGGATTAAGGGCCCGATTACGATGGTGGGTAGACCGCCACCAACAGGCTGTCGGTGGCAGTCTCCCCACCATCGTAACCAACTTTACTGCCAGCCATATTATGATGGCGGGCGGATGTGTGGCAGTCTTAAAGACCGGCCGCCATGCATCCAACGGGCTCCTTGAGCCCGCCGGTGCGGCGGAGGGACTCGTAGTCCCTACAATGGTGGCGGTGCCTACCAGGCACCGCCGTACGGATTACGATTACGATTAGGGATTACGATGTCCCTTTCCACTTGCCTGTTCATGGCGGTTAACCCGCCATGACAGGCAGGCGGAAAGGGACTTTGGGGGCCCGTAGCGGGCCCCCCTCAACTCCTGGCCCCCAGACAAGGGACCTGGGGGCACCTATGGTGCCCCCCTACATATCTCTGCACCATGTGGCAGGCACCGCATGGTGCCTGCCACGAGTGCAGGGATATGTACATTGTCAATTTTTTGCAATGCGGCGGGTGCTGCAGCCAGCAGCATCCGCCACAATGCAAAACATAGGCAATGTGACCGCCTCGGTGGCGGTTGCATTATAATTCATACTGTAGGACTGCCGCCTTGTAGGCGGGCGGTCCCAAATACGAAACAATGGTAGACGGACTGAAGTCCGTCCGCCATCGTTATCAGCCCCTAATTTAATTTCTCTGGTATTTTTTAAGAGACTGAATTCCTGGTGACAATCTTAGCCACTGCAATTAATCAGGTCTAATTATAGACCATCGCATTATTAATAATAATAATAATAATAATAATAATACCAACCTTACTCTTTATGGGAGTGGTCCATTCCGAACTGCTGGGTGAGGCCCCATCCAGAAGGGACCACAAGCAAACTCATACTGGTCGTGGCCAATTTAGGTTCCAAGAGTGAGATATAGGTTGAGTTCTATGGCACAATGAGCACAGAACCCATGTCGTGGCATTCCTGTTGCACTTAGGGTGTCAACTGCAACAACAACAAGATCATGGATGGAATGCTTGAATTAATGGCAGCCACTGGCAATCGTTCGGTCTCCATTCCAGTCCATCTTTTTTTGCCACAATGCTATTGCACCTTGCAAACCAGTACCAAATCTACTTCTTGTGGGAACAGTCTGTCCTGAACTGCCAGTCAATGCCCCCCCCCCAGAAGGGTCCATAAGCAACCATAAACCAGTTTGACCTTAGTTCTCAGCAGTGAGGGATAGCTGGAGTCCTATAGCACAGTGAGCATGGTACCCACTTCTGGGCATACCCATCTCAGTTAGGGCATCAACTGCTAAAACACCAATGAGATTAACCAGGCTTAACATAGAGACAATGTGTAAAGTTTTTATGTAGTACTCAACCAGTAATAACATGAAAACACAACACAAGAACAATCACAAACCATTTAGGGAAATGAAAATATTATAGTAAATAAAATGACACTAAAATTTAAAAAGTCCAATAAGTAGAACAGGAGATATGAGTTTTTAAAGTTTGAATTGAAAATAGCACCAAAAAGCACCAAGCGCTAATCGTGGGTAACTGGTTGTGCTACACCGAGTGAAAGTCAAAAGTTAAGGCCGACCCAGGGGCGGCTCCTCCACGTGGGCGGAGGAGAGTCGCCACACTGCTTTCTCGCAGTATTTAAATACCATTTTATGTTTCTGCTTCTCGCACTGCGAGAAAGCAGAAGCCAGGGTTTGGTTGGGGGCGGGCGGGGCGGCGTTCCGTCTCCAGGCAGGGGATGAGTGGCTTGCCCACTGTTGTGGTCGCTGACTGTTTGGTCGGCCCCAGGGCCGACCAAACCAGTCATGCACACTCTGCATTTTCTCTATGTAGGCTGCATGCAGCCTACATAGAGAAAATCGGCAGCTTACATAGAGAAAATGGCCTCCCCATAGATGCCTGTGGGGTCGTCGTCCTACCCAATCACAACGCTGCCATTGCAGCGTTGTGATTGGCTTAGGGGCGGAGAGGGAGGTTGCCTGCTTCCTGTACGGCACAGAGAGAGGAGACACGACGCGGGACAGGAGGAGCCCCCCGTCCCCCCGGCCACCCCACCCGTGAGTCATGCTGGCCGCGACTGTGCCGAGCACAATAGATTGTTGGTCCTGGTGGAAAGTTTTCCTTCTGACTTTTATGGAGAGAAAGTGGTCATCAACGAGTTGTCGGGGTGGCAAGCTGCAAGCTGGATCCGTTGGAGATCAAGGCAGAGATTCAGCTGAGATCAAGCTGGGATCTAGCTCATGGAATAAAAGCTAAGAGCTACGTGAAGGAAAAAGAAGAGAGCAAGATGAGAGAAAGAGGCTAGCACGCTACCAAGAGAAAGAAAAAAAGATTTTTGGAGTTCACGTTTTTAGGAAATAGAGGAGAGACAAAGGAAATATAGGACAGAGCCTTCGAGGAGAGTAAGGGGAAGAGACATCTTTTTTTCAGCAGTGTGCCATATAAAGCATGTAAACCATCATATTTATAAGCATAAATACACTTGAAGATAAAAAGGCAATTTTGATAATTAAAACAGTAAAAATCTTGCATTAATGACATTCTATAATTTCCAGCATAAATGGTTTTAAAATAAGAACCAAGTTGGTCAGAAAAGGCAAAACATCCATTTAAAACGTTACATTCTCATAGAGGTTTCTAATCACAATAGCACTCCTAATGAAATTTACAACTGCAAGGCACATTTCTGTCATGGTTAGTTTTTGTAAAAATTCTATTGCTAACCGATTTTGCTTAATCCTTGGCTGACACAACAAGGGAATTAAGAACATACCTCTTGGGCCTTAATATAGTGGAAAAAATAGAATAAAGTGGCATGTGCTCTGGTGTGTGGCATTATTGCAGTGATATGGTGGTAGGCCAGGCTGCTATCCACACTGTGGGGGATATTCTCAAGAACGTGCGATAATCATCGCCAAAATAGGCTAACGCAATTTTTCATATCACCGTCTATCGCGGGAAAATAACTCCGTGTTAACGTCGTATTCTCAACACGGCGGTAACATGCGATAGTTTCCCGATAACGCGTCAAATGTCCGCGATAAAATAACCGGGACGGCGATAAAAATCTAAACCCGAACGTGAAAAAAGTTGCGATGAGCCCAACTGCGATAAAAAATTCAGTGATAAGCAGCGCCAGGCCTGCAAGTCCCACAAGTCAGGCGGGAAAAACCACTATAAAAGCTGCAACGAAAAACACAAACAAAACACAAACTGCGAAGCACCATGGAGGCAGCCGGAGCAAGTACAGAGGACAACCATAACCCCAACAGCCCCACGGAGGACCAGCCTGGGACCTCGGGGTCAGGGAAGGGCAAGGAGAAGAAGAAGAGGAACCCGCGTTTCAGTACGCAGGAAAACCAGATCCTCATTACGGAGGTGATAGAACACCACCACCAACTGTTCATCACCTCTACTGTGTCATTGGCAACTAAAAATACAATATGGCAGTCCATCTTGGCCAAGGTGAATGCAGTCGGAGTGAAGAGAAGGGAAGTGGACGACTGCAAGAAGCGCTGGACTGATGTGAAGCGCAAAACCAAGCTGAAACTCGCAGCCAACCTGAAAGCAGCAATGCAGACTGGAGGTGGGAGTCCAGCGACACACCAGGAGCTGGATGAGATGGAGGAAATGGTGACCCGAGTCATCATTGGGGAGACGGTGGCAGGAGTTGGGGGACCGGACACTGCACAACATGACCTGAGCCAAAAGCAACAGGGTGAGTAACGACC
This sequence comes from Calotriton arnoldi, assembly GCA_963921515.1. Lineage (NCBI taxonomy): Eukaryota > Metazoa > Chordata > Amphibia > Caudata > Salamandridae > Calotriton > Calotriton arnoldi. The sequence continues at coordinate 1,009,693 of CAWUFW010006664.1, forward strand.
AGGGACTGGGGGGACGGGGGGAGATGGGCACAGGCACACATGCACAATTAAGTATAGCACATCTGCGGACAAACCATGCCCAAGAGTCACAACTCCGACCAAGAGACCAATTTACCCAAGTCTGCAATATCTCAGCACTGTATAAGCACAGAAGTGAAAGGCACACTGCCTGAAAGAGATAAGGGCCAGCCAAATCAGAGTTGAAGGGGCAACACACCCACAATGCAGCACACACACATAAGAATCAGAGCACCTCAACAGTGACAACAATGTGGTACAAACTGCAACACTTTCACAACAGAACAGAGGACACAACTGCTGCCGCTTGTGTGTAGAAAATGGCCATTCGCATTTGGCATAGCAGGAAACTGTGAGATGATAATGTACAAGTACAACCTCACATCCCTGATGGTGTAGAAATGTCAACTGTCCCGCATCAAATAGGCATCTCCTCACAAACAGTCACAATGTACATTGTCATGCAGTCTGTTAGTAAACTTGTACAATGCGTGAACATACATGTGAACACAATGTCAATCTGCATCTCCCCTTCACATTGCAGAGGGAGAATCAACACCTCCTGCAGAGCAGACCCAACAACTCAGCACTGATGATGAAGAGGACCTCCCCAACATCGACACCGACACCCTCCAACAGCTCACGGACAGCGTCGGCACCCCACCTCCAGGAGCAGGGCAGCCCAGCTGCATCGAGGAGACCCCACCCCCTGCACAGACCACACAGCAGGAAGCACCCACCACCACGGCTGTCTCCTAGGACCCCCACGACCAACACATGGCATTCCAACGCCGTGTGTTAGGGTGCCAGGAGAAGATGGCTGATCAGCTGCGGGTGGGGTTCGACCTCATGGCAGCCAAACTAGATGCCATACGTGGGTGTCTAAGTCCCATCAGGGACCACTTACAGTCCCTAACGGACATCCCACTGTCCGCTCCATGCTCTCCAACAATCCATGGCTGACATCGCTGGAGTCATGACTCTGAGCCAAGAACAACTGTCTAGTCAGAGTGGCTCCAGCGATGTCAGCCGGGAGTTGGGACACATAAGGAGAATGATGGAGAGCTTGGAGCGGATGCAGGCGGAATGAATGTTTGCCACAGCTGCACACCAGCGAGATGTAGCTGTGATCTTCCATGCCCTGCAGATCCTCGTCATGGCATTGCCGCCACAAGGCCTGGCGCGGATGAATGCTGCTGCTACTACTACTCCATCCACATCTCCGCCCCCTGAAGTGTCAGTGCCACACAGTGCAGCAGACATTCCACCTCCGGCCCCTGATGTGTCAGTGCCACACAGTGATGCAGACTAAACACCACCACCCACATGTGAGGCACCTGACACATCAGAGGACGAAGATGATGATGAATCTGGCTTTGTGGTTAGAATGAAGTGGTAGCATTCATCTCCGCCATATGGCCTGTTTCAGCTTGGTTCTGCCCTCTGCATCATGCCCTGGAATAACACCTTCCACTGTCTCCCGATACACTCAGCGACACTCACCTTGGACCTCGACATGGACTGCCATATTTTGTTTGGTTACCAGTGACACAGCAATCACACTGCGGACTGAAGTCTCCCTCTTCCGATGAACTTGTCAATCCCTAAAGGACTCTGGCTGGCCCTCCATGGGGCAACAATGTAAGGTGGGGTTTGCATGGCCCTGTACTGGTACAGCTTCAACACTCCACTGAATGCGAATAAAACATTCTAATTCACACAGATGTGTCATGGCTATGATCAATCAAGTATGAAAGTATGGATGAATGTAGGGACAGTGATTCCACAAAAAGGTACTCCCTGGGTAATGCTATCAATGCACATGTATGGCAGTGACCCAGATAGGCAGTGAGACACACATTGTCATTCAAATCAACACTCATCACAGTTGAATACAAGTGAAGGTGCGTAGACTTTATTAGCATATGCGTGTCAGTACGGGGAAAATAGGTGCCACAACATGCAGACCAATGCTGCAGTATGTCAGAATGAGGAACGTTGCCAAGCGCCGCTGTCCACTCCGGGGGAGTGCCTCACCTTTCACAGGTGTGTGTTAACCTGAGTTGTTGTCCGCTCATGTATTCGGAGTCCAGGCAAATGCAGCCATGTCCACTGTTGTCGTGGGATATGTGACCAGATCTCCAAGATGCAACAAGGTGTTGGGACATGTGCAATGGGTTCCATTCTGTTGTGGCTGCAGGTACGTAGTTACTCGTCCATGAAAGCGATTGCAGCTTCGTAGGCTATCATTTCCAACATGAGGTCGTTGTCGACTTTATCAAACAGGACGGCAAGGCAATCCATTAGCAGGTCCGGACAGATGTGCTGCGTCCACCCCCTCTCACCAATTAGCACTATAGCCCAATAGGGGAGCGGTACAATGTGATCACTGCACACGAGGAGTTGTGCAATCTCCCAGGTCCAGCTGCCAGCATGTATGCCAAGTATCAAGGCATCCCATAAACGGGTATCACGGTGACACTCCTGGTCGTGGGCCTACAGGGTGCGCACACACATGTCAAAATACAGTTCAGCCCCCGTCCTGTTGGATAGCCAGTCATCCATGGACCACTCGAATATGCACGAGCGACAATGCAATACAGGCTGAACGCAGGTACATTGGCAAGGCGGAAGCTTAGCCGGTAACTGATCCGCAGCACTGCCAATGGCAGTGCCCCCAGTAAATGCAGCATACGTGCACGGTACAGTTCCATGTGACAGGGGTTGTGCATGTGTCCGGGATGTTCTGCCATTGCGTTAGTGGCTCTGGTTGAATCGGCACTGTTCTGACCTGCACCAGTTCTGTGGATGAAATGCCACAGCTCGGATCAATGAGTTGTTTTAGTGTGCAACGGTTGGACGCCTGGGATGGTGTGGGAGTAAGTGTGAAGGCCATTCCATGCAAGATAACTTCAAGCAAGGACTTCTGTGTGTGGGGTGTGTATATGTTGGTCTTTCGTCGGGCTGTGCGTAGTGTGGGAGTCGTCATCAGCTGCTATAGTATCTGTCCGGGTTGCCGGGCACATGCAATTCCGAGGTCGGAGGTGCAGATGTGCTTCCGCCTGATAGTTCAGACAAAGGAGCTTTCATCCCTAATGTTAGTTTGTCATCTGCTTGCATTCAGGAAATGTGATGTGGCTTGTTGGGGGTGGGGTGGGATGTGTGCGACTTTGGGATTCATGTTTGACATGTCTTGCATGTGGCAAATGAGCGGCATCACTGTGTGTTACGTTGCCACACAGCTGCTCCTCCCGCCCCCTGAGCCTATTTACTTGTGTGCGCTGCACAGTTGCATCACTTGCACTCCTACGGCACACCATTGTCATGCCTGTCTGCGCATGTCCACAAGCCTGACAACGACACTGTGATGTTGGCGATTGAAGGTGGGCGGCCATGTGAGTGTAGGCCTATGGTAAGGATAGGGCGGACACAGATGTAGAGTTCATGCCTGGCTGAACTCGCGCTGCGATAAAGGCTAGGCATTTGGCTCATGCTGCGGCAATACAGATACACACAACACTTGGCATGTATGAGCCAAGACCCGGAGCGGTCTTGCGCTCCTTCATTTCTCCGTTCGTGCGAGCCCGCCCTCCGGGTGCATGCTACATTGCAACATTGTCGATTGCGGGCCGGGTGGCGCCGACACTACAACAGAGACACACGCATTTGTCACTTCCTTGTCCAGGCCAGCACTGAACCACGCCCAGAGCCCCGGGCAAATTTTTCACACCCCTACGCTGGACTGGCATACGCCGGCCCAGCCCACTCCGCTTACGCTTACAGGGAGGGACGACAAAGCTACTTGTCCAAGGTCTTACCCACTGCCTGAGGTGACATGGTTGCGCCCGCTGTCCACAGCACAATGTAATGTGGTAGGGCACGGGCCCATCATGCATACTTAATGACCACACGGACACAATTAGATAGATAGTGGAACTGGCTACGGGCATGTGCGCCCGGCCCCTTTTTATTACCAGGGTCACATGTCCACTGATGCCTGTGCTGGATGGGTGTGGGGTGAGTGTAAGCCAGCCCTCAGGGAGTGGTTGGTGCTGGCAACAACTAGAACAGTGATCATCGGATCACACACACAAGACTCAATCATAAAGGGTCCATGACTTGTGGTGCACTGAGGTAGGGGCACCAGCTCTGACATCACACACACAAGACTCAATCCTAAAGGGACCATGACTTGTGGTGCACTGAGTTAGTGGCACCTGAAGCGCTCAGCGAGTGTGCAGCCAGCGATGATGGCATGTCCTTGCAGGTCAGGATTGGTTTCGATATGTGTGAGCCCTGCTGACCGCAGTGTAGGCCGGAGGCAGCGGACAGCAAGGGCCCACAGCCACGTGGCATTGACTTGAGCTGCACAGAGTTAGTGGCACCTGAAGTGCTCAGCGGGTGTGCAGCCAGCTATGATGACGTGTCCTTGCAGGTCAGGATTGGATTCAATATGTGTGAGCCCTGCTGACCGCAGTGTAGGCCGGAGGCAGCGGTCAGCAAGGGCCCACAGCCACGTGGCGTTGACTTGAGCTGCACAGAGTTAGTGGCACCTGAAGCGCTCAGCGGGTGCGCAGCCTGCAATGATGCGTCGTCCGGGCGGGCCGCACTGGAAGCAATGTCTGCTGCCTACTGGACTGCGCCATAAATAAATCAAGACTCAATTTGAATTGGGGGACCTGCTGACCACAGTGTAGGCCGAAGGCAGTAGTCAGCACACACATTACTCCGCGGTGCTGCGCCGCAGGGTGCGCTGGGGGCCTGTGTCGCGGGAGCCAGTGATCGGCTGAGGAGGCTGGCGGTCATGGCGGCGGACTCATGGCAGGGTGAGGGGCGCCGCCCTCGCAGACGTGTTGGCCTTCCCAGAAGTGAACCACGCCCAGAGCCCCGGCCTATTTATTCACACTCCTACGCTGGACTGGCGTACGCCGGACAAGCCCACTCCGCTTACGCTTAGAGGGGGGGACGACACAGCTACATGACCGAGGTCTTCCCCACTGCCTGAGGTAACATGGTTGCGTCCACTGTCCACAACACTACAAATACCAGCAGTATATGTCCACATGGACATGTCTGTGCTCTGCATACTGAAGTCTGTCCAGCACATCACCGCCACACTTGGCATTGTGCACATTCTTTTTCATGGGTGACTTGCCTCCTTCACACATACTTGATTCCCACCTCTCCCCACATTCTGCAATTGTGTGGCTGAGGGGCCATGCCGTTTTCGGAAGGTCTGCTGTCTTGTTCTGCGCTGCCTCGGTGGTAGTCCGGGGAGGGGGCCTAGGGGTGGTGGCGGTGGGTGTTGTGGACCTCTTGGGTCTCCGAGCTGCATGATCAGTAACTACATGTGTTGGTCTTCAGATGTGGCTCTGGGCTGGGCTCCCTTTCATACTGCAGGTTGTCGTCCTGCTTAACACCAGTAAAAGGCAGGTGTTAAATCCCTGCTGCTAACGCGCCTTATCGCCTTATTTTGGATCGCATCGCAGATCTGGCTGGTCGTTGAGAATATCGCAAAGTGGTGTTTTCGTGTTTTTTTGCACGGGAACGCCTACTCTGCATATCATTAGAGTTAGTTGTCGCTCTCATCCGTGGCGATGTTCTTTGCGGAAGCTATCGCTGGAAAACTGGCGATATCGGCAGTTTGCACCAGCTTCAGAATAGGGCTATAAATCTATCGCCACTTTTGCGGCACTAAGGTGCCGATAAATCGGCGATGAGTCCTTGAGAATATGCCCCTGTGTCGGAAAAGCAACTTGACAATGGATTAAGTTTAATCTAAAATATGTTAAATGAAACCAATCATTTACGTTCTCAGTCCATCCCAAATACGGTTAGATGGATTTAGCTGTTGAAATGTGCAAATAAAAACTCAACTGTCTTCATATTCAAGGCGCCCCTTAATTTCTCCTTCAAACGATAATCCGTGTGGCAGGATTTCACGATAGATTTAGCATTGAGTAAAATATGATTTGGGATCGTAAACATTTCTATAACGCCCGGTCTGTGGAAACATGATATTACATGCATCAGCCTGGGTATCTTACTCACATTGTCTTGGGATAGGCAGTCTGCCATGCATGCTCTCACCAAATCTGCCTCTGGATTTTGCCAGCACTTGATACATAAAAGTAGTGGTGCGATATTTATCTGGTCGCCTATGCAAGGTAGACCCAGCTCCTTGTGACATAAAATTTGCAGTATTCTTTGGGACAGCAAGCATGCTGCATGTAAATCCATTTTCTATGCAGTGTCGCATGTCCACTTTTTGGTATCTCCATACCCAGCCCAATATAGGGCAGCAGAGGAGTATTTAGATTTGTGCAAGGCTATCATCGCCGCCAAAGGTTTATGTTTAAGATGTCCTTGCAAAGCGAAAAATGGCCTCCAAGTTCCTACCCATTTGTTGTGACTTCATATGAAGGTGTACTTTCCTTTTTAAGTAAGATCGGCATAAGAATTGCTCCTATTCCAACACTACTAGTAATTTTGGTTTTGGCAGGGGCGGGCACCCCAATATTCACCATTTGGCACCTAATGGAGCAAAATGTGTCAGATGATGCAGTATAGGTCACATAATATGATGGGACAAAGCATGCAATGGTTAGTAAAGAGGAAAGGGGCAGAGGGAGGGAGCATTCAGAGATGAGGTATACAGAAATCCTGTGTGCAAAGAGAGATGGGGAACGGTTAGACAAACATAGTCAGAATGTGAAATAAAAACAGCGGGAGAAATGGGACAGGCAGAAAGAGATATAGGAAATACAAAGAGAAAGGCAGCATAAGGTGTTGAAGAGATACACAAAAGATAGGGCATTCATCAAGAGATAAGTCATACCAACGATTAGATAAAGAGCTAGAGAGAGAGAGAAAGAGAAAGAAGAAGAAAGAGCAAGACAGGTAAAACAAGTAGATGGGACACAGTTTTCTTGACTAAACAAATATAACTCTCCTAGCTAATACACTACTCCTCTTAAAAACCTTCTCTCAACGTTTCAAAACCTTACACAGAAGCCATTTTCACGTTCAATATGTATTTGATGTTCCCTAATAATATACTTCAGAGCTATTGCCAATGTCAGTTCTAAATTAGCGTATGTCTCTTACTGGTAAAACTAATTTGAGCGTTTAAGGTCTGCTCACATTCTGTAAAGTTTTCAACCTTGTATGAGTTTACAAGACTTAGGGGCCGATTCCGATCTGGGTCGGAAAGCTCTCTGACCGATCCGGATCCGGATTGTTTTCCGACCGAGCCGGACCCCAGCAGTCCGACCGAACGAGTACGATGCAGCCGTATGCTGCCGGACTCGGTTCGGTCGGACTCCCATTGAAGTCAATGGGAGCCGGTCGTACGACGTGTACATGGGCTCCCATTGACTCAATGGGTACGTTGCGCACAAGGGGGCCCCCTGTAGTGGGTACGCGTTGGTGCCATCCGCACCGTACACGCATGTATAGGGGGACCCATGGGTACCCCCTGTGTCCGACTCGTACGTCTACGGGTGAAGGGGGGTCCAGCACGGACCCCCGAAGTCCGCGTCAGGGTGCTTTATCGCGTCGGAGGCTCCGACTCGATCCGGCTGTCCGGATCGTGCATCGTACTGGCTCGGTCGTAAAACGTCTCCATTGCGCGCCACGAATCGAGTGCGAACAAGTCGGACGGAGCGGTTCAGACCCGGAAACGAGTCGGTCGGCGATTTCGCGTTCACTCGCATCATACTTGCTCGCTCGGACGACTGTACGAATCGGTCAGAAACACAGCCTCCGACTCAGATCCGGTAAAGCCGAATCCGATTCGGAGCCCTACCGACCGAGATCGGAATCGACCCCTTTCTTGTGTAAATGTGTGAAAATGAAAGTCCTATAAAATGTGGGGTCTGGTGTGTGAAAGGCTTTGGATTCGCAACGCCAGTATAACTGACTTTGAGAATGCAAAGTCTTAATTCACAATGCACAAAATCACTTTGTGATCCATAATTGCTATTAAGAATAGCAGTACACACACTAAGCTACCTGCAAATTGTGAGGGAAAGGGCATGGATGTGGGACGATCTTTATCCATTGCAACTCGCAGTGTTATGCACAAATGATTTGAAATCTTTTTTGCAGTTGCAAAGCATGGAATAGATAGCGTCTGCCAAGAACAGGTGGCAACCGTTGTAAAGTGTAAACTATATATTTTTTGACAGCTTACATTGTGCTTGCACAGGCGGAGGATATTAAGAGGAGAGGGCAGCTGACCCACATACCGCAGCATGCTCTCACCGATGCCATGTCACAATGTGCCACTAGTTGCGGCGTTCCAACCCCTTCTAAGAGACAGGGGTTGCAATGCAAGCACATTGCAAATGGTGCAAGGGGAGTCTGCAGTCCATGCAGGCCTCCATCATCATTCGTTACTTTCCACAAACTAATTCACATACTAATAATATTTATGAGGGGGACTTGTGAATCTTTGTGAAAAGTCCCTTTGCACTTACAGAGATTCGAAAATGCCTCATATTGCAAACGTTGTGGCAGGTCAGGCTGCACTCCAATTAATTCGGCTCTGACCGGCCTCTTTGTGCAAGAGGCCCTGAGTTTTACAAGATTTGCTATAGCTTTAGTCTTTAATGAGGCTTTCTAAATGTGTTGTAAATCTATTAGGGTGAAATAGAAGAAGACAGACAGCAAAAGAGTGACAAAGTACACCACTGGAAGCATAAGGCACAGCCAGCCATTAATGGTTCTTTTGTTAAGGGAACAAGTCAGGAGAAAGTTTTCTCACACTGTTCTCTTGGTGAAGCTTCCATATATGCCTTTATCATCATAAGAGGATTTTACAGTAGGAAAGCTGTAAAAGGAGAACCAGTTTTCTGGATAAACCGCACCGAAAACACATTTCCCTCACTTGTTAGGGATGGTGCTAAGACCCTTTGATTTTAATAAAATTATATAATTATTTACAGGGGCTTTCAGCAAGCCCTCTTTATCCAATGGTCTGTTATTGTATCATTCACATTTTTTTTCCACCGACTACGCTATAGAGTGGGCAGTCAAAATATCGAATTTTAAATATCGACCTACACTAATATCGAGTTTTTAATATCGTAGGGACAGAATATCGAAGTCAAGAATATCGTTGCCCAGAATATCGACTTTAAGGTAAGTAATATCGATTTTTTTTTATATCGAAGTAAGTAATATCGAAGCCATTAATATCGTTAGCAAAAAATATAGTTGTTAATAATATTGATTTTTTTTAGTGTTATGTATTTTATATGTATGTTTAACATTTTTTTAAAGTTTTTTCATTATTTTTAAATATATGTATTAAATGTTTAGAAAATAGTAATTTTTTTTAAAGGAATTTTTGCGTTTTAGTATCAGAGCGGGTTGTGGGTTTATAGGGGAATAGGGTGGGAAGTAATTTAATTATAATTAATTAATTAATATGTTTTTATTTATTGTTATTCATTGATAATTTATTGTTAATTAATTATTAATTGGTAAGTAATTTATATTAATTGGTTAATTTATAATTATATTAATTATAATTAAGTTATTATTAATTTTTATTTTTTGTTATTGTTAATTACTTTATTGTAAATTAATTATTAATTGGTAATTAATTTTAATTCATTGATTAATTGGTAATTACATTAATTATGTTATTTTTAATGTGTAGCAGGTTGTGGGTTTATAGGGGAATAGGGTGGGAAGTAATTTAATTATAATTAATTAATTAATATGTTTTTATTTATTGTTATTCATTGTTACTTTATTGTTAATTAATTATTATTTGGTAAGTAATTTATATTAATTGGTTAATTTATAATTATATTAATTATAACTAAGTTATTATTAATTTTTATTTATTGTTATTGTTAACTAATTTATTGTAAATTAGTTATTAATTGGTAATTAATTTTAATTAATTGATTAATTGGTAATTAAATTAATTATGTTATTTTTAATGTGTAGCGGGATTGTGGGTTTATAGGGGAATAGGGTGGGAAGTAATTTAATTATAATTAATTAATTAATATGTTTTTATTTATTGTTATTCATTGTTAATTTATTGTTAATTAATTATTAATTGGTAATTAATTTATATTAATTGGTTAATTTATAATTATATTAATTATAATTAATTTATTATTAAGTTTTATTTATTGTTTTTTTTTTTTTCTTTTTTTTTTTTTTGTTCTCATTCACCGCCAACCTCACTACACTTCGCACCCAGAGAAAAAGTAGGGAGTTAAAGAAAGGACCCTCCTACTAATATCAAACATGCATGGGTGCCAGTGAATACCAGGTGAGATAACTCTTCTACACAGCTCCAAGAGCAAGATGGCAATCATCCGGTCACTTCCCGAAGGGAACCGGAAGTGACCCGACTTAACCAAGAGAGCATTGAGGCAGCATAATCATAGGACAAAGGGGGAAAAAAAAAAAAAAAACCCTAATCACTGTCCACTGAGCCCAAACACACTCGCAGTAAATCCCAGAAAGCTGTCCTCTTCTTGCTACAGGTTCTAGCCAGATCCAACTTGGAAACCTCAAACACTGAGGAAAGCCAGTCCACAAAGGAAGGAGGCATGGATTCGGTCCATCTTTTACAGATTTGTCTTCTAGCCAACAAAATAGCATAAAAAAGCAGCAATCTGGATGGACCGGAAACTTGATATGTGAAGCCAAAGATGATCAAAGAGAGGTCAATGTGCAGAGGGTAACCCAAGATGTTGGCCAAGTAATTTTCAACACTGGCCCAGAATGAAACCAGGGCAGGGCAGTCTTTAAACATATGGATATCTGAAGCTAGAGCCAGTCCACATTTCTTACAGCAGACTGGTGACCCCTTAGTAAATTTAGAAAGTTTTTGGGGAGAGAAATAAGCCCTATGGATGGTAAAAAGGTGGTTCCTCTTCAGCCAAGCTGGTTTAACTGCCTCATACAAAATCTTACAAGAATTCTGCCAAAGGTCATTGCAGTTATAAGCAGGTAAGGAGTCGCCCCACAGTTCTGTAGCCAAATTAAATTCCCCATCTACAGCTTCAATTAGGGCTTGATACCAAAAGGAGACCTCCTTCTTCCCGGCTGGCCTACTCACAAGCTGATGTTCCAAAAAACAACCTCCTCCTACTGGGAACTTATGAGATAGCTGGGATTGAACCCAGCTTTTCAGCTGGAGAAATTTAAACCTTGAAAGGCCGTCCCCCACTCTACCTCTAAGTTGCTCCCAAGAAAGAAGACAGCCATCTTGAACCAGATCCCCCAAACTACCAAACCTGCTTTTTTTAAAGGCATTGCCATCCTGTCTCTCAGGCACTCCGGGCCACCAGGAGATTCCCAAAGGGGCGCTGAGCTAGAGAAATAAGAAAGCTTGACTGTTACCCTGAAAAGAGCCCAGGTTTTAGCAAGGCCTTGCAAGACCTTTAGCTTGACCTTCTTCAAAAACTTGGGGTCACCAAATTTAAATAAAAAACCCTCCACAGGTAAGTTGGCCCCCCTAAGCATGGCGAGGAACATTGCCCCAGCGCCAGTACTAACCGGCATTTTCAAAAGCATGCTTGAGTGTGTGAACTGAAAGGCCCAGGCATAAAACAAAAGATCTGGCAAGGCTAGGCCGCCTTTCTCCCTCCTCCGCCTCAACTTGATCCACGCTATTCTCGAAGATTTATAAGCCCACACGAAGGAGTTAATATCCCGCTGTAGCTTATTGATAGCGGATTTTTCGAAGTGAAGAGGAATACAATTAAAAAGAAAGGTGACCTTTGGGAGTATTGACATCTTCACGATGTTGACTCTCCCAAGAATAGATAAAGGAAGGTGAACCCATGATTTCAACTGCCTCCGGATTTCTCTTGCTACCCGGCTCAAATTGATCTCCGAAATCATGGAAATCTCTTGGGCTATGCTAATCCCCAAGTATCTCATTTTAAAGCTAATCTGGTGCTGATGTTGATGTTGAGGCCCCTCAAGATTCCAGGCCATAACCTCTGTCTTTGAGGCATTAATCTCATAACCTGACACAAGACCAAATTCCTGAGCCAGCTGAATTACTGCTGGAAATGCTGTTTGCAAGTTCGTCGACAGAATTAAAATATCGTCGGCGTAAAGTGCAACCTTCCTCTCCCACTCTCCATACTTAAACGACTGGATGTTACCATCGTCCCTAAGCCGTTGAGCAAAGGGCTCGATATATAAATCAAAAAGGAGAGGGGAGAGTGGACAGCCCTGCCTGGTCCCCCTCGTAATCTTAAAGGGGTCGGTAGTATTACCATTAACAGACAGTCTAGCAGTTGGTTCCTGATAAATCAGCTGGACAGTGCGGCGAAACTTTTCCCCAAGATTAAATTTCACCAGGGTTTCTGCCAAGTAGGTCCAATTCACCCTATCGAACGCCTTAGTGGCGTCGAGAGTCATAGCTGCTAGAGGGAGTGAATAAGTAGAAGCCAGATCAATTGCTCCGATGAAATCATAAGTAAGATCTGATAGTTGACGTCCTTTAACAAACCCCTTCTGGTCCAAATGAAGGATATCCCCTACCATCTGACCCAGTCTAGCAGCTAATATTGAGGCGAAGATCTTGTAGTCGGCATTTAAAAGTGAAATGGGCCTATATGAGCCACAACAAGAGGGGTCTTTACCAGGCTTCAAAATCAATATAATTATGGCATCGTTCCAAGAGGCTGGGAGCTTTAGGCCATCCTGTAAAATCTGATTGAATAGCCTCGTCAGGATCGGAACGATAATATCGCTCAAATGTCTATAGAGCTCCGCTGGGAGCCCATCTGGACCCACCGCTTTCCCGTTCCGACTCTGTAGAATGGCCCCCCTGACCTCCTCCTGAGTGAATTCTTGATCTAGATATTCCCGCTGATCAGAATTCAAAGAGGGAAGAGAAATGTTATCCAGCCAACTCTTAGCGATAGAGTTATCCACCCTTTTGTCCTCTTGATAGATATCCTGGAAGAAAATCTGAAATGCTTCACAGATTTCTTCGTCTGAGGATAAAGTCGCACCCCCGCTAGAGATTCCCTTAACATAGTTCCTTGCCCGATCTGATTTAGTTTTCCAAGCAAGGAGCTTACCTGCCCCTTCCCCATACTCAAAGTGGGCGATTTTACTGGCTTCCCACCTGCGCATGAGCCTGGTATGTAATAGATTTCCTAACTGATCCTTTAAATTATTAATAACATTTTGCCGAGCTTGCAGGGTTTCGGAAGAAACCTGGGAGTTCAGGTCTACTTCTGCAGCCTTCAGATTAGTTTCGATCTGTGAAATCTCCTCTTTATATTTTTTATTTCTATAAATTGACCTGCTTGTAATTTGCCCCCGCCAAAAAGCTTTAAGGGAGTCCCAAACAACTGAAATCAAAGCTGAGTCTAAATTAATCCTCAAAAAGCTTTCAGTTTCCTGCAATAAGAACCCAATCTCCTGATCTTCCAAAAGCAAAGCTCGATCGAAGGACCATGACCTATTGAAATTGGGGAATGGAAACTCTAATCTCATCAAAATACCAGAATGGTCTGAAAGATGAGGGGCCAAATATACAATATCCTTTACTCTGCTCTTTAAAGAATGACTAACCAAAATGTAATCAATTCTAGATTGGTGGTGATATTTATAATTCCTGTATGAGACTCCTAACTGCTGTCCTGCTCTTTCCCTCCAGATGTCAAAAAAGGCGTACTGCTTCATTGCTACCAAAAGGAAATCCCGTGATTTACAAGGAGCCTTAGCTCTGTTATTTGGTGATTTATCTAATAGGGGATTCAAGACAATATTAAAATCGCCTGCTAGGATAACAGGGTCAGGGAAATCTAGCAAATGAGAAAAGATAGACTTCAAAAAGGAAGGATCATCTTGGTTGGGCCCATAATAGCCCACAACTGTGAGCAAGATCCCCATGATAACTGCTTTCACAATGACCCACCTGCCACCTGGGTCAACAAGCTGTGCCAGAATACGAGCATTAACTGATTTTTTAAACAAAATCAAGACCCCTCTTATATTTGCAGTTTGTCTAGTACAGACATAAGAGCCGACCCACCTTCTATTCTTAAGAAGACTATCTATTTCTTCTTTGAGTAAATGTGTTTCCTGGAGGATAATGACTTGCGCGGGAGAATCCGCCAAATACTGCATAACCTTATCTCTTCTGGGTCTTACGCGCAGTCCATTAACGTTCCAGGACAGAAATCGTACCGAACTCATGGCGGATCCTCCCAACTCCAAGTCTCCATACGGGAAAATTGAAAGAACCAATACCAGCACCAGCACCAGAAAAACTCAATATTTTTAACTGTAATCCTTGAGGTTGGCAAACTTACAAAAAGGTGAATGAGAAAACTTTTTGAATTTTAACCCACTTCCCACCCCAGCACCCGTGCCCATGCAAGCCCACCCCCACCCCTGGAGAACCCTTACCCCGATTATCTGGACAGAGGGTCCAGAAATTGCATCCCGGAACCACCCGCCCCACCTACTAATAACGAAAGAGAAAGCCCTACGTAGAAATCTATATGTGTGAATGCTAAATAATTGTGATACTTAACTTTCCTTTTAAACTATCTATATATCTTTGTACTTTTTATATTCTTTTTTCCTTCTATTATTCAGCCTTCTCTTTAATGACAAACTTAAAGCTAGCACACTCCATGCAACATACATCTATTTAGATTGCTAATCTTTATTCCCAAACCAGGTCGAGTTCTTAGGGGCCCCCTTACTAATCAGATCCAGCAGCTCGTCCGCCTCCTGAACTGATCTCAAATTATGCATCCTATTATTATGCATTACTTTCAGGAAGGCGGGGAACTTCAACTGGGCCACGGCACCGTGTTTCCTAAACTCTTCTAACTTACTTCCCAACTCCCACTGTCTATCCAATGTGATCCTGGAAAGGTCGGAGCGTATTTCAAAAGAGAACTCCTTAGCCTTCAATGTTTTCGTTTTTAATGCTAAATTTAGAATCTTCTCTTTTAGTGCAAATGTAAGAAAGTTAACTAAGATCTTTCTAGGCTTGGACCTATTAGGATTCCTACGAAAGGGGTCTCTATGAATCCTCTGTATATCCAAACTTAGTGACTCTTCTGAGTCTTCTAACTGGAGGGAGACCTTAAGTAGGGAAACAATATAGGATCTAAGATCTGAACCCTCACTCCCCTCTGGAATATTCAAAAGACGCAAGTTGTTCCTGCGGGCATTATTTTCCAACATTTCCATTCTTACACGAAGGTCTGCCCCCTCTTTCCTTAGTGACAAAATATCCGACTTTGCCGTCCCCAAGTCTGCCTTTAGCTCTCCGACATTATTTTCTAAGACAACCGTCCTTGAGTTCAGCAAGTCCACCTTTTTCTCCAAAGACTCGCAGAAACTTCTGATCTCTGCTTGATTGCTCGCCGACACCGCGAAACCCTTCTTTATGTCTTCAGACAGTGTTCCAAAAAGAGCTTCCAGAGCTGAGGGTGGAGGCGGAAGTATAGAGGTCGAGTCAGAACCAGAACCAGAGCCAGAGTCAGTAACCTCCCGTTCCTCACCCGTATCGTTGTTTGATTCTACTGATGATTGAAGTTGGGATTGGAATTGGGGCAGGGTCTGAGGTTGGGATTGAGAGTGCCCTAGTGAGGTGCTGGCAGAATTAATAATAACAGAGTTAGTAATAGCAGAGCTGATAGAGCTAGCTTCTAGCACCGTGCAATCAAGGGTAATATTCGAGTTTCCCTGCGAGTTGATTGGAAACTCCATAGTTTTACTAATTTTACTAGTTGCTGCAGCCAATGATAATATGGCAGATGCTGGAGAGTTTTGAGTGACTGTGATCCCTCTAAGGGCTTCGCTATGTGCACCAATATCCAAAACCTCTGGTTGAACCCTAAAATACGAGCGAAGTGAGGGGGTAACCTTAACTGGTTCACTAGCCGGTAACTTTTTAAGTCTCCTGGACTTTATGGATCTATCTTTAACAAAATAGGTCTGGAAGGCCGTACTACTAGGTGAAGGTAAGAGTGAAGAAGACGCACTTGGCAACAATATATCGGTAGAGACTTCAGGCGCCTTTAAGGGAGCCTTATTGGCGTTGTTAATATCAGCTTTACGTGAATCTTCAGGGGCTTTATTGATGGTATTTACATCCTTGTTAAAGTTAGAGTAAATCTCAAAACCTGCTTTTTTATGCCTCTTGCCTCCCCTTTTAATAATTGACGCTGATTGTAGCCCTTGTAACAGGGAGGGGCAAACCTCTTGGGGCACTCGATTTTCAAAAACTAAGGCCTGCTGTGGCCTCCGGCCACCAGTGCCCCCCTCGATCCCCCCTGTACCTGTTCTCGGCAGAGAGACCGAAGCCTCACCAGTACCTTCCTGCCGGATTTTCTCACTCCTCCGATCACCAGCCTGGAAGAATCCGCTGATGCTGGCGCTGCCACTCTTCACCTGGAGGTGACCGCGAGCAGCCACTCTGCAACCCCGCCGGAGCTCCAGGGCGGCCTCAGACCAACGAGGCGGAAAAAGGAGGCGTCTTCCCACCTCACCACAACACATCCCCCGCTGCAACACCGCGTGGAGCAGCGGAACACGAGCTCAAAAAAGACTCCGAACCCGGACGAGCCCGGGAAAATCAACCTAATAGCATCCGGCAAATCGTTAGTTAAGCTAGAGCCAGCAGGTAAGCCAACGGTGGGCGCAGGAGCTCCGGGAGCAAGCGACCGCTCAGCATGCAGCCGCCATGTTCTCCCCCCAAAACACCCCCAAGTTTTATTTATTGTTATTGTTAATTAATTTATTGTAAATTAATTATTAATTGGTAATTAAGTTTAATTCATTGATTAATTGGTAATTAAATTAATTATGTTATTTTTAATGTGTAGCGGGTTGTGGGTTTATAGGGGAATAGGGTGGGAAGTAATTTAAATATAATTAATTAGTTAATATGTGTATATTTATTGTTATTGATTATTAATTTATTGTTAATTAATTATTAATTGGTAATTACTTTTTATTAATTGGTTAATTAAAAATAATATTAATGATAATTAATTTATTATTATTTTTTATTTATTGTTATTGTTAATTTATTGTTAATTCATTATTAATTGGTAATTAATTTTTATTAATTGATTAATTGATAATTAAATTAATTGTGTTATATTTTTATGTGTAGCGCGTTGTGTGATAATAGGGGAATAGGGTGGGAAGTAATTTAATGTTATTTAAGTAAATATTAATTTAATTTAATAGGTATTTATTAATAATTATTTGGTTAAATAATTATTAATATGTTATTTATTTAAAAAAATAATAATTTATAAGTATGTTAATTTAACCCCTACGATATCCTACATTTTCCCTACTGTTGCACTCACTGGAGTGGGAATAGTAATTTTTACCCCTACGCTATCCAACACTTTCTCTACTGTTGCACTCACTGGAGTGGGAATAGTAATTTTTACCCCTACGCTATCCAACACTTTCCCTACTGTTGCACTCACTGGAGTGGGAATAGTAATTTTTACCCCTACGCTATCCAACACTTTCCCTACTGTTGCACTCACTGGAGTGGGAATAGTAATTTTACCCCTACGCTATCCAACACTTTCCCTACTGTTGCACTCACTGGAGTGGGAATAGTAATTTTTACCCCTCCGCTATCCAACACTTTCCCTACTGTTGCACTCACTGGAGTGGGAATAGTAATTTTACCCCCATGCTATCCAACACTTTCCCTACTGTTGCACTCACTGGAGTGGGAATAGTAATGTTTACCCCCCCCCTACGCTATCCAACACTTTCCCTACTGTTGCACTCACTGGAGTGGGAATAGTAATTTTAACCCCTACGCTATCCAACACTTTCCCTACTGTTGCACTCACTGGAGTGGGAATAGTAATTTTTACCCCTACGCTATCCAACACTTTCCCTACTGTTGCACTCACTGGAGTGGGAACAGTAATTTTAACCCCTACGCTATCCAACACTTTCCCTACTGTTGCACTCACTGGAGTGGGAATAGTAATTTGATTTCCTAAGTTTTTATAAGTTAATAAAATAAATATTAAAACATATTAATAAGTAAGTATATATATTATATATTATATACCCGGAAGTGGAACATAACACAGTTCCTCACTTGCAGTAGTAATTTTGTCATCTATGTATTAGTATGCCCCTGCAATCTTAGATATGTAGGAAGTACTACCCACATGGTTAAGAAAAGAATTATGGAACACCTGAGGGCCATCAATAACACTGACTTACATTATCCGATTGCCAGACATTTTCAGGAGTGCCATCAATCTAACAGTTCTCTTCTCAGGTTTTTTGCCATTGAGCAGATTAGCTTGGGTAATAGAGGTGGCAATAGGGAATTAGCTCTTAGGAAAAAAGAATCTAAGTGGATTTTGGAGCTAGAAACTAGATTCCCTGGGGGCCACAACCTTGATGAGGAGCTTGCCACACATCTCAATGAGAAGTAACTGGATGTCCTTCCATGATATTGATTGTTACTTTGTATGTTTCACTGTTACATTGGTTTTAAGAATCTGTATATATTGTATATTGAATTGGTACTTACTATGTTTTCTGTCTTATTCTCTTTTCACAGGAGGAAAGGAAGGGACCCACCACACTGCATGGTCACTTCACGGGTTCCCTACCCTTTTCTTCCCCGGGCTCGGGTGAACACTGAATTAAGATAAGAGACTTTTTAATCAACTGTAACCGTTTAATCTCCCTTTTGAACTTAATTGACTCACATTTGTATTTTCACTGTATAGAACGTAGATTGGACTTAGACACTTCTTAGCAGCCACTTGGCGCATAAACATCACTGTCACTAAGGGGTCGATTCCGATCTCGGCCGGTAGGGCTCCGAATAGGATTCGGCTTTACCGGATCCGATTCGGAGCCCTTTTTCCCGACCGAATCGTACGCGGGTCCGGCCGAGCGAGTACGATGCGGAGTCGCCGACCGACTCCGTCCGGGCGACCCGACCGCTCCGACCGACTCGTACCCGGATCGTACCGCTCCGACCGACTCGCTCGGACCCAATTCGCACCGCGCAATGGAGACGTTTTCCGGCCGGGTAAGTACGATGCGCACCTCGACCGCTCCGACCGACTCGCGCCGTCCGACTCGAACTCGCTGTCGGAGCCGTACTTTGGGGGTCCGTGTCGGACCCCCTGTACGCGTACCCGTGCGAGGCGCACACAGGGGGGACCCATGGGTCCCCCCTACCTGTGCGTGTGCGCCGCGGGCGCCCGCGGCGTACTCGCTGTAGAGGCGCCCTTGTCTGCCTCGCACCCATTGAGGCAATGGGAGCCCGCGTACGCGTTGTGCGACCGGCTCCCATTGAGTTCAATGGGAGTCCGACCGACTCGTGTCCGGTGGCATACGAATGCATCGGACTCGTTCGGTCGGACTGCACGGGTCCGATTCGGTCGGAAATTTCTCCGGGTCCGGCTCGGTCGGAGAGATTTCCGGCCCGAATCGGAATCGACCCCATAGTATCCATTAATTTGGTGGTAATCAGTGATCCTACTACATAGGTACTGGTATATAACCATGTCTTGAGCCACTGTATCAGAGATGTGATGTTACCAGGGCACTAGTCCAAATATACATCGTATCAAAAGAGGCATGAATCTGTTGAGCACTGGCTTGATAATTTGATGACCATTGGGGCTTTCAAACATTGCACTAGGTTCATCTAAGCCACTAGCGCGATATCATAAATTTTGTTTCAAAATTTTGTTTCATTATTGCGAGATACTGACACCTGCTTATAATTTTCTGTCACAATGTTTCTGCGAGGTACAACTATGCCCGTAGTAATAATAGACTATATAATTTTCTACTTATAGATGCACGTTACAAAATGGCCGACATGGTTTACTTACTTTGTGAGTGTGATGTACAGTAGTCCTTTGTCCATGTCGTATGTTGATTTATGCACGCACTTCCTGAATGGCTCTTTGTGTGATCAAGACATTCATTGTCGAAACGCGTAACGTTAAGAGCAATAAAGAGCATTCTGCCTTGCACCGGGTCTTTTGAGAGTGCGTTTTACTTTCTTCAACTCGTTGGATTACTATTGTCCGGACTTGGGTTTACCGGCACCACGCACCATCTGACTACGGGCTTGTTCCCGGAAAGACCCACTTTCTGGTTTCGAATTATATATTATATGTATATGTTTAATGTATTTTCAAATTATATATATTACTTATAATTTTTAAGCATTTTAAAATATTTTTAACTATGTTTCTTTTAATTATATGTATTATTTACTTTATTTTACAAAATTTTTCTTTTTACTTAAATTAAAAACGATATTTTTAACAACGATATTTTTGACATCGATATTTTTTTCCGAAATTTTTGTACTTACCTTAATGTAGATAGGATGTCGATATTCTTGTCTTCGATATTTTTGCTGCAATATTTTTGTAGGGCGATATTGTGACCTTCGATATTTAGTCAGTGGTTCCGCTATAGAGCACTGGGCAGTGGGCCAGCCCACTTCTGCCATTGGCTAACTTCATTGAGTGACAGCATTCTGGTCTTTCACATGAAGCACATAGCACACGATTAGGGGGGTATTTATCAAGGGCTTGCGTCTGCCTTGCATCAGGTAGTGTGACGCAAAGGTGATGCAAGCAGCAAGTCATATTTAAGAAACGACGCAGAAGCACAAATGTGTTTTTTTTTTGTAATTGCATGGTGAAAATGCTGCGCTGAAACCAGCTGTGTCACGCAATGTAGGCGTTCCCGTGCAAAATCCAATGCATATGTAAGGCAGTGGTATTTAACATGATATTTCTGCATCACACATCGTGGAGTAGCACAACGCAACAATAGAAATGCATCACAATTGCTGCACATCAGCAAACCAGGTGTAGGAAATGATGCAGTGGCTGTAGAACAAAAATCTCAACATCAGAGTACAAACTGGCAAGCTCAACTACACCAGGGAGGTCACTATACTGCAGCTGGAAGTAACTAAGAGACAAGCACGTAGGCAGCGAAAGATGAAGGAGCGTGTTTTCCATCAGCGCATGTCCCTCATTCACCTCAGGGAGGCAAGTTCATACACTTTTTACAGACTAAAGAGGGAGTCCATCATGGAATTGTTGAAGAAAATAGTGCCAAGTGTCCAGCCAGCAACTGCAAGGACCAATGCAATTCCACTACATGTAAAATTGATGTCTGTGCTACACATGTTGGCCTCAGGATCCTTCTAAATCATATTGGCCAGATTGGCAGGCATTTCAAAGACCTTTCTCCTATGTTGGATGCCATCATAAAATTCACACCTCAGGATCTTCTCTTCCCAAAAACTACCCACCATCAATTGAACACCAAGCAAGGCTTCTGGAACATTGGCACTTTGATTGCACAGATGTGCAATTTGTGCCCCCCTTGGAGTCACATCGCACCTGTACAGAAACCGTAAGCACAATTACTCCATAAATGTCCAGGCAAAAGTGGACGATCATGGAATGTTCATAAATGTCCTTGCAAAACTTCCAGGAAGTGGACATGATGCATACATCTTCTGCCACAGTACCATCAATGAGCAGTTTCAGAATGGTACACATTGGAATGGCCCACTCATTGGTAAGGAAAGCAGAACTATTCAGTATACCAACAAATAAATTATACGGTATGACATAATAACAATCTCTTTGTTTGTGTCTGGATCTTGTGTCATGTGCACATAGTGGTAGCATCTTACTCTACCATGTAGTCAATGATGTCCCATTGGGTGATTCCCTCACTGATTCTGCTAAGGAAGTGGGAGAAATCCCACAGTGAGAAGAATTGTGTCATCTCACACTGTATGAGTGGACAGAACCAAAATTTCTGCAATGTTGAACACATCAACTGTCAAATCATGTGGTCCATAATTATTATCAATATAAGAAAGGTTAAATATTAGGAAAGTTTGAGATGTGTATATGTGCAATGGTGTGGCATGTCAGGATTAGTTGTAAATTTCCCACTAAAATAATGGCCATTGAACAAATCTTTTAATCCTAAGCATATGTGCCACAGATGGCAGTATATCGGTAGGCTGATCAAAGTGTCAGGAGCACAAATGGAAAAAGAACATCTAAATTCCATGTATGCCATGCACTGAAAGTGTACTATCAAATCTTGTATAAATATGCACTCTAGTAACATTTGTGATGCATAAAGATCAAAGTGCATCCACGTCCCAGTTTCAGTCCGTCAATGTAATACTGACACAATGAATAAATAGGCCCTGGAAGATGTAATACACTAGGAAATATCCTAGGAGAAATGTAAACAAGGAAAAGTCTCACAGTGTACTTACAATCAAAATTGTGAACTGTCTCATGCTAAATAAATGGTGTAAGACTCAAGATATATAAGTTGAGATATGTGTTGAACATGCACGTGTAAAACAATGGTCAACAGTACCTAAGACATATTAGTTAAAAGTTAAAGAAATGTGTATGATTTTTCCTGCATAGATAACACACAGTTAGTTATGTCTAAGTAACAACACACCAAATCATTGAATGTGGGCTTTTTCAGCTTTTTAGGTGACCAAGAATATGGTCCATGGATTATGACCCCATATCAAAATCCCCAGACGAATGGCCAGAAAAAATATAATTTGGCTCTGAGTAAAACTCAAAATGTTGTGGAGTGAATGTTTGGGGTCCAACAGTCCCAATTCCGTTGCCTGGACAAATCAAGCGGAAGACTTCTGTACTCGCCTCCTATGGTCTTCAAGATTATTTGAGAATATATGCATGTTTGCATAACATCTGCTTCAAAACAAATGTGCCATGGGACTATGAGACTCCACTCCCACATGAGCATGAAGAGGACGATGAATCTGATGCAAATATAGAGCACACAATGGCAGGTCATGTGAGAGGGGGCCAAAATGTTGCTAATTGTTTTCCTAACCTTCGTAGTCAATAGTCACTCAGCCATGATTTTTAAATAGTAAAAATAAATCACTTTTCACACATCAAAAATTCATCAGGTTTGCATCATTTAATTTTGTTTGAAAATGTAGATCTAATCACTGTCACATTACAATACAAAATGATGATGGATGGAATGCTGAACATTGTCAAACATTCACCCCCCGTGACATATCTGGGCCTAAATCCATTGTTTTTTTGCTCGCCACGCCATTCCAGTTTGGACCCAGCCATATGCAAATCAGTCTTGACCCTGCTCCCCATGGGAACAATCCAGCCCAAACTGCCAGGCCAGGTCCTCCCTGGATGGGAAAACAAGCATCCTGGGACTGGTTATGGGGTATCAACCCTAATCAGCCAGACTAGCTTGAATCCGGTGGCGTAGCCAGCACGGGACCCCATGTCTGGGCATACTCATCCCACTTATGGCAAAAATTGCAACACAAAAGTATGAAGGACAGAATGCTGAACATTGTCAAACATTCCCCCCATTCACAGATCTGGGCCTAAATCCATTGTTCTTTTGCTCACCACGCCATTCCAGTTTGGACCCAGCCATATGCAAATCAGTCATGACCCTGCTCCCCATGGGAACAGTCCAGCCCGAATTGCCAGGCCAAGTCCCCCCTGGATGGTAAAACATCCTGGGACCAGTTTCAGGGTATCACCCCTCATCAGCCAGGCTAGCTTGAATCTGGTGGTGGAGTGAGCACGGGACCCATGCCTGGGCAGACCCATCCCTCTTAGGGTGAAAATTGCATCACAAAAAGAGGATGGACGGAATGCTGAACATTATCAAACATTCACCCCCAGTCACAGATCTGGGCCAAAATCCATTGTTCGTTTGCTCGCCATGCCATTCCAGTTTGGACCCAGCCATATGCAAATCAGTCTTGACTCTGCTCCCCATGGGAACAGTCCAGCCCAATTTGCCAGGCCACTGTCACAGTTATTAAAAAGAGGTGAAGACTGGGGCGTGGCTTGGACGGCAGAGCTAATGGCTGCCTGATCCCGTCGCTCGGCGTGAGGAGGGGATATTTCTCTGCCGATCTGGAGCATCAGAGTGTGATTTAAGGAAGTGAAGCATGCTATCTCTCCATTAAGAAAAGTGGAGCAAGGTGTGCTATTTGAACGAAGTGATCGGCGTCTCCTTTGCCCGACATTGAGATTTGAGGTTTAGCATGTAGCGGCGGCTCCTGCTCCACAAAATGGCGACCGCAACTCGGCTGATCGGCCAAGGAGCTGGTGAAGTTATTACGCTATCGTCTGAACTGCAAGTGAGACCAACGGGTACCTAGAATTCGCCTTCACCCTGTGTACAGTGAGCCTGAAGGTCTGTTACATGCTGCTTGATTCTCTTTTGCTGGCGCTGCGATTATTGCAATGGAGCATCGATCTTGGGCTGCCTGATTCCAAAATGGCACTGCACCGCTCGTTAGCACCCGCGGCGATTTTGACCTCCTAATGTGACGTTGCGCAGTCTGCAGGGGATGCTAACTCAATTTACTCCTCCTTACCTGATGATGTCCTTAATCTGACAGTGAGGGTGTTGTTTTCCTGGCAGAGTGATGAGATCTCTCCCTCGGAAGGTTGTGCCTGACCCTAAAATGGCGGATCTGCTGCCATAACTCGAAGATAAGAAGGAGTGTGTCTGTGTGTTCAACTCCGATCTCTGCACCGCAATTTCACCGCCAACTACAACACTGAGGCAGCGCTGCGCTCAAGAGGTAGATATTAACCCGCTACTCACGCACTACGCCTGGGGTGCATGCTGTTTCTTGGTTGGCTGGATGACCACATGAGAGGCGAGCTGCTTCCCTCGCGCTACTGCCATCTTTGCCATTAGTTCCAATACTATTTTACGCTAACATGATGTCAATACCTACTTATCAACATCCATCACTACCCATCCAATGAGGCAGGCCAATATGACCCTCTGTCCGGGTGGTGACCACATGAGGGGATAATAAGTCCTTCCTGCTGATGCTTTGGTGGCTCCTCTTCTGATCACAGCTTCTAATTTTGCCAATTGTTTCACCAGCACTGCCACCACAGCCGCCACTACTAGCCGAATTACGACTGTCAGTATCTATCACTACCTGACATCCTTGCCGGCCATTCGTCCCGTTTCTTGCCTAGCCATAGCCTTCTGACCAGTGCTGACACGGACTCTCAGTGCCCAGGTGCTATCTGGTGATCGAGTAAACACAGGTGTTCGCCCATTTACGACCAGACTTCGGTCACTAACCCTCTGCTGCAAGATGGCGGATAAAGAGCCCAGGGCACAATACAAAAAATCTAAGGCTGAACCGACGATCTCTGACTCACCGATCAAAGCCAAATTGGACATCAATAGCACTATGGACATGATTCTGAAGAAATTAGCCGAAGTTCATGACCTGGCGAAATCAACAAAACAGAACACTGACTCTATGCAACTGGAACTCACCGCCATACGTGCAGATATGAGCACAATTAACTCAAAAGTTAATGACGCAGAGCAAAGATTAAGCGATATGGAGGACGTCGCTTCGCAGGCCGGTAAGGAAATAAGATACCTTCTGGACACTCCCAGTGACCTCAGAAGACACGTGGCTGAGTTGGAGGACCGCAACAGAAGAGGCAACATTCAAATTTTTGGGATTCCAGAGGGCTCAGAGGATTCCGCAGGGTCTTGCATGGCATTTCTGGAAGCCTGGATCCCCACGGTCACAGGTATAAAATTTCATCAAAGTCTGGAATTGGACCGGGCTCACAGAATCCCTACGTTTAACTCTTCAACTAGGAAAATGCCTCGCCCCATCATCTGTAAACCACTGCGATATCAACACACAGAAGCCATCCTTAACTTTGCCAGGAAAAATCACCAGGTCTCCTGGGAAGGCCAAAAAATAAACTTTTCGCAGGACTACTCAAAAACCACCATAGCTACGAGGAAGGGTTTCCTCTTACTAAGAGACAAGTTGAGAGATAAGAACATTCAATTCTCTTTTGCGGGTCCCGCAAAGTTCAGAATCTTTGACAATGGCAAGCCACATTTCTTCACAAATCCAAAAGACCTGTATACGTACTTGGAAGCATCATCAACCCAAGAAATGGAGCTGTCCTCAGCGGCCTCGAATAAAAGGAAGACTTGATATCCTTTAGGTCTCGTATATGTTTCAGGATGTAACTCAGTTATGTCAACATCTATGTGGTGATTTGATGTTACCCTTGCTCACTATTCTTGATTAATGCTAATTAATGTACACTGTCAATTTGACGATGCATATTTTCTCATATTTTCTTATGTGAGATATTCATCTGAAGTTCTTTTTCAGACATCAAGTTTAACTCCGTATTCCTTGTTTTTCATAGAACTTTGGTGCTTTGTCTTATGGCGATTTACGCCGTTCTATTTTAGTTTGGAAAACAGGTAATATTCTTTGCTTGACACAGTAGAGAGTTTTGTCTAACTACAGTTCATGTTGCTACTAGGATGGAAATGCAGTTTATTTGCATTAGTTACAAAGGTACCACTGGCCCTTGCTGTAGTGACCAGTACTTATGTTAGTTGAGGAAGTTGTTACCTATCGATTATAAATTGCAACGGTTAAGGAGGTGCATGTTTTTGTTTTTGCGAAACTCCAGATTGCTAAGATCCATGTTAATTCCCTCCATGCTCCCAGGTCGACGCTCCTGTCGTCGCAGCTCCCACATTCGAGTCTTTCAGGTAGGGGTGGGAGGGAGGAGTGGGGGGTAGAGGGATGGTGGGAAAAATTTCACTTGGTTGTTTTTGTTTTTCTGTATGTTTTCTTGATATTTTTTTATGACCATCTTGAGTTGACAGGTATGCACTACTCTACATATGGTAGAAAGACCTCAATAGTATGTAGGTTCAGTATGAGACTCCCTTGCCGGCACAATACCCAGTTAGAACAACACGTACCAAAATGTGGATAGTTGGCAGGGGCTCACAGATATCTCATGAGGGCAGTTAATATCGCTAACACTGACTTAATCGATGCCTCAAGTTAAATGCAATAATATTGCGGAAGACCTTAATGTTGTTTCCTTAAATGTAAAGGGGCTTAACCACCCAGTCAAACGCAGATAAATCTTTGATTACTTAGCTAAAACGAAAGGCGATATCATACTTCTACAGGAAACAAAATTATCCGAGGAGGATGATGCCTTTATCAAATATAACTGGATCTCACATGTCTCATGCTCGCCGGCGGACCATAAAAAAAGAGGAGTTCTTACCCTTATAGCTAGGAAATCTAACATCTCCATTGAATCACAATCACATGATGATGATGGAAGGGTGGTAGTTACACATCTGAAAAAGGTGATGATTCAATTCATGTTCTCAATGTATACGGCCCTAATGCCGATGAACCCAACTTTTGGGAAAACATTTAAAAAACCATAGAAAATTTTCCCCAACATGACCTTATCATAGTAGGTGGCGACTTTAACCTGCCTCTAGATCCTATAATTGACCGCCAATCCAAGTGCAAATACCAAATCACTCGATCCCACGACATTGTTCAAAAAATTTGTTCTAAGTTCAATCTTAAGGATACTTGGCGCTTTCAACACCCGGACTCTCGAGACTACACGTTTTACTCGGCCCCACACAACTCCTATACTAGGATAGATTACATATTAATATCTGGTTCCTTCACTCACTTACTTGACCAAACAGAAATTGCACCCATATTAGTGTCAGACCACTCCTGCATTAATACCAAACTGGCTGGTTCCCATACAACGCCTCCTACTAAAAGATGGCGTTTTAATGAAGATGTTATTTCCAACCCGGAAGACAAAAAGAAAATTGACGACGCAATCCGGGACTATATTAAACACAATGATCTCCCTGAGACTGACGTTTTCACCATCTGGGATGCGCTGAAAGCAACCTTAGGGGTGTCCTCATTGGGGTTAAAGCGAAGATTAATAAAAAACTCAATTCTGAATTAATAGAGTTAGAACGTGAAATTAAGCTTCTAGAAACCTCTCATGCCCAAGCGTTGGATAACAACAATATCCTTAACCAATTGGTACAGAAAAAATATGAATATAATAAAATTGTTAGCAATCGGGCGGGTGTGTGGATCAATAAATTCAAGGCCCTTAAACTGTGTGAAGCCAACAGAGCAGGCAAACTATTGGCTTCCTACCTAAAACATAAACAGAGACAACATACCATCTCTTCAATTAAAGATTCCAACAACATTACACAGACTAAACAAAAAAAGATTTTAAATGCCTTTAAGTCTTTCTATGAAGATTTGTATAAGAGCAAACAAACCCTTCATTCGGAAGAATGCGTTCGATACTTAGATGAATTGAATCTCCCTCGGTTGTCGGATGCAGACAAATTAGCACTAGGGAAACCCATCTCCGAGTTGGAGCTATCCAATTCTATCAAGTCCTTGAAAAGTAATAAAGCTCCGGGCCCGGATGGCTTCTCAGTAACCTTCCATAAGACATTCAGAGGGTCAATTCAACCAACCATGTTAAAAGTATTTAACACTATAGCCCAGGAATGTCATACATCCAATTCAATGAAAGAAGCCAACATTATAGTTATACCCAAGGAGGGGAAAGATCCTCTTTTACCAAAATATTATAGGCCGATATCTCTGATCAACGTTGATTGCAATATCTATGCGAAAATACTTGCCACTAGACTAAACCTGGTTCTTCCACAGCTGATAAGTAACTCACATTTTGGATTCCTTAAACATAGAATGTCCAACCACAACACCCGCTTGTTATGCCATGTTCTAGAACAAGCAAAGCTGAAGCCAGAACCAACTATCGCAATTACACTAGATGCTGAGAAGGCGTTTGACAGAGTATCGTGGCCATTTTTAAAACATTGCATGCAATCCTTCAATCTAGGTGAATCATATATTAACATGGTCATGGCCATGTACTCAACGCCTACTGCCCGGATTGCGATTAATGGGTCTCTATCGGAAGCCTTCACTCTTGAACAAGGCACGAGACAGGGTTGCCCTCTTTCTCCATCACTATTTCTATTAGCCCTTGAGCCCTTATTACAGGACATTAAAAGTGATAAGGAGATTAAAGGAGTAAGTTTTAAAGACACTCTTGTTAAACTAGCCGCCTATGCGGACGATATACTTATAGTTACGGAGGACCCCGGCCCTTCAATTGGTGCCTTGATGCTAACCATAGAGAAGTACTCGACTCACTCAGGATACAAATTAAATAGGGATAAATCAGAAGTTAAGGCCCTAAATGTCCATTGTACTAGGGAGGTGCTGGGAGACTCGGGCCTTGCGTGGCAACCTGGATACATTAAATATCTAGGTATTGAATTTGATAGTAACATTATTGATACACTGCATCAAAACGAATCCTCCACACTGGGGAAGATTAAAACACTATTAGATGCATGGTCACCGAAATTTATTACATGGTGGGGCAGAATTGAGACCATCAAGATGATGATTACGCCCTTAGTGAATTATTTAGTCACCATGCTCCCTCTTTTATTGACTGATGATTTCCACCACAAACTGGATGCCCTTGTATCTAAATTTTTGTGGCAAGGAAAAAAGGCCAGAATTAGTCTAAAAAAACTAAGACTGGATAAATCACTTGGCGGAGTTAATTTAGCCGACTTCAAAATGTATCAAACAGCCTTCTTAGCAAAACAACTGGGTCTTACTGTCGTACTGGGTCCTACCCCCCGTTAATTATTCTCCAGTGTGGCTGGAGGTTGAAAAATCTTTACTTAATAACCTTGACCCAATAGCCCTGCTTACTTCCAATCATACGAATATTAGCTGCTCCAAATCTATTTTTAAAAACACAAAAGCAGCCCTATTGAAATTGGATAAGAAATTAGATATCAGTATGAGACACTCTAAATTCGAATCGCTATGGGACAATCACAATATATTATATAAAGGGAAAACAATACATTATGATGCCTGGATTGACAGAGGGATCTTTTTTCCCCATCAACTGGAAAACTCAGCATCCCAAAGATCTTCAAATTAAATATAATTTGGACAATCTAGAGTTTTATAATTTTCTAAAAGTTAAGGCAGCACTGACAAAGGCTAAACTCCACACATCAATCCCCTCCTTACCAAAATTTGTCATGAAGATTAATAAATTGGGCCATCAGGTCTCTTGGATTTATAAATTAATTCGCCCTAAGCACTCAACCCTTAATAAGAATCTTACATCCTTCTGGGAATCACATTCCTCCACCCCGCTCAATGAAGCAGATTGGTTGCAAATATGGGCGTCTGCCTTCAGTAATAAAATTTCTCCAGTCCTCTCACAGACTAAATTCTGGCACCTTCACAAGGCGTACTGGACGCCGGCCCGCTTACACCTGCATAATATACGAGATGATCCTAGTTGCTGGAAATGTAATGAGGAAAAGGGAGACTTGGCTCACCTGCTTCTGCACTGTAAATGTGTGGCGTCATATTGGGACAAGGTATTTGACTTTATATTCAAACTATTTTCTTTCACCCTTAAGAAAGAACTATCCACTCTGATAACCGGCTTTAGACGTGTAGATACACTAAACGATGATGATAAAGCCCTACATGACCTTCTACTTACAGCCGCTGTTAAAATCATCCTCAATAATTGGAAAGACACACAAAAAGCGACATTTAAGTGCTGGGCGAACTGGATCTCTCACCTTAGGGGTGGTGACAATATTGCTCTCCAAAACTCCCCATGGAAAACCACCACTAGACACTTGTGGGATAGCCTAGATACATATTTCAGTTCGCATAAACCTCCATGATCCACTAGTATCAATGTGTTCTTATGGCCCCTTACTCTTAATGTTCTCAAGTGCGACTTGTGTTAACCGAGGTCTTGTTGTTCTCAGGTGCTACCTGTTTTGACCGTGGTCTTCCTACTGCTAGAAGAGTTTTTTACCATTGTTATCGTATTACTCACTGCACAACTTTGTCTTTCTGTATTCTTAGCGATTTGTATGAAGTAATACAGATGGTCCAATATATATCACTCCAACGTGCATTATTGTTTATCCCTCTGCATAATGTACTGAATTATTGATATTTTGCTATTCATCATAGACCACTGTAACTTTTATTTCCTATTTCTGTATTCTGTTTCTATTTCTGTTTCTTTTTTTTTTTTTTCTTTTTTTTTTTAAAAAAACCAATAAAAATTATTTGAAATCTAAAAAGAGGTGAAGACTATAAGACAAATATTTGACATGCCATGGTATTTTGTACCGGCAATATTTTGAAGTCATGATTTATGTATGTGTGACATCAGATCCACTAACAACAAATACTGATTGGAATGACCACACATATGACCCAACATAAATACATGCCCTCAATGTATAGATCTTAAAAATATAATCCCATAACATCACCATGACTGTTCAGTTGTCAATGCTTCAACATACAAAGACCATTTACATAACTGAACTCCACAATATAAAATAACTGTGTAATGACTGGACTTTTGTCAATGGATGGCATGTCTCTAAAATAAGTTCCCATGTGGCTCATCAAACATATGACACCAATAGAAAATCATGTCCCACTCAGATTGAGATATGCAACAATCAGCTGTGTACTGTAGCGATTGTCACAAAGATGCAAGATGAGAAGGCCTATCACCCAATGAGTAATGTAGATGTGTGTGCATTCATCTGTACATATCCATGTTGAAGGTGATGATGTAATGGATACCCCACTAAGGCATGAGTGCAAAATCTACACTGGTGGTGGAGTACACATCACATTTACTTAAAAAGCACAAAGTACCACTACAGCTCTATCATGCAAATACACTAATCATTAGTAAAGTCAAAAGTAGACAAACATGTACAAATACAAAGTGATACATACACCATGTTGTGCATACCAGCTGACTCACAATCAATGCAATGGCTATAGTATACTGGTAATCACACTGAACTAAAAAAGTTGAGACACAAGCAGTGGTATGATATATAATATGAGTGATGAGAAAGCTTGGGAACTCAGGAGATCAAACCAATAACATTTTAGTGTTTGGTCTAGCAATAAGTCACGTTTGAACTTACACATACCACCATACAGGTATATCAGCAGCAGCATGACCACTTATAACTAACAGTCCTGAATTGTGTATGAGTGCAAAGGAGTCTAATGTCAAATTTATGAAGCCTTTAAAGTTAATTATGATAATCTTCACACATCCAAATACAAATATATGGCGCATAGAAGGTCACACCAATCTACGTTGTGTAATGCCATAGGTCTCGGCTGAACTCTCCATTGAGTCATGTAGATGTCACACAGTTCATGATGCTCAATTTCAAGTCAAACCTGGACAATACATGTAAGCCAAGGGACTTATCTGTGAGCCCTCAACATAGAAAGGCTGTTCTTTGTCAATGTTGTGAGGTCCACTTGCGCTATACAAGGTGTAGGAGGCTGATGTCAACCTTACAGTGATCAAAAACCATACACTAAATACACCCATGTGGGAGTGTACAAGGGTAGTGAAAGGTGAACACACACATTTGGAAATATCCTTAGCCCCTGAGTCACAAAGCCCTTCCAAAGTGATAACTGTGTTTGGATTGTGAGATATTACACATATGCACACATTCTCAGAATAGCATTTGTAACACCAGAAACACTTGTAAACCATGAAATGGTCAGCTACAGGAATACCTGTGGATGATAGATACACTTGTGCACATAGGATGGCAACACTTTGGGCCATATTCATGAAGTGTAGTGTTGCAGGTGATCCAAGCAAGGGGACACAAGTGCAATCACAAAACTAAATGGCATTTGTCAAGCTATGCTAAGGCTCATGCATGTGTCTCCCTGAGTGCTTTGAAGAAACTAGAGGTGCCATAGACTTGTGTTACTCAGCAGCAAAGAGGTGCGGCAAAGGTGGAGTGTGGACTTTACCGTGCATCCACCCATGGATATTGACCCATCACCAGATTGACAAATATTGCTAGACAATGGAATGTGTCCTAATTGTCTAACTCCTCACCAGAGCTGCATGCAGGTAACATTCTCCATTCTCTATACCTTGTTTGCATTTTCTAAGTGTGCTGCATTCAGTAGCACACTTACAAATTGGAAATGACTCAGAGAGTTGTGTATGTGCTGGAAGGTGTACCTCCCTGCCCCCAAATTGTACCTGCCTGCAAGCCAGGCACCCTTGCAAAATGATGGAAGGGCGGCTGTGTTGGTGCAAGGTAGGCAAAACTTTACCAGCACAAGGAAAGGACAGGAATGCTACATTTAAGGAGGATTATGGAGCCTTCCGGCCATTTCCCTTTCACACACCACAGGCCAGCAAAGTGCTGTGCTGTGTTGTGTTGCATGTATGACTCAAACATATGGCTCTTTGTGTGCATAACTGTGCAGGCACTTACATTTGCAGTATGTATCCATATCCATATAATTGTTACATTAGTGATAAACAATATTGCTGAAAAACATCAATGCATATGATTGGATCTTTCATCTGATGGTAAATTGGACATCATTAACATATGAGCTGCATAGCCCTTTGCGTTGCTGTAGTTGGGCCACTGCATGGCCCTTTGCATTGCTGCATAAGTGGTACTGCATGGCATAATGCATTGCATTATGAAGGCCAATGTGTAGGAAAGATATGCTATGTGTGGCTATTTGGTGTACACTATAAAGGCCATTGCATGGCCCTTTGCGCTGCTGCATAAGTGCAACTGTGTGGCTATGTGCTTTGTGCTATATAGCCCACTGTGTAGGAAACATATGCGTTGCATGGCTATCTGTGGTGCACTATATAGGCCACTACGTATGAACATTGGTATAGTGTCAGACCGTGCGTTGTTTGGAAGAGAGTAGTGCATCACGCAATGTACATTTGTGTAGCAATGCATCCGAAAAATCGACGCAAATGTCGAGATCCTACCTGTCACACGCAGGAAATGATGCAATGGGTGCGGCTGAAAAACAGGAAGAGCAAATATCACTTTCTCTTTCTGTTAGTGTCTGGTGGTTGATGCTGGTGGTTTGAGGAGTGCTGAGTGAGTTTTGTGTTTTTTTAGCTGTTTCTGGTGGAGTCTGTGTCTGTTCTGTCCTTGTGAATCATATTTTGTGTAGTTTTTATGCCTAAGTGTTGTTTTTGTATTTGAAATTGTCTTTGGTCCCCATCACGAGTACGGCAGTCCATAAGACCGCCGTACTCATGATGGCGGTTCGACCACGCCACACTGTGGGCCTGCCCGCAGTATTACAAGTGTGGCGATTGGACCTCCATAGGACTGCTGTGACCTCCGGGGATCCAGGATCCTGCCGGAGTCTCGCAGCAGTGAGCAGCAGAATTATGCTGGCGGTGCTGCAGTGGCACCACTGAGCATATTTCGAGTTGCCTCTCCACAGCCCTTTTCATGGCAGTGAGCCCACCATGAAAAGGGTGGCGGAGAGGCAAGGGCCCCCTGCCTCTCCTAGGCCTGAGGGTGTACACGGGGGGGCACAAGTAGTGCCCCCGTGGATTTGCACCCCCAGTTCCAACATAGGGGCCGATTCCGATCTCGGCCGGTAGTGCTCCGAATCAGATTCGGATTTACCGGATCCGATTCGGAGCCCTGTTTCCCGACCGAATCGTACGCGGGTCCGGCCGAGCAAGTACGATGCAAGCTCCCGCGAAATCGCCGACCGACTCGTACGCGGCTTCAACACGCTCCGACCGACTCGCACAGACACGACTCGCACCGTGCTATGGAGACGTTTCCCGGCCGGGTAAGTACGATGCGCGTCGCGAGCAGTCCGACCGACTCGCGCCGTCCGGCTCGAAAGAGCTGTCGGAGCCGGACTTTGGGGGTCCGCGTCGGACCCCCCTGTATGCGTAGGCGCGCGAGTTGCACACAGGGGGGACCTATGGGTCCCCCCTACCTGTGCATGTACGCCACGATGCGCATGGAAGCGTACCCGCTATAGGGGGCGCCCTTGTTCGCCTCGCACCCATTGAGTCAATGGGAGCCCGCGTACGCGTTGTACGACCGGCTCCCATTGACTTCAATGGGAGTCCCGACCAGAATCGAGTCCGATAGCATGCGAATCCATCGTACTCGTCCGGTCGGACTGCTAGAGTCCGATTCGGTCGGAATTCTCTCCGGGTCCGGCTCGGTCGGAGAGATTTCCGGCCGAAATCGGAATCGGCCCCTTAGTATGGCGTGCATGCCACGCCATGCAGGTAGGTGCAGTCGGCACTCAGACAGCAGCGGTTTCCATGTTAGGCTCTTCTATGAGGCTTACAGACCGCTGCTGTCAGACCGCCACAGCACCACCTGGCAGACCAGGATTTAACTCCTAATCTGGCAGACGGGCGCACTGCGGCTTTGGCGGTCCTACAGTGGACGGTGCATTGGCGCCACCACTGTAAGATCGCAAAAGTTGTAATTAGGCCAGTTGAATTGTTGGGTGTTTGTCTAAATTGGGGTAGTTATTACTTAGGTAGATTTAGAGGTCCCAGGGGTGTTTTTGTTGCTCGTGGGTTAAGTATAGGTAGGGCTTGTGCCAGTGGGGCCATGTCTGGGAAGGGGAGAGAGAAACATTTCACATAGTGAGAAGTAGGTGCATTGATCTGTCTGGTCATGCACTACTTGCCGTAGATGCTGGCTTCAGGAGGACGGGTCAGCAAAGGATACCACCCCAAGGATTGGAAGGATCGATGGGAGCGGGTGCGGTGGCACATGTGGCCAAGGTGGCCCTTGAAGAGGGGTCAGTTTCCTTTTTTTTAAATATTTTTATTGAGTTTTTTTTTTTACCCTGAAATCAAGGCACTGTACATTAAATCATGTTTATGGTACAATCATAACAATTATTCATACAAACCAAAGAGCGACACAAAAAAAGAAAAGAAAAAAAAGACAAAAAATTAAAAAAAAGGCAAAGGGTTATCCGGCCCGGTATGGGCTGGGTGATAAAAGCAAAATACTGATACTTCATTCAAATAATACATTTTTTACATTATCAAAAAACCCCAGATTTTTTCGGCTTTCTAACATAACCCTTTACAAAAATAGGATAAGCAAGGATATATATTTGAATACCATTACTACTTATATTATTTATGGGAGTTAATCTACTGGGTCCAATCTGCAATTGGAGCCTAGATTCTACATCCCATAATCCTTTTCCTTCTCCCTTTGGTTTTATAAATTGAAAACTCTAAATTGTAAGTGGCTAATAGTCTTGCCCGCCAGTTAATGAAAGTGACTGATCCATTCATTGGTTATACATGCACGAACCAACGCCATTGCGATAAACAGAGTAGCAGTGACTGTTCTCGATCTTAGATTACCCTCCCTATCAAAACCCACACCAATAATTACTAAATCCCCAGTGATACTAATTGGAGTTCCGAGAATAGCACCCATAAAATTCTCAATCTCTTGAAGAAAGAGTCCCAGTTTTGGACAAGAAAAAAACATGTGGATCGAATCAGCAGCCTGCAGCCCGCACCTATTACATTTGTCCCCCCCTCTTGGCACCCCATTTAGCAATTTTGCCAGGTGTGTAGTACAAATAAAAAAGGGACATATAATGCTGACTTCTTAATCTACCGGTCATTAAAATCCTGTTTGCCAAATCAAGAGACTTTTCTATCTTTATACCAGCTATTCCCAGTTTATTAGCCCACTTTGAATTCCATGTGTCTATATCATCCGGGAGTGATTCCAGTAGTTGTTGATACAACAATCCTATAGAGGTTTTTTTCTCACTTTTTCAATCAGTGGGATTTTAGCAAACTGTACCTCTATTCCTGACCCCTTCCTACACAAAAAAACTACGTATTTGAAGATATTTAAAAATTCTTGTTTGCCAAGACCAAATTTCTCCTGAAGATCTACAAAGGACAACAATTGTCCTTTGTCAAACAGATCACCCACATACAATAGATCTTTCATACCCCATCTAAATGTAGTTTGATCCCGAAATATTATAGGAAGCAAACCAGATGCGGAGAAGGAGGTATAGACATTCAAATTTGGGATATGTAGTTTACTTCTAATTTGTTTCCAGACTGCAAAAGCAGCCTTGAGTATCTTGAACTTGGTCTTTTTGTAGTAGCTAGGCTCTACTATCCTAACTAAACAGCCATTGATATCTGCACCCAACCCAAATTCATAAATGGATGGTCTGTTAAAAAATGGGATCTCAGCCTTAGCACCAACTAAAAGGGGACCCATATATTGCAACATACTGGCCCAATAATAGCCCAAAAATATGGAACACCCCATCCCCCACGATTTCTTGGTAAAACCATCCTTTTAAATGCCCTTCTCGGTCTCCGATACCCCCAGAGAAATCTAGAGCAAATCCTCTCTAGCTTAATAAAGCAAGAGGTGGAGAACTCAAGGGGGACTGTCCGAAATATATATAAAAATTTAGGAAGGACTAGCATTTTTAAAACATTACACCTCCCATGAAGGGAGAAATGAAGGTGATCTAGTCTTTCCAATGTTGTGTTCACCTTGTCCATCACTGGGGTAATGTTCAAATCAGGAATCCTTTCCACTTCAGTTGTAATCCTAATCCCAAGATATGTTGCTTCAGAGACAATTGGTAGATTTACCGGAGCATCAGAGCCTGAATAAAGCATCTGAGTTTTATCTACATTTAATTTATACCCGGAAAATCTACCAAACTGCCCTGCCAAAGTCTTTATTGCGGGGAACGCTGAAGATATATCGCTGGTGAGTACCACAATGTCATCAGCGTACGCCAGTGCTCTGTATTCCATATCATACAGACTTACCGGCTTAATATTTGTACTCAAATTTAATTTATTAAGAAATAGATCAATATATAATGCAAATAGTAAAGGGGAGCATGGACACCCATGCCTAGTACCTCTACTAATGCAAATAGGTCCGGACTCCTGTCCTGAGATACGTATAGTTGCTTCTGGACATATATATAAAGTTCTCACTGCTTGAATGAATTCGTAGCAAAACCCCTTCCATCGCATAACATCCCACAGGAATTGCCAAGAGACCCTGTCGAACGCCTTCTCGGCATCCAACAGGATCACCCCCAATGAAGATTTGGTTGCTTGAGCCCAATCTAAAAGGGCTATTACACGTCTCACGTGATCGGCTGTATCCCTGCCAGGGATAAACCCGTGCTGATAATCTGATACTAGCGAAGTAATAACTATTCCTAGGCGACAAGCCATGATTTTTGAAAAGATTTTACAATCAGAATTGATAAGCGAGATGGGCCTATATGATGAAGGGTTCAGTTCAGGTTTGTCCTTTTTTTTAAAAACAATAATGGTGGTTTTCCGCCAAGAGTCGGGAACAGAACCACACTGTGCAGAAAGAAACAGTACCATGAGTTCCGGCTTAAGCACCTCCCGAAAAGTCTTAAAAAACTCAAGGGGAATCCCATCAGGCCCTACCGCTTTCCCTGTGGCTAAGGACAATATTGCTACCTCTACTTCTTCCCAGGTTATACTTGCGGCCAATTCCTCATTTTGATTCTGTGTAACCTTGTTTGTTTCAATCTCAACTCTAAACTCCTGTATCATATCTTCTACACCACTTATCTCTTGTTCAGTATATAACTGATGATAGTACCTACGAAACACACCCAGAACTTCGCTTGGGGAGTCCTGAATCCGTCCAAGATGGTCCTGAATTCTATAAATTTGATTGGCAATTTCTCTTTGCTGCAGTCTCTTTGCTAAAATCCTCCCAGTATTTTCCCCAGATTCATATATTTGAGTCCTGTACAAGGCCAGTTTCAGCCGCAACCTTCAAAGCGAAATGTTGGTGAATTTTCATCTTTAAAATTGCAATAGCTTTTAAGGTTGCATCACTGTTTTGATGTCTAGTTATTTCCCCCATTAGATCTATTTCTAATATTCTTAGCTGGCTAATCCAACCCTTCATTTCCCCCATAGTTTTCCGTTGTTTAGCTATAGAGTAGCTGAGTGTTTCCCCCCAAACCCCAGCCTTGAAAGCATCCCAAACGATGGGGTCTGAAGCAGTGCCCCTATTGATTTGAAAATATTCTTTAATCCAATCACCCATGTAGGCACAATATTCGGAATCTAACAGTAATTTACGTTCAAATGTCCATACCTTCTGTTTAGTTCTAGGGCTAATGGCTAATTCCAAAATAACCGGATTATGATCGGAAATAATCCTGGGAGTAATCTCTATTTTAGCGTTCGCTATTATTTCAGCTGAGATAAAAAAATAATCCAAACAAACATATTTTTTATGTGGGGCTGAATAAAAAGTAGCCCCAGGATCATTAATCTTAAGGGTATGCCATACATCCAATAGCCCGAGTTCTCTAACTAGACCTTGGGTAGCTTTAAAGACTTTAATTTTCTTACCCCTATAAGAGAGATTACTAGTTATATCAAAATTGCTCTCTAAATGTAAATTAAAGTCTCCACAAAAAATTAGAGGGTGACCATGATGCTAATTCAACACTCAAATGATGCATCACTACAGGGTCGTCTAGATTAGAACCGTAAATAGAACAGATCGATAATGGAGAGCCATTAACAAGAATTTCAACAATAGCCCACCGCCCCAAGATATCCTCTTTCACCCGTTTACATACTCCCAAACGGTGTTTAGTCAGTATCGCCACACCCCTAGTAGTAGTACTCTGTCTACCCACGATTATTCCAGGGGATATGAGTTTCTTGTATACAAAGCACATCAATACACATACCTTGCAAAATTTGGGCCATCACCCCTCTTTTTTTCTTATCGTTTAAACCACATATGTTCCATGAACATATACGTAGTCTACCAATCATCATTATTTCTAAAGATTGTCAAATCCGATCTACCCAGCCCACTCCCGGGACTAAGTTTCAAAGCATGAAAAAAGAAAAAAAATGTTACCTTCACATAAGAATTAGTACCATAACCATAATACAAAACAGATAACAAAAACCAGCAATGCCTCGCACCAACCCCTCCCTCCCCCTCCCAACCCTCCCACCCCTCCCAACTGAGGCATAAGGACTGAGTCCTGTGAGATGGAAAGCGGATAGTTGAACGCCCTCCTGGACCCCCCATCCCCTCAAATCACAGCTCAGACAATATAAAGATATCCCTCCATCCCTTTCAGATTGTACTCAAGAACTTTTGTGCTGAAATTTCAGACACAAAAAATTGTGTCTGACCCTTGTAAATAATTTTTAATTTTGCTGGATTGAGTAAAAAGGCCTGTGCCCCCTTTGCCTGAAATAGGGAAATCATTTGACGAAGATGCCACCTTTTTTGAACTGTAACCTGACAAAAATCAGGACGAACAAAAAATTCACATCCTTTGCCCTTTCTTTTCCTGTCTGGACGAGCTAAATCATAAATTGCTTCCCTTAACAAAAAACTATTTAAACAGATCAAAATCATTCTTGGCCTTTCATTTAAACCCGCTGATCTGGTCCGCTGACTGAATGGGAACCTATGAGCTCTCTGAAGCTTCGCTTCCCAGTTCCACTGCTTGAGTTCTGGAAAAGCTTCTGTAAAAGTTCAATAACAAACTGCCGGATATTTTGACCCTCCAGTTCTTCGGGTATTCCCAGGATCCGTAAATTGTTCCTTCTAGAACGGTTTTCAAGATCCGTCAATTTCCACGTGACGTCTTCTTTCAGAGACTGCAAGGATGCAATAGTGGCCTTCTGTTGCACTGTTTCGTCCTCCAATGCTGAAATCCTCGCCTCAGCTTCCCCAATTCTTGTAGAGAACTCAGTACATGTCTTTGCTACTCGGCGCACGGTGTTCTGCAGTTTTTGTACTGCACTCTGCATCCGAAGCCCTTCCACCCTGGTCTCCTCTCGATGAGCCATTACACTTAAATAGATGGTGGAAAGGGTAATTTCTTCTTGTAGAGGCTTATCTGAGCCTACAGCTTCTCGAGAGTTTATTCCTTGCTCCAGGTCCACATCCAGCTGAGGCGAGAACGAGTAATCCCAAACTAATGATCCAGCTGGACCGTGAGAACTTTTTACCACAGATTTATGTGTTTCTTTTTGTTTGTGAACAGTCCCCTTATCGATGGAAGCCTCATCACTCATCTCTTCTTCATCCAACCGTAGACTGCTTATATCACTTTTATCTTCTGCCCAATCTTTCCCAAGGCTCTCATTCTCAGAAGAAAAAGAGGGGTCCGACATGGAGTAAAACTTGTCACCAGAATCTATGTCTTTAGCACCCTATATGTCTAGTTGATCTAGATTTTGCAGGCCCAAGGACTCCTCCCCTCTTGCCAAAAGATTACCATCCCAATTGTATTTTCTGGGTTCAAGAGCCAAGCTGTCACCTTGGGACATGATAAAAGGTATTGCTGTTTGTGCAGAGTACTGTACAGGTGTTGCCCCTCTAATACCTATATTGCTGGTCAGGGCAGTTTCACTCATCAAAGAGGAATCTTGCGTAATGCCTGTTTCCACAATCCCAGTCTTGATACTCTGCTTATCCCCGCTCGTATTCCCCAAGCTGCCCTGCATAGCCATACTACAGTCTCTCTCTTCACATAAAGTTGCCTCAAAGTCCTTATTATGCATTACCAACATTACCGACAGCAGTGGCACAGCAGTAGCAATGATATTTCCCGGGGGAATCTTTGTCTTATCGCCGCCTTCAGCAGAAGAATCTTTGCTGTGTAATAACAAAGCCGGCGGCGCAGCAGCAACATTGTTGCCAGGGAGAGTCACTGTCTTGTTAGAGCAATCCATTGAAGAGTCGATCCCCCCGGTCTCCGCCATGCTCTTACCTTTTCCGATTTGCTTTTTGAATAGCCCAGGAACCGTTTGCGGTTTCCGGGTAGTGCTGCCTCCTCTCACCGCAGGACCTGGAGGAGAGCCGTTCACACAGCGACGTGTTCCACCATCTCCGCTTCTACCCGGGTTGACCTTCGGGCTCTCTGCGGAAGAGATTGCAGTCGTCACAGGCCCCCGGGTCTTAGCGCCCTTGGTAATACTCTTCGGGGCCATT
This sequence comes from Calotriton arnoldi, assembly GCA_963921515.1. Taxonomy (NCBI): domain Eukaryota; kingdom Metazoa; phylum Chordata; class Amphibia; order Caudata; family Salamandridae; genus Calotriton; species Calotriton arnoldi. Next base: position 1,051,660 of record CAWUFW010006664.1, read on the forward strand.
GTAAGCGTTAATGAATATGGGGAGAACTCGGTCTGCCGCCTACTCAGAGAACCGGTGCACCGCCAGCACAACGAACCAATATGCCTCAAACCACGAAGCCCAGTTGCGATCGGGAATTGCAGAAGCGGAGACCGATACTGCCACAGCATTTGTAGGGTTTCACATTGTCCGAGCCACCATCCTGACTACAAAAAAAGAATAAAGTAGGGGAGGAGGGGGAGAGTTACTCCGGGAGAGCGTCGGTATCCAGCTTACTCGGCCGAGCAAGCGGCCGCCATCGAGGGGTCAGTTTCCTAGCTTAAACATTGTTTGGCCGACGTAATTTCCTGTGAGGCTGATGTGCTGGACCTACTGGGTGTGGAGATCGGAGGCCCTGTAGGTATGTATTGATGCACCACCAGCATGTAGCAATGTAGTTAACTTAGTTAAGGTACATATCAATAGCAGAATTTAGTTGCAATGTGTGGACGTTCTCTTGCCTTGCTTGTGACACACAAGGCAAGAGAACGTGACACCAGGTGGCAGATGTATCAAAATGTCACACAAAGCAGCACACCTGGCATAAATGCTGTGTTGCATTACAGGGATCTAGCACTCTTGACACTAAGTAATGCAAAGCTACCCTTTGCCCAAATGAGGGTTACTATTTAGCAATATCCAGCACTGAAGAAGGTTTGGACTTGTAAATGTGATAGGATTCTTAATTTATTGCTGTTTTTCCTCACTCATGTTAGGTAAACACTGCACAATTTGTAGGTAAATCAGCCCCTATGGGTAGATTCACAACAATATCATTATCCACACTGCACAAGGTATAAGGTATGTCTGTGTGACAACGCTAGTATGTATGTACCAAGGGGTACATTTACAAATATTGCACTCAGCACAGGGCAGCAAGTCGCCTTGCTACGCTGCGCAAAAGTGAAAGGGCAGGAATGTGTCATATTAAACATATTACCGTGCATTCCTGTCCGTTCCTATCGCTGGCATACTAGTTGTCTGCCTTGTGCCAATGCTTGCACCTTTGTGTTATGTTGCAAGGCGGCCTGTCATGAAACTGGACAGCAGCTTTTACAACACCGCATGCATTGGGCATTATTCCGGCATATGGTGTAAGATGTATCTGACCTTTCACCCCCAGGCACATCAGCCCTGCGAGGTGACTAGCTGCGTTCCATGGTCTGAAAATATATACACGTGTGTAAGGGTGACTAAATGTGCCATTACACTGGTATGTCATAATGCTTAGTTTAGATTTGGAAGTGTGTGTAGTTGCTCTTTTTTAATGCAATTTTTCCATTTTTGTTTTGAAGGTAGACATTGCCCATTTCACCATGGTGAAATTGATAGCTTTAGGGATACTGATGCGGAAAGTAAGTGTCATGGCTACATGGTTGTAGCTCTATGACAAGTGCGTGTGATCCACGAGAGTTTAACAGTGCGATTTGTAGGGGGAGGTATTCATCACCTGCTACTAAATCACTCAGATTCCTTGAGCAAACACAGCATCACATGTGTCAACAGATTGTTAAATAAACAAGGGGGCATGTCATTGTGAATGTAGTGTCAATATAGGTGTGGGTAAGTGTTTCTGCAGTACCCCACATTTAAAATATAGGGATGGTATACTTGTAATAGTACCTGTATGTCAAACGTAACAACACTTTGCAAAGACATTCATGACAGTGTCACCAGGTTAGACATGACATTGCAATCACTGCACAAGAGATAGAAGCTGGAAATGAGCCAGTTACATCCCAAATGTAAGTGTTTCTTGAAAACAACTCATAAAAAGGTACTATTGACATCTTAACATGTATTTCTGAAGGGGTTTGAGTAATTTGAATGTAATGCAAACATCCCCTCAGTATTACCATTTACCTGAGATATTGCTGTTGTAATCCCGTCTCAGGGGTGACTGAGCTTCCATCAGAGGTGCTCATGTCAGACCTATGTAGAATGGAGTGACAGTGGCCCCATTACACTGATGCCCTGGTGGCTGCATGGATGTAGGGTAGCTAATGTATTGATCCAAGGCTTGCTTGAAAACAATAGCTCTTAGCCTGTCTAATGCACATTGTGAGGGCAGATATCCACATGGCACAGAACTTGTGCTGTGGTCTAGCAGTTGTACCGTCGATGGCAGCCTGCATAACTCAGTCGTATATGTATCTGTAGAGCACAGAGTGGCAATATTATTGCTGTAAAACCTATGCAGCTCTAGGAGGCCTCACTGCATGGATACAAAGTCATTGGCCTAAGTTTGGCCAGCAGGATTTGCACACTACATTTCCCATATGTTGGTTTGATCAATTCCAGCCTCATTGCTAGTATATCACCTATGTGGCATTTATGTCACATTTTCGTGCAGTGCAACGCGGCAAGCCACTTTGCCTCACTGCATGAAAGGGCAGGAATGCACAGTGATTTCATGATACAGATCATTCCTGTCCTTTCCTACTGGTGGCATACTTTTGCCTGCCTAGGATCAACACAGGCACCCTTGCATCATGGGGCATGGAGGCCTGCATTGTAGGCAAAATGGTTCTTGGCCAGGTGGGGACTCCTGCCTACATAAACACACTCCTGAGAGGTGTTTTGCTCTTTCTTTGTGTGCTGTAGAATGCAGCACAGGGAGAATGAGGAAGCAAAAATGTGACATTAGAATCTTTCTCCTGGTTTAGGTTCACCTGTGGATTTGATGCATTATGACACTTTTCCAGGTCTAACACTGATACTAAATCTGTGAAGCCATCAAAATTAATGTGTTGATGTAGTGAGACACCCACCTTCAATCTATGAAATGGCTCCCTGCCGCAGAGTAAGGCAAGTCAGCAATGTGCGCTGCCTTGCATAACTCCTGATTACTTAAGACATGCAGAGCCACATAAGCTGCCCTTGCTCACCTTTACACATCTCACTTAGGTCTTGCCCTGACCTTGCCCCACTTTGCATGATGCCAGACCAACACCAAAAGTGAACATATACGGGCCGTGGGTATTATTTACCATTGACACGTTAGAATGAGAGGAGATCACATGTATGAGTGAAATACATGGTTATATATTGTGACTAAATAGATTTTTGTACACCTACACTGACCTTACATTGGTTAGCTTGACATATTGTAATTGGAGAAGTTATTTTAATGAAGGTATATTGTGCATTTCTTTATTCCAAGATTAAGTGTAGGTATTGACTGGCACTTATGATTGCATGACAAGGTCAGTTACATTTTGTGATACGAGATGTACATATGGAACTTGCCCTAATATGAGGTACAATTTTCTCCCTTGTTCACATGACCACAGGCATGGCAAATACCTTTAGTTTGAGACAAGCACATTATGGGCCCATCCGCAAGATAACCCTTGCTTTTAGGAAAATGAGCCGCAAGTATCAGAAGGCAAAGTCAGCAGGCTTCCGAGGAACCTCTGCATGGCCACAGGCACAGAAGACCACTGCAGCTACAGAATCTCAGGTTGCCAGTCAGCAGCAAGGCAGGTCACAGCCCACTCCTGGACCCTCAGGAGGACAGCAGCTTCAGGGTACAGGACAAAAGAGGTCCGAAAGTGCAGCTCCTACAAACCTCAACATTTTGCCCGTCCGACAGTTCTGTTGTATGGACCCGAGAATGGCCATGATTGAGAAGGAGCAGAAGAGCCAGAGAGATTTTGCTGACGTGCCACTCAAATGTAGTTCTTGGACTCTTGCTCTGGACATCCCATGCCCTGTTTTTTATACATTTTATATTAGTATGTTTAGTGGTCATAGTTATAGTTAGTGTTTAGTGTAGATTTAGGAATCGTTTGTTAGTTATAGTTAAGTAAGAAGTCTTTATATAGTATATTTTTGGTAAGTTTTTACTGCGATAGGCTTTTAAGTGGATGGGGTTAATATTTTGTGTTTTAAAACCAAAATGATGTTTTTTTTTTTAAAGTTCCTCCAAAAAATCTTTGTTTAGGCTTATATGTCTAGGTAGTATATGTTTAGGGTTTAGTTGCTGTCTGTATTGTACTGACCTATGTGTATTATGGGGATGGAGGGTTGATGTTTAACTTGTCAGGTGTCTATAGTAGTTAAGATAGGTTAAGAGTTAGATTAGGTAGGTAGGCTACTGTTAATGATAGTGTAGGTTAGTTAGGGTTAGGCAGTGTTTTTAGATATTAGGTTTTACATTTCAATAAGTTAATCATTGTTCTCTAGTTGGAAATTATTTATTTGTCAAGAGTTGGTACTATTGTGTTTGATGAGTACATGATGTTCAATTAGTCCTGAGTACATTGTAGGAAAATTGTGCATTGTCAGAGTCCTCTGAACATCTGTAGGTCTTCCTCACATGAGAGTTATATATGGACCCATTTCCATACTTGACACTGTAAGGGGGCTCAATATTTGATTTTAAACACAGCACAACACAGGTAGTCTCCGTACTGTAGTGCCCTGTGTGAAAGGGAGAGGGCAGGTAAGTGTTGGATTTGACATGATACTACAGATTGCTGCTCCCTGCCTGTGCTGGGGCTTAAACTGCTGCCTAGCACTAACGCAGATGCCCTTGCTCCATACTGCAAGGGGGTCTGTGCTGTTGGCTGGTTTATATTTGTACAAGAAGTCACGCCTGCCTGGACAAAATCCATCCTCATTGGTATTTACTTCTTGCTAAGTGTGCCACATTATGCAGCTCTATTAGAAAGAGCAAACAACAAGATGGGTTGTCCATATATCTCCAATTTTCCCCTCTCCTAGGGAGATGTAGCATTGTTACAGGTTCCCTGGTCTGCCACTTATGCAAAACCTGTATGTGCAAATGATTTAATGGATAGATGCACTCTCACTCAACACATGTGACGCCTCTGTGAGGCAGACCAACGTAAATCAGCTATTTTGGCCTGTTTTTCAAGGTATTGGGTTGCCCTTCTGCATCCGGTGTGCGGCACAAGTATGATGCAAATGCATGAGGAATATGGGCATGATTATCAGGCTAGTATAGGTACAACCATCCAGAGTTATGTATTGTTGATAATCTTTTGTGTGAGCAGTGAGGTATTCGCATTAGGTAATGATGCTGTAACATTTACTATGCAACATTTATGTGGATCAGTGGAACCATGTTTTGGGCTCACATACCTCAAACATCCCATTTATAGGTGGTAAGTATTTGCGTACTTTGCAAAAATCTCACTGTGTGTCTATCAAAAAAAGCAGCTTGTTGATTCACTCTGACGTTACATCGGGAGAATACACATTACTCATTATCCATTTACAATGGATGTCATTGGTGTAGGTGAACATACAAGACAGTGCTAGAAATTGGGTTTCTGGTTTGCAGAAACCCAATGCCCCCTGTCCAAGCAGGAACCACAATCCAAGTGAGGGTAAGTCACAAACACACCCTAAATTAACTAGTGCTAAACCTCTGTTAGTTGGCACAGAGCAGTCAAGCTTAACTTAAAAGGCAATGTGTAAAGTATTTGTGCAATACTTCAAACAGTAAAATAGTGAAAACACCACACAAAAAGATACCAAACCTGGTTAGAATAATAAAGCTCAGTTTATTGAACAAAACAAGACAGAAACAACAAAAATCCAATAATTAGAACCAGAGATATGAATTATGAAAGAATATCTTGAATTATGTTATGTTGACTTAATTTGCTATAGCACGCAAATCACACCCGAAGGTGTAGCTCGGCGCTTTGCTTAACACAGGTGCATCAGTGAGCTGGGATTTAAAATGGTACTGTCTTGAGAAGTTTCCTGAATTTGCCATGATCTGTGCAGGAGCGGATGTGGTATGGTAACTTATTCCAGCAGGAAGGGGCAAGGTATGAGAGAAAGGCCTGCCTCCTCATCTGGCCAAGTGGATACTGGGGATGTAAGTAAGGCTTTCTCGTTAGATCTCAAGTTTCTGACTGGATGATAATGGTTAAGCTTCTTAGATAAGTAGCTGGAACCCTTGCCCATTAGGGATTTATCAGTAATGTCGTGTAGTTCCTATAGTCCCCATGCAGGACCTGCGCGTTTGTATAACATAAGCTGTGGGCTTGGTGGCAGACTGACTCTGTGCACCCCTACCGCGTATGTTAGATTGTTTTGCATGCAGGAGCCTCAGCGTTGCTGGTCAGTGTGTCAGCATGGAAGTCTCGGTTCCCTCTACCTTACCGGGGCAAGATGTGGTGTATTTATACCCTAAAGTGTCTCGGTCCTCAGTATGGTTTGTATTGGTCTGTCGTTAGACATGAGGAAGACGTCAGGGGTGAACTTTGCACATACATATTATGCAGGTGGTGTATTCCTAGAGAGCCATGCATAATTGATGAGTACAGTGTGGGCCTGTGTTTGGGAAAAACCCTGCTGTATTCAAAACCACAGGATAGATAATGTTCAGCCCTCAGAGCACGTTGTGTACTAGTGAGGACCAATGTAGGTGAAAGATCATGCCTATATAAGGAATCATGACTATAATAGGACATGTACAGTTATGACCGTAATAGGGCATATGCGGCTTTGACCATAATAGGGCAAGTACGAATATGACCGTATTAGGGCAAATATGAATACGTCCATTTTAGGGCATGTATGAACGGGTCTACATTAGGGCCTCTATACGGGACATAACACCCACTCCTCTTTCGAATTGGATAACAATGACCATATTTAAAATCTGGACAATTTAAAATCATATTTAAAAACAAATAAAAACATGGTTTTAAAATCACTAAAAAAACTTTCTTCTAAAATGTTAGTAATTCAGCTCATTTCAATTGGCACTAAAAGAATGTCTATTTTGTTTCTCCATATAAGTTGCCTCACTCAAAGCGGAAGAAGGCCATGCTTTTCTCAAGCGAAAGTGTCAATTTAGGAAATGTTCCAATTTTGCTTGTTTGTTTTGAAACGAGTGAAGAAGCCGAATTCTTTCCCAGGACACGACGAGCCAATTCAAGATTAAGCGTCCTGGCTGGGAAGCACAACATTATTGGTGTTAGCTGCTGCAGACGACAAATCCAACGCCTCACAGAGAACGTCGATCGCACATAGATGGAATGTAGCACTGCCAACAGTCGGTGCTGCGGCAGCTTGTGCGGCAGTTGTTACCTGGGTGCCTGTGGAGGAGTCACCTAACCCAGCAGGAGCAAACAGCACCTGTAGATTCTCCAGGAATGCGTTCATCAGAATCGGAAGCCGCTGGGGACAACGCAGAGCATGGGCCTTTATGGGGTCCAGCATTGCATCCGTGTCCGGAGGCGCATCTGATGGAAATGTCAGACAAAGATCCAACGTGCATTCTTCTCCGCAAAACAGGCATCGAAGAACAGGTAAGATGCAGTCTACCCAGACTGGTCGAAAGGATAGAAACCAGGAGGCATTGAGTTCGCGCAGGCAAGAAATGCCCAGAAGTTGTACCATGCTTTCATGGTATTTTCGCTCCTGGAGCATGTTCGCCATTCCCTCGGGAATTGGGCCGTCCATTGCGTAGCTGCAGTATTATGAATAGGACCCCTGCAATCAGCAATAGGATAAGCGGGAGTCCTCCAAATACGCTTCCCAATACGGAGTGTATAAAATTTGGGATTACTCCGAGGACTGTCTGAAAGGTGCTTAACAGTCCTGACCCTATGGTCTTAAATAGGTGTACAATACCGCTCGTATCAGACATATTGAAGATACGTCCCACCATTTCTATGAAATGAAAGGGGCAGTTTGTACGTATAAGCGCCTGTATCTCAGTCAAGGTCCTTGCAACTTGAAGTACATAGGTTTCTCGAGCGGAGGTTAAGGGCACGGGTTGCTGTAAAAGCATGGCTTGCAGTCTGCTCAGAGTATCAAATTGTATGAAAGAAACGTTCAGTGAAGGCCATAACGGCGCCTCTCTGACTGTGTTCAGTGGCGGAAACAATACTTGCATACAGCAAGTAACCCTGGAGTTAACAGTGACCAGATAGGTGACGCCCGGAAGCATCCCACAGCAACCTTGATCATTTAGCATCAAGTAACTCCCATTTGAGAGCAGCTCAAAAACCGGCGTGATCACGGCAGCTGGGGTCCCAGTCATGTGACACGATAGGTTTGCTACTGAACCGTTACAGGCTTCATGTAGTGAAATATCCTGACACATGAGAGAACCGCTTAAAGTATTCTTGCAGTTTGTACCACTCAGATACACTTCTCGATCCCCATTCCGGCATCGATATCTATATGGTAACTCCCAAGTTTCCTTAATGTAACCCTTACCCATCTTTTCATATTTGCCTGCCTGCCTTTGCTCAAGGCAATATTGAAACTGAAACGTAGTGACCAGCAGAGTGATTTGGCCATAAATTAGCCATTCTGTTGATGGTGATTCGGCTACAGTGAATGGTAACCTTTCCAGTTTCTCAATACGCAGCATTGTATATTTGGCTCCCCTTTGTGCCATTTCTTTCTGTTTATCAGTCAGATTGTATTCTGAAGACAGAGACGTGGTGTTTATAAAACGCCATGGCACATAGCCTGCACGCAAAGATTGCAGCGTCCAGCTTAACATCATAATAGAACGTAGCTGAGATTGCCCGTGTTGTAACAAGGCCAGATCTTGTTCTAATATGTCGATTGCAGAAGACACAATGTTGCCTAAGGAGTAAATCCTGGAGGTCAAAGTAGTTAACCCATTATCCACTACAGCTAATGCCTTTTCTAAGTTAATACGGTCTATCTCCCGTGTCCTTTCTGCGGCCTCTTGTTGGGATATTTTCCAGTTTTCATTATAATAGGCATAAATGCCGGCATATATGAAACGTTTCTGACGTGTTTTCCTTGGGCCTAACAAGAAATCTCTAAGGTCCACATCAGGTGTGAGTAAGGTCAAGTGATGTTTTACTTCTGTGAGTGTTGAGGTCTCTAGCCAATCAAGGCACAACTTCCCAACACTATAGGATGTCACTACCCCTGGGTGTTGTCTTTGTAAATAGAGAGTATCTGGCCTATGGATACTAAACCCTTCGGTTGTATTCATAAATCTCTGTTGACAGGTGTTTGTGTCAATGGGCCAAATCAGCCATTTCGTCCAATCAGGATCTGATCTGTTGTACTGGAGAATGTCATCTAATCCTACCCCTTGTGTAGTTGAATTCTGCCCCCCACCCATCTGTGATGGTGTAGGAAACCCGGGTGAGTTCAGTTCCTTGTTCTTGGCTATTCCAAGACAGGATGTCTGTTGCACAGTGTCATTTAGAAATATCATCTGCTGTGGAACGAGGCATGCTCTAAAAAGCGCTTCTGTTCCCTGGACTTGCCAGTCCCTAGAATCCCAGATTGATTTTAAATCTATGGGGGCATATTATCAAGCATGTTATCGCGACTTTAGTGCCCCTTTCCGGCGCTAAAGCGGCGAATTTTATAACGGACTATCAACAAGGCCAGGCTAACATGCATTAGCGCATGTTAACCTGCGATAGCAGCCTATCTTGAAACGCAGCGATAAATATCGCTAATTATATGCATAGTATGCGTTCCCTACATGAACTGCTTTCAGAAAGTCGGCTATCACAACTTCGCCGTGTGTAGCAACACGGCCCGGACCCGCGAAGCGATCACAAGCCAGCGCTAGGCGCGAGTTATCGCTTGGAATATAACACCTATTCCAAACCTGACTTAACCATCCTGTGAATGGGAGGTGGTTTGGATGGTTAAGTCCACACACGACTATCATCAAGCTGTTCATTATCGCCGCATGATTATCGCTGGAATTCCAACGTTAATGCAGCTTATCCCATCTATCGCTGGTTTTGGCATCGCCTATCAGCAAAGCGTTGCTAATACGCCGCTAACACGGCGATGTAAACCAGCGATAGACGGCGATAAGAGAAAACGCGCTAAGCGCGCATTGCGATAATTATCGCAATCTGTTGTTAATATGCCCCATAGTGTCCTTCCATAGGTCGAAACCCTGTGTAGACAACTGGGCCATAAAGGAAGCAGAGTAAATCTGTTTGATGTTAGTTAACATAATTTTCTGTGCTGATGTTTTTGCCACTTTGTAGTAAAATGACTTTGGGTCAGATGTATTAAACCCTGAAAAGTATGTGAATTTCTGTGCAAAAGTTTGCGAACTACCTTTAGGAGGAGTTGGGCAGTGTTCCCACTGGTGGTATTCAAATACATTTCTAGGTGTTATAGATTTGTGTAAGAAATGATGACCATATTGCTGGTAACAGTACAATGTATCATAGTCTGAAGTACCTTCTAACATTTCATTGTTCGGAAATGCGGCAGTTTTTCTAAATCAGACATCATAGCATTTACAGTTTCAGTGTCCCAATCATCAGAAAATGTACTGGAGGTAATGATATCACTCAAAGAAATTTTAAATACACGTTTTAGCTTTAAAAGTTCAGTCGGACCGAATATATCATAATCAATCTTGTCCCATACTATACCGTCCGGTATAGGAACTGCTATGATGTTCACTGAAGACAAGTCTCTTGGTTCACGATGTGAGGACTGGTGTGGTTTAAAAATCACATTGACTCTTTGGGCTGTAGAGCTTTGCTGGAGATATCGTCCATTAATAAGCATACTAAAAGTTATAATTAAACCTAGCCAGAAAAGAAAAAATAAGATCCCAGTGATATACCATAGTTCAATCCAAGGTGACACCAGGTAAGTCTTTCTAAAAAAGTTCAAAAAGTCAGTGAGTTTCTGTTTTAGTGATTTTTTGGCTGGCGTTGTTTCCGGCTCGCTTGGATCCAGTGAAAACGTATCAAAGTTCATGAAATAGCCAGAAGCAGTTCGATCAATTGTTGGAATTGCATCAGGATTTGTTGAAATTGGATTTTGCTCTTGACGAGGCATGTTGACGTAGATGTCTGTAGTCGGTCTTATTGCAACTTGGTTGTTAAGTTGGTTTTCGTTTTGAAGATGAATTTCTTGTTGAAGTGGAACAAGTTCCATAGCATTGTTGCTTAGTCCTTCATTCCGTACAGGTGGCTCTTCAAACGTGATGAGTCTTTCTGTTTGGACTTCTTGGATTGTAGCGAGAGGAGGGCATCTGTTACTGTGGAGTCCACGTGGCCTACTGTTTAGTATCGGCCACATAGTGTGGTTTGATTAGGTCGATTGAGACAAATCTTTTCTCCTTTTTCCCGGCAAGAGGCGGCAGAAGTACAGTTCTTGTGCCTTGGATTGCTAGGACCGGTACAGGCTTTCTGTAGGATGGCCCAAATTATTTCTTGTCAGCAATCTACTCTCTGACCAGATCCCCGACCTTTGGGATCCAGACAGGTCTTGCCGTTACTGCCTTGACTTCCTCAGTGGCGGTCTGTTTCTGGAGCACGTTACTTTGTTGTGTTCTGGATTTGTTTAGATCCTGTAAAACAGCCAAACGATCATGGATATCAAATGGTTTTTCATCCGCCACTGTGCCTTCACAATCAAGATCAGGTACCCACATTTTTGTCCCAAATAGGACCTCGTAAGGAGTGACACCCCCTAGAGAGCTTCTTGGCTGGTTATTGATCGCTCGCTGTACCCCATAAAGGTGATCGACCCATCTACTCCCCTTGCCTAATACCCTAGCTGTTAAAGATTGCTTTAAGTCCCGGTTTTTCCTCTCCACAACAGAATTTCCCCCGGGATGGTACGGAGAGGAGTACCGCAATGCTACGCCCATTCCTTCCATGGCCTCTTTGTAAGCCCGAGAGCTAAACGCCGGACCACGGTCAGAATGTAACGTGCCAACTGCGTATGTGCCGATACAGCCTCGCAAATCTTTTAAAACAGTTCGAGCGTCAGCCGAGTGCTGAGGCCAAACCCATAGGAATCTAGAGCAGGAATTCACTGCAACCATGATATATTTCTTGGACCCATCAGATTGTAGGGGGTCCGCAGTGGTCCAAATACACACATGCGAGAGGTTTGTCTGATTTCAGCAATGGTGTCTGTGCTGGGCGTGTTACGGTGGAGCCTTTCATCTGCTGACAGATGTCGCACTTTAAGACATAGTCTTTGGTCTTCTTTGTTAACCCTGGCCACCAGTAGCGCTGTTTCAGTAAAGAAATAGTCGCTCTAACGCCTGTATGCGCAGAACCCAAACCCTCGTGTGCTGCTAAAATTAAGCCATGCCTACGATCCATATTTGGTATTACTCTATCCCCCACTCCAGGAATCTGAGCATATGGAATGTTTTGTGCATCTAACTTGTAGGAGTACTTGAGTGGAAATTTTTAGGTACTGCTGTGCTGCCTTTGCGTGAAGCATTGACAGCTACCATTATCTCACCGTCTATTCTCGTCTTTGAACGAGTGCAGCTACGGCGGCTGTGCGAACAGCCCCCTTTGCGGCTTCATCAGCCAATGAATTCCCTTCAACGTGAACGCCATCACGCTGATGACTCAGTGTATGTATCACGTGAGCCCTTGGTAGTTCGTTTCTCAACACCACTTCCTGTTCCCATAGCATTTTATGCTTAATTGTGCCACCTTTTGCATCTTTGAACCCGTTTTGTTCCCAATGATGTAGATATTCATTGTACGACTGTACACAGTAAAAGGATTCACACACAATAAGTGTGGGGAATTCGTGATCCGTATTTATAAGTGCCAGTATAAGTGCTTTGAGTTCTGCCAACTGAGCCATGCAGTCTCCTAGATATTGCGTTTTAGTGCAACTCGGATGGAACTTTCCATCGTGCATGCGACCTTTAACAATCGCACACGCCGCGCTGTAAGCTTGCTTACTCCCTATGGCTGGTTGAGCAGAACCGTCAGTATATACAATGTATTCATACAGATCTAGAGGCAAAATTTCATTTGGTAGAGGATATTCTTGTTCGTATTGCAGGAATGCTTGTGTTTTTAAACTTGGATCAAATCTGTATTCAACATCCGTTGCAGTAAGAGAATTAGCCCACTGTATCCATCTCGGATGTAAGGCTTTCGCATTTGGAATGCTAGGTTTTGTAACAGCTTCTAAAGCTGGTACTGGGGTCACGACAATTATGCGTTTTCCCTGAACCAGAGCTCTTTCTCTTGCTACAGCGGTCTGCACTGCTGTCAGGATTTTTTCTGTTGAAATTAAACGCATTTCTGCGTTTGTGTACAGGTGCGATTTGTATGCGATTGGTACTGTTTCGCCTTCATTAAAAGTTAAATAAGTGTACCCGCATTGACCCGCTATTACTCGGATCACTAAGTTCAGTGCGTTTACGCGTGTCTGTAAATGTTTAGAAGCTATCATGTCTTCCTGTAGGGAACGCAAAATATTTGTGTGTTCCTGTGTCCATTGTCTGACTGAAAAATCAGGTTTTATTAAGTCGTAGAAAGGTTTTACTCTTTCTGCGTAATCCAAAATGTATGTTCAACCAAAATTTAGGAATCCCAGAATTGATTGTAAATTCTTTAAAGATTTTGGAGGTTGGAGCAGCGCACACTTTTCTAAAAAGTTAGCTGCTAGGCTTTTTCCTTCACTTGACAGCTCGTACCCTAAAAATAGGACACTGAGGTGGGCAATTTTAGATTTTTTAAAATTAAATTTGTGGCCCTCAGAGGCGAATCCCATAATAATGGTGCTCACCCTGGTCAAGTACCTCTTTAAGTCGTCGTCCGTCAGATAAATATCATCTACATAGGACAATGCTTCTTCATCCAAATTTTGGAGTAACTCTGTTACTCTTGCTGAAAATACCCCTGGGCTGTTTTTATACCCTTGGGCTAGGCGACAAAATTGTCGCTGGGACCCTAACGCACTGAAGGCGGTTAGATACCTGCTTTCAGGCGCTATATTTTGGCAGAAAAATCCGTTTGAGATATCAAGTGTTGTTTTGTATTTTTTCCGCACAATGTTATTCACTAATGCGGCACTGTGTGCATTTTGAACTGCAAATGTCTTTGTGCAAGTGTTTAAATGTCTGTAATCCAAAACTAAATGATATGTGTTGTCAGGTTTCATTACGGGAAACAAAGGATTGTTCATAGGTGAAGTGCAATTTTCTATCACCCCCTGGTATTCTAGTTGGTCTGGAATCTCCCTGACTTGTTTTTTAGCATCCTGCTTTAATGGATATTGCCTTTGAGCATTTGGGGAAACTTTTAACGGGATCACGTGGTGGGTTGAATCCTCATCCCAACCAACATGATTTTTGTACAATGCTGGAGCTAGGGCAACCGCCCACTCCTGCGCATATGCATGTTTTAAATGTATGGGAACGAGGTCGGAAAAGGCTGGAAAAATTACAGTTTCTCCCCTAGGGCACTCCATGATGAATGCTGGCGGCCAGTCTTGCTCTGCTAATAGAATGTCATAACCAGATGACAGATTTTTCCAAAAGAGACCTTTAACTTTTCTGGGCTTGTCCCCCTCCATCCGGAGTGTTATCTCATGTAACTTATGTGGGACACTTACCCGAGTATCAGGTGTTTCCACCGTGATATACTCACTCAATTCCGCTGTCACCAGAAATTCCTTCAGGTTCTGGCGAGCTATCGTTACTTCTGCCGCGCTGTCTAGCATCGTAAGAGCCCATTGCCCGTTCAGAAGCTGTGTCCTCAGAATTCTGGGCATGTCTGATCTTGGGCCCTGCTACCTTCTTCTTTTTGAACTGAGGTTTTGATTTTTGTTTATCTTCTTTTTTAGGTGCGTAGTCTGCAGCGCGTTGCGTGTCTCTGGACTTTGTACGCTCCTTTGACCGTCCTTCCCTCTCGGAGTTTTTGATGAACCCTGAAAGGAACGAGAGGAGCGAGTATCAGTATCCTGATACCTGTCAGGTTTTTTAATATTATCCCTATTCCTGAGGTTATACCTCCTTTCAGAGGGCTCCTGTTGAGGAGACCTCCCTCTGGATTGAGATCTGCTGTCTTTAGACTTTTGTTGTTTTTATTTTCCCACTTCTTTTTAGAAGAAGTAGGCATCTGCTTTGTAGTGTCCTTTTCAGGACTGCCCACCAGTTGTGGTTTTGAATGCTTTCTCACCCAAACTGTCTCTGCCTAGTTCTGCATATGCAGTTTCAATTATTTTGGGTAGTTCGTGTTGTTGATCCTCTGGACCGAACTCCCTCAGGCATTGGTGGATCGCCACTGAAGCTGCTTCCCCCTTAATATTAGCTAGTATTATGGCTGATACCTGGTCAAAGTTATTTAGTAACTTCATTCCTAAGTTTAGGGCAGGTTCTGCTCCGTACTCATTTTGTATCTGTCTCAATACGTTAGGTACTACTGCTAAGGACAGGATACCATGTGTTCTGGTATATATGGCAGCAAAGACTGAACTCCAAGAGGTGCAGTCCTCTACTTGTGGTGTGAGACCCATGGGCAAGCAGATTGTTAGAATTCTGTGTTTATCACAGGTGGTAGTATTCGGGAATACTGCCTCAAGCTGAGTTATTTTCTGAGCTATCCAGAATGGGATTTGTTCACGTTTTGCTGGCATTTTTCCCATTACCACGTGTAATGTTTGTGGAGTAATTTTATTAACTGTACTCTGGACTGGAGTATCTTTTGCTGCAACTGGTGCTTGTGTTAAAGTCCTCATCACAAATTGTGTGAGGTTTCTGTAGATTTTAATTAAATCTTTGTGTTATACGAGTAAATCTGGCTGTGGCATTGTGTTAATGTCAGGATGCGGTGTGCATGCCGCTAATATGGGCCATGTGGCTCCTGCTCCTCCGAGCGAGCCTAATCTTGCTCTTCCTCGTACGTGGGGTAGGGCGCCTTTAAACCAGTAATTATGCTCCTGGTAAGTGAGCGGAATCTCTAACTCCTCAAAAAGAGAATAGTCCGCTGGTGTTTCATCTTTTAGGTAGTAGTGAAATACATCTGTAACTGGATTCGCTGCTGGGAATGTAACCCATGAATAGAACACCTCTGTTTTATTGGATTTGTGTGCCTCGATCACGAAAATTACTTTACCACCCCTGGCTCTTAAGCCATGTTCTAGAAGTTTTATGGTGACTGCCCTTCTGAAATTTGGTGCAATTTGTATTGCATCTTCAGGGTCTTCTTCTCCTAAACCGAAGAGGTCTGTTTCAACTCTCCTTGATTCTTCTGCTTGTTCAACCATTTTTAAGTGGAAGAAGGGTGTTTAAGGAAATTTTAAGATAAGGTGTAAATGCACAATTTGTAGGAACTATATGTCCTTCAAGCTTGAATAACCAACAGCCAATAAATAGTATTCTCGTACTACTCAGCTGCGGCGGATTTTGTGCCCACCCACTCCAGACGTCTCTGTGGTTTTTGTGAGTAGGTTCTCTGAGAATAGCACGACTGAACTACTCAGATTCTACTGTTAAATAAGTACCAAACCAACGTTGGGCGCCATGTCGTGTAGTTCATATAGTACCCATGCAGGACCTGCGCGTTTGTATAACATAAGCTGTGGGCTTGGTGGCAGACTGACTCTGTGCACCCCCACCGCGTATGTTAGATTGTTTTGCATTAGCTAGCTCACAGTGCCACTAGAATCTCCTCTTATCGGGGAGAGATTAGTTTCTGGCAACCTTAGATCATGACAACCCAAATTCCTCAGAATCGTGGAAACAATATACTACTTTTCGCTCAGTCACTCGTGCTTACTTATTCGGTTTGTCTCAGAGAGTTACACAGAATAAACAGTCGGGCGTTTCAATAAGTATTTATTGAACAGTTGTTATTCTAGTGTAAAATATATGTGCTGCGGCAACCAGCAGACAATAGCAGAGATATATTATCAGCAGTACGATAAAAGCAAAGGGATAGAACAGTTCTACCATATTGCAATAATCATGGATACATACATGAATATAAAAAGCATTATGAAAAGTGTGCGTACTCCTACGATGCCTAACTAGATGTACCTGAATGTACCTAGCATATGTGTAGGTCTAAAAGCCTAAGAGCCAAGAATCCTTCTAGGATTTAGTCGAACCCCCATACCTGAATAGAGAGAGTGTGGGACCCCGTCCTGGTCTCGAGTTGGACACCCCGCAAGGGCTGTGTCAGAACCGCTGTCAGCTGGAGCGACTGCATGCAGGAGCCTCAGCGTCTCTGGTCAGTGTGTCAGCATGGAAGTCTCGGTTCCCTCTATCTTACTGGGGCAAGATGTGGTGTATTTATACCCTAAAGAGTCTCGGTCCTCAGTATGGTTTGTATTGGTCTGTCGTTAGACATGAGGAAGAACGTCAGGGGTGAACTTTGTACATACATATTATGCAGGTGGTGTATTCCTAGAGAGCCATGCATAATTGATGAGTACAGTGTGGGCCTGTGTTTGGGAAAAACCCTGCTGTATTCAAAACCACAGGATAGATAACGTTCAGCCCTCAGAGCACGTTGTGTACTAGTGAGGACCAATGTAGGTGAAAGATCATGCCTATATAAGGAATCATGACTATAATAGGACATGTACAGTTATGACTGTAATAGGGCAAATGCGGCTTTGACCATAATAGGGCAAGTACGAATATGACCGTATTAGGGCAAATATGAATACGTCCATTTTAGGGCATGTATGAATGGGTCTACATTAGGGCCTCTATAAGGGACATAACAGTAAGGCAACAGAGCTGAAAGATAGCTCTTTTTCTGACTAGCAGTCAGCGCAAGGCTCAAAGTAAAGGAGCGGATGCAGAGCATGAAGGGAGATTGCAAACAAGCTGAGCTGCAGTATTTTGAACTACTTGCATCTTAAAGGTGAAAGTATAATTTGCTGATGCAAGTAGAGTTTTTCCATAGTCCAATCTACTAATAATTAGTGCTTGGACTAAAGTTTTCCTAGAAGAGAGAAGAAGAAAAGGAAACGCTTTCCTCAGAAAACGTATCAAATTGAAAGAGTTGACACAGGTGGATGCAACATGTTCTTCATAGATAAAGCTTGATCCAATTTGATGCCGAGGTTCTTTGCTGACTGACTGGGTACGGGAGCTTGGCCTATCTCTATAGGCCACAACTTGGGAGACCATAGTGGTTTAGCCTTACCAAACAGCAGAATCTCTGTTTTATCACTGTTTAATTGCAAAAAGTTTGTTGTCATCCAGTCTGCTATCGCTCTCATGCATTTGGTAAAACAGGCTTTTCTTTCATCCAGATCCCTATCACAAGAAATAACAAGCTGAGTGTCATCAGCATATAATAGTATTTCAAATTCATAAGATTTAACAATTGATGCAAGGGGGAGCACATACATTTTAAATAATGTGGGACTTAAGCAAGAGCCCTGTGGGACCCCATTGTCAATAACCATAGTGTGTGTGGCTTAAAAGAACCAAGTGAAATCATTTGTGTTCTGTTATCCAGAAAGTCTCTGAACCATTGAAGAGTTTTCTTAAAAATACCTCTCTCATGAAGCCTAGTGTAGGAAACAATGCCAAAAGCTGCTTACAGATCAATCAGCACCAGTATGGATGGCTTGCCAGTGTTTAATGAAAGTCTAATGGAATCTGTGACCGCAGCTACGTCTGTCTCTGTACTGTGGAAGGCTTTGAACCCTGATTGCAAAGGGTGCAGGATCTTATTTTCCTCTAAATAGGCTGAGACTTGTTGGTTTATTAGGCTTTTCAGCAGCTTGCCCAGGATTAAAAGCAACGAAATAGGGTGATGGTTAGGTTCTTAGAATCTACATTAGCTTTCTTTTGTAATGGGGAGACCTGTGCAGCTTTCAAGACAAGGGGGACTTTCCCTGTTCTGTGGACAGAATAAATAGTGACCTGATGGCGGGTGCACTCGAGTTGGAAAGACCGGCTGTAATCCTTGGAGGGCATGGATCACAAATAGAGCCTGATTTGGCTTTTTTCAATATCCCCAGAATTTGCTTGAATGAAAAATATTCAAACTTTTCCCAGCTACAACCACTATTAGGAGGAGGAGAATTGTAGTTTGGAGCATCTTCTGACTTGTCAATAGAGCCCAGGAAGTTCTAGTAAATTAGTGTGAATTGTTCCTCAAAAAGGTCCACATGAGAATTGCATAGTTCTTGTGAGGCTGGGATATCATAGGAGCAGGCATGAGGCTTAATAAATTCATTGAGAACTTTGAATAAAACTTTTGATGAAATGCCTGCTTGATCGATCTGGATGTTAATGTGACTTTTTTGAGCTAGTTTGATTTTCCTATGACATGAAGAAAGAGTATTTTTGTATGCCTCTTTGATTTTTTTTGTCCTCCGCCATCTTCTTTCCAACTTTTTGCAATAAGATTTCTCCTTTCTCAGCTCATAGTGCTTTAAAGCATAAAGTGCCAACTGGGGTTATCTTGTCACGGTCGACCGGGACAAATGCAAAAGTCCAGGCTGACCACGATGGAGCGGTCAACCTGACTGATGAGCCAGAAACAGGGACCAGCCCTGGCCTGCTGAAACAGTACCTTGGTTTGCGGTTGCATCGACGTCGAGGACGAGATGCGAGGAGCAGAGGGGGTGATACATCAGCGTCGATCCTTAGGATGTAGGCAATGCTTCTGATCTGAGCTGTGTAAAGTCAGAGATGCATTGGGAATAGAGGCGATACGCAGTACAGTTGGTGGTGCGATGTCCTCGATCCTCACAGCAACAGCAATGCGTCAGCATCGATGAATATGCGGCAGTTTGGAGCGGCGCAATGGTATCGATGCGTGGATTTCTGCTGGAGCAACACTTTATACCGACTTTCAATGGGCCCAGGACTGGATTGGCACCACTTGGCAGGGTGGCAAGAATCTCAGATATCAGTCCAGGTGCTGTAGCAGGTGAGTTGGAAGTCTTTTATGTCCCTGAGACTTCAATCAGAAGGCAAGCCAGCAATCCTTTGGAGTCACTTTAGTTCTGGGTTCACGTGATGTGGGTCCAGTCCTTCTCACACAGGCAAGGAGGGCAGCACAGCAAAAAACAGTTCTTCCAGAGCAGCAGTCCAGCAGAGTGGCAGTCCTTCAGCATCACAGCAGTTCTTCTTCCTGGCAGAGTATCCACAGGTCCAGAAGTGTACTGAGTTGGTAGAGTCAGAAGTCCAGATCTTACACCCAGTGGTAGCTTTGAAGTGGGGGAGACTTCAAAGAGGGGCTTTGAAGTGCACAGAGGCCCTCCCTGCCTGCCCTGGCTCCAGACTCACCACAGGGGGTTAAGCAGTATTTTGTATGGGGACAGCACACAGCCTAGTCGGGTGTAAGTGTGAGGCTGAGCCTAGCTCCTCCCTCCCATCCTGCCCAGGATGGCCCATCAGGATGAGGATGGCCATCAGTCACACCTAAGCTCCCTTTGTGTGTGGTTGTCTGGAGGAAATGCACAAGGCCCAGCTATCATCCACCCCAGACTTGTATTGGAGACAGGCAGCAGTCACACAGGGCTAAGAACAGAAACATGCCATCTTTCTGAAATGACATTTTTAAAAATGTAATGATAAATTCGACTTTACCATTAAAGAGGATTTATCATTACAATTCAATAGGTACTAAACATGATAGCTCTACCTCCTTCCACTTGGAAATTACACTTATTAGATGTAACAAGGAATCCCCAATGTTAACCTATGGGAGGGGTAGGTCTCACAGTAGTTTTTCACTACCAGGACATGTAAAACTTAAAAGTACATGTCTTACCTTTTAATTATTCAATTCAAAATTGAGAGCCCCACTCTAACGTATAAGCTAGTGCTCCATTTTGAGAAAAGCAAAAGCTTTGTGTAGTATAACCCTCCCCCACCATTGTTACCCCTTGGTGGCAAGCTTCATCAACTGCAGAACTGGAAGTGCTGCTACCTGTGAGTTACATGGGAGCACTGAATAGTATCAGACCATTAATAATGGAAGATAGGAGGTGGAGGGGTTCTTTATGGCTTAAAAATACATGGCTGGTAGGAAATCCTGTTTTAATAAATCCTCCAGTTGGTATGATTAAATTTGGGAAAGATAAAACAGAAGTTTTCTGTGGTTTAATGACCCTACCTTCCTTTTACACTTCGTTTACATGTTTCTGCCACCCTTCCCTGTGGCTTTCATCAGGACCATAAATCTCACTCCCTGAGACCACGCTTTACTTTGTTCGGGTATAAACGCAAAGTGTATTTCAATCACGCCCTCTGCAAGCCAGATATAAATCATAGACTTACTTGGTGTCTGTTCTAATTATCTGTAAGACAAAGGGAGAATTAGCTTGTAATAATAAAGGACACTGAGCAGAATTCTGTGCTCCCGATAGCAGGGTGCAAAAGAAACAATTGATGGACGGAATGCTGGACAATGCAAACATTCACCCCCAGTCACAAGGATCTGGGTTAAACCCATCATTATTTTGCTCACCCAGGGCAGCAGGGTGGCAATCAAAAATGCCCCTAATTAAAAAAATTCATCTAGCTCTTTAGTCTTATCACCATGTCTTGTTTTTGCCCGTGCACCATGCGCCTGTAAACATTAATGGCGGGGGCATCCAAATGCTGTGAAATCAAAATAATAAGTGACCACATCTAACACACGCGCTGGAACTGCCCCTGTGATCAGCCTTTCACATTTAACATACTGCATGCATACTGGAATGTACATACATAAAGAAACACTAATTAGTGCTCCATAGGTCACACAGTGACGAGGCGAGCCTGTAGTCACAGTCTGTATATAAAGAGGGAGCATATTAGTCATGAAATATATTGAAGCATAATCCTTCAATGAGAATTCTTACGGCTGTGCCATACTTACTCCATCAAGGTCTTACCTGGTTCAATCACCTATATAAGCATCATACGTGCCTGTATATTAAATGTTGAAACTCAATTTCGGAGCTTTTAAATGCTATGCCTCGGTATAGCCGAGAGTATTGTTCACGCGTTATGCACATCTCACTAATGGTGCTGGGTGCCGGTACACTAGACTGCGCACCCAGTCCAACATGCGTTTGCCAATGGAACCACTTCCGGGTTCCATCTCGTTATTGAGATAACCACAACACGGCAGGAAATGGAGAAAAGAATAGTATTTCAGGTACACATTATTAGTTCTGAGTGAATAGATGGCCAAATTACAAAAAAACTAGTGAATCTTGTAAAAAAAACTGGTATATGTCCTGAAGAGAATCAAAGAGGTGAAAATATGGCTGGGCTCACAAATTAATAGGCAAACTGATAATTGCTACACTAGCTCATCCCTCAGTTGTAAAAATGTCTGTAAAAAATGTATAGAAAATATATATAAAAATATATATGAAAAAACACAAAAAAATGGCAAAATGGGAAACTTATGAAAAATGGATAAAGAATATTTAAAGAGGTTGTATTGACCCAGAAGTCACAAAAAATAGCAAAAATAACAAACATAGGGCCACATATAAGTGGTGCACACCTCTAGCTGTCCTATTTTTAAGTATATTTCATTTCTTCAGGTAGTATAATATTAATACCAATTTTCAGATAAGATGGATTAGCCCTACTCTTTAGCACCTCTCCTCTCCCCCTTTATGTTCATACTACCTTTTAATTACATAGCACCATGCCCTGTGGGCTACTTAGGGCCTACCTTGGGGGTGAATTATTTGTAATTAAAGGGGAGTTTAAGGCTTGACAAGAGGTTTTAAATGCCACGTTGACATGGCAGTGTAAACTGCACACATAGGCACTGCAGAAGCAGGACTGAGACATGCTTAAAGGGCTACTTAAGTGGGTTTCACAATCAGTGCTGCTGGCCCACTAGTAGCATACAATTTACAGGTCCTGGGCACATGCAGTGCATTTTGCTAGGCACTTATAAATAAATTAAATGTGCCAGTTGTGGATAAGCCAATCAAAGCATGTTTAGGGAGAGAGCACATGCACTTTAGCACTTGTTAGCAGTGGTAAAATGCCCAGAGTCCTAAACCAACAAAAACAGATAAGCAAAATTGGAGACAAGCAGGCAAAAGGTTCAGGGAAAGACCACCAGAAGGCTGACAGGTCTCACAAACAGCATGTGCAATTAATTTTAGCTCACTGTTCTTCAGCTCCAAAAAAGTGCTTTTATGTTTTTGAATTACATTATGTATGTAGACTTTTGAGAATCAACTATACAAATCTCGTAATGTTTTTTTTATTTTTTATTATTATTACAGAGGTTCATATCCTCACATTACATGTGAGTAGTATACTTTTTTACAATCAACACATAGTGGCAAATTAAAATGTTTTGTGCTTCCAAATACATTTGGATAGAAATGTTACTTCACATTTACATGTGTACCGTGCGAAAAGTGTGGAGGAACAAATTGACATTAGCAAATGTAGCAGATTTTTGTTGAGCATAGGTGGACAAGATAAACTACTGCACTAACACAGAGCACTGTACTGGGTTCCAAAGATGGTGGTATTATGTCCTACACAGGACAGATGGAAAAACTGGCCAGGAGGTGTTTGCAAATGTTTATCGAGAAGTTCTTCTACAGAAACTGGGAAACTGTACATCTTCCTTCTCTGATGAGTGTTCTGCTACCCCTGGAAGTTGTGATGTTATACTGGGAGGCAACTGAGTGATGTTACTAGGCTCAGACACACAAACATAAGAAGATGTAATTACCATGTCCCCTATAACATTTGTGAATGCCAGTAAGGCAGCATGGCAGTCCAGGGCAAGGGATTGCTGATTTACCAGCAAAGCAATGACGTTGCTATTGAGGGCACTCATTGATGTTATGATGGAGTCCATCTTGGCCTCCAGGGATTGGATAGATGTATTGATGGATCCCAGCTGCCTGACAACTTCACTGGTGTCAGATGTAGAAGGCTGGTATTTTTTCCTTCTTCATCATGACATGAGCGATGTCAGATAGGGAGTCATCAATCCTATGAAGCCAAGAGTAGGTGTCTGTGATTTCCTTAGTCAACCCTTTATTGTAGCTCAGGCATCTACTGATTCCTTCAAGAGTGCCCGCCATAGACTGCATCCCCAACCTGACTGATTCGGCCATACACTGCTGGACTCCTACCACTTGCCATTGAAATGAAACTTAGGGGTCCTCAGAGCCTGCAGCTGTTATATGATCGATTGATGTTCCATGTCCAGACTCGGTTAGTTCATCTGGAGGCGCAACAATATCTTCTTCCATTGCCAAACCCGGAGGAGATGCATTAAGAGTGTCCAGGTGCTGTTGGTAAGTGTCTTCATTCATGGGGGGCAGGATGGTGTCATTCACAGGTTGTATATCGCAGACAGGCTGATCTCCAGGAGATGTTATTTGTGTCTCTGAAAAGAAATAGGAATATGTTGCAAAGATTCCATGAGTGGATATGACATAAATGTTTTCTGCTACATTTGGACAGTATTTTTCTTCACTTTCAGGTACACAGGGATATGTGGTACATGTGTGAAAGATCCAGCAGTTTCCAGCTGGATGCGATTCATCAAAGCCAGTCAGAATCCACCGTCTCTGATAAGATGAGTACAATAAACGTGTCCAATAATCTGTGCTCACCCTTAGGTAGCTTGCTAACGAGCAGTCAGGCTTTTCCTCAGGGCCCAAGTGTAACGTTTTGGCACAACATCACCCTCGCAACACACTGCGCATGCCACAAAAGGACACCACACTGTATGTATAAAAACACTGGTTTTTGTATTGCACACACGTTGAAATCAAAACGAGATACACATTGTGTATACACTTTACAGTTATATGCAATTGTCGAACATTCCCATTAGCAGCAGAACAGCATGAACATACATGCCCTAATCAGAGGTTTTCATCCAATGCGATATTCCCCAATATTGCATACCCAATAGTTGCAATGGTCAAGCAATCACAGGTCTTTGACTACGCCTGTCACCCAGCCCCTCAGTCACTCAACTACACCTGCCAATGATATAGGTTGCCCCTGCTGGTGCCATGTTGATGAGATTGTCAGAACCACCTAAAACAGAAAGAAACAATTACTTAGTTTTGTCCATCTGGATTAGAGCGACAGGCTCCCAGCAGCACCTGCAGGAGTGCGGTGGCGCTATCTTCCCCCATAGACAAAAGGTTGTGACCCAGGAAGCTGGGGCTCTTCCAAGTCTGGAGAAATGTTTCCCTTCACGCTGAGGTGCAAACTGCCGTAGCTCCTGACAGCCAGCCGTAAGTGCCCAAAAGGCATAGGGAAACCCCTCAGGCCCGTCACGGTGTTCTCCACAACAAAGTACCTTGTGGCGTGGGTCTAGGGAGAGGGAGACAGTGACCTGGATGGAGGTTGGAATGTCAGGCACTGTAGTCCTCCCAATCTGGAGGTCGGAGACAGTCTCAGCTCCCAGCTCAGGTCCGCCTAACCCCCCTCGGACAACACACGCTCCGGAGTGCAAGCTAGCACAGGTCCCTTGGTTGCAAGCACTGGGCCCTCGGACTCTGCAAGCTTCCCCTGCATTCCTTTAACTACTCACATCCTGGCATTTCAGGTGGGCTGCTGATCTTTACGAGCACACTGCTCTGCACAGTGTGATGGCAGTGTACATCAGAATGGTCCTTGTCCCAATTGAAGATCAATTCCACCCATTTCAGCCACACCCATTTCTCATGTTGATCTCCCAGCATCGAACCAGCATAGTATGGTTCCAAATCCAAAAGCGTCTCTAACTTCCAAGGCCTGAGCCCCAGTAGTTATACCCACAATGGTCTTTAAAGGGGCAATCAGTTCAAAAGGCCACCTTTGACATGCACAGGCCCTTTTTAAGTTTTGTCCTGTCTGCCACCCTATCCCGGGAGGTTTTATTACTATCTTTAGTGGGGCCAAGACCCTGCCCCTTGGAATGCAGGTCCCAATTATTCCACCCCCATGTAAACATCCCAGAAATGCCCCTCAGAGTCAGAGGTCTGCAGTTTCCCTTGAGCCCCTAGTTTGTGGCCTTCTATCAGGAATGCACAGATGTAGGTTTCGCCCAGCACCCAGATGTGAATTTGGGACAAGCCGTCGGGCACACAGAGCCATGAGTATTGAAATGCCCCCTTTCCCAAAGTGACATTTCCAGCTCAGTAATGTTGAATACACTTGCACTACCAGAGAGGATTCGCGGTTATGAACTCATCGATATCAAGCACTATACTGCTACTATTCTGCACATAGGAATTACTGCTCAATAGCCATTCCCTACCTACCCCCATGCTAATCCAATGTGAGAAGTAGGCCCCATCGTACCGAACACACCATCTGGTGCCATTCACATCCCTTGCATGTAACACACATGCCCTGCCTCTTCCCAACACGACACCCTTTCCGCAGGGGGAAATCCGATATAGCAAGAGACATGCAGAACCTTGGCACATAACTTTTGAAATGCCAAGCAGAGTAACAGTACCCTGCTTACACAAGCCCCACCAGGGCAAACCTGTGGCACAATCGATGAGCTACCTCTGTGGGTGGCACAACCAGTGCTGCAAGCCCACAGAGGAGCTTTCGAGGTGCCTGACCTGGGTATATGTCTTACCCCTCGACAAGGGACTTACAGTTAACTCGAATCAGCCAATCACTTATATACCAATCACCAGTATGTATATGACAAGCAAAGCGTTTTGGCACTGAATGGCAGTGTCAAACACGCTCGAAGTCCTAAGGCTAGCACCTAGATCAGTGGAAAACCAGGAAGGATAAAAGCAAAAGGTCACGGGAAAGAATCCTAGAAAGGACCATTTCCAACACCATGTTTCTGCAAGTGTATATCCTCATGTTGTACTATTGTTAATTTACAAATGGTAATATATTACATTGTTAGCACTACCTCAATATTCACTCGGGTGACTTTTTCAGTTATTGTCTCTCAACGCAATGCAGCTAGGCAGCTTTGCTGGCCTGCCCTGACTGAAAGAGTGGGGGCAGCAATGGGCCACATTTAACATGTTACGGTGCATTTCTGCTCTCTACCAGCACTGATGCAAAATGTGCTGCCTAGCACCATTGCAGGTACCATTGCACCATGTAGCAATGGTGCCTGCATTTGCTCTAACCATCAGTTTGCGCCCCAGCACTAGCCAAGAGATGTAATGGCCATATATTGTTAATGAGCACACATTCTTGCACTCTACCTTCCACACAACACAACACACCAAGCTGCCTTGCTGTATTGTCTTGCATCCAATATGTGCATCATTGTGCCCTGGGGTCATATTTCACAAACATGCACACAACACTACACAGCAAGGCACCTTGCTGCACTGCATGAAAGGGGAAGGGCAAGTATATGCCATATTTCAAATTTTTCAAGACAATCCTGTAGTCTCCTAGCACACACACACACACACACACACTCATCTACAGACTCCACAATAGATAAATCCAAGGACTATCTCTGAAGTGGATTGCCTCCTTCATAATTGGAAGTATGCAACAGGTCATGTGCACTCCATTCCCTCAGAAAACAAGGAGCTCATCTGTAGAGTCCAGCAAGGCACTTCACTCAGCCCTACTCTCTTTAACTTATACATGACTCCTCTAGCAAGTCTCATTCAGACCCAGGGGCTCTACATCATCACTTTCACTGACGACACCCAGATCATGCAAAAAATCTCAGGAGACACCAGCACCACCAAATGTTGTTACTGTATGCTATTGACCAACATGGCCAACTCTATGGGGCATATTCACAAGGACTTATCGCCGAGTTATCGCCACCTTAGCGCATCAAAAGTGGAGACAGATTTATCGCCCCATTCACAAGCGGGTGCAAACTGCAGACATCGCCAGTATACCCGCGATAACTGCCGCAAATTTTATCCCCACGGGTGACACCACCAACTAACCCTAATGAGATGCAGAGTAGGCGTTCCCATGCAAAAACCCACAAAAACACCACTACACCACTTTCACAACGAACTGCCAGATCCGCGATGCGAGTCAAAACCACGCGATAAGCCATGGTAGCAGCAGGTATTTAACACCTGCCTCTTGCTGGTGTTAAGCAGGACGACTACCTGCAGTAGGCAATGGAGCCCCGTACACAGCCACACCCGAAGAACAACCAACGCCATGGAGCTACTCATCATGCAGCTTGGAGCCCCAACAGGGCCACAACACCCACCGCCACCACCCCCAGGACCGCCACCACCCCCAGGACCCGGACCGGCACCCCCCCCGGACCACCACAGAGGCAGCGCAGAGTAAGACAGCGGACCTACAGAAAATGCACTAGTCTCACAGACCTAACGCCCGAGGAAGTCATTGCCCACTACAGGCTCAAAAGGACAACCATCCTCCGCATCATGACCCACATCGGCCACAGGCTGACGGTCCCAACACAGCGGACAACCAACATCCCTCCGCAGACAAAGCTGCTGGCTGTGCTGCACATGTTGGCCTCTGGTACCTTCCAACCAACAACGGCCAGAGTCGGAGGAGTCTCACAGCCAGCCCTATCAAAGTTCCTCACACCTGTCCTGGATGCCATCATCCGCTTCATACCCCAGTACCTTCACTTCCCCAACACTGCGCAGGAACAGCTGGAGACCAAGCAAGGCTTCTATGCCATTGCTAGATTCCCACACGTGTTGGGGGCCATTGACTGCACACATGTCCTACTTGTGCCCCCTGCAGACACTGCACACATCTATCGCAACAGAAAGCACACGCATTCCATCAATGTGCAGGCAACAGTGGACCACCGGGGAATGTTCACCAATGTCGTCGCAAACTACCCAGGCAGTGTGCACGATTCCTACATCTTCCGACAGTCCATCATCAACCAGCACTTCCAGGATGGCACCTATGGAAATGCACTGCTCGTTGGTAAGTACCAAATCAACACACCACACACCTCAAAGCCACCATCACACAACGCACAAATGTGGGAATGCACACGTGACCAAACCACATACATGTCAATCAACATGCCCACCTACCAGACATGACAACACAACTCCATTGGGATCCTGGGCTTCCCATGTACACAAGCCAGCTATATCATAGCACCACAGCCACACAACAGCTGAACGTGTGGAGAGGCGGAAAGCAGGCATGTGCGAAGGAGGCAAGTGACCCATGAATGGGAATGTACACAACGACAAGTGTGGCGTGAATGTGCTGGACAGACCAGGGTATGCAAACCACAGATATGTCCATGCAGACATTAACTGCTGGTGTCTGAAGAGTAGTGAACAGTGGACGCAACCATGTCACCCCAGGCTGTGGGTTAGATCGCGGAAATGTCGCTCTCTGCTTCCCCCACTGTGTGCGTGAGCGTAGTGGGTTGGCCCAGCTTACGCCAGGCCTGCGCAGGGGTGTGGATAAAAACACTGTGGCGCTGAGCGCGGTGCTCTCCCGGAATGGCCAACGTCACTGCCAGGGTGGCGCCTCTCAGCCTGCCACGAGGCCGACGCCGTGAGCAGCGGGGCCTGCGAGCCTGTGCGCCTGTTGCACCCCTGGCCGCTGATACCCAGACCCGGCTTGCCCGCCCCAGCGCTCCAAGGCCGCACTGCTCACCTGGCGACATTGTTGTGTGTCAAAGAGGGCCCACCACGTGCTGGTGCTAGCTCGAAGACCCATGCCCGCAACCTTGGCAGCCTCCTCGGACCATCGCTGTACTCCGTGACACAGGCCCCCAGGAGTCCTCATTCGTTGACATAGTTCACCGCTGCAGCCGGCCTACACTGAAGTCCAGTATGTCCCACATCTAGAACTGAGTCTTCATTAATCAATGGCAGAGTTCATGCCAGTGAACGCAGGGAGAGGAGTGAGAGAAAGATGCGTTTCAGTCCGGTGGAAACACGGATCACCGTTACGGAGGAGGTCGACCACTAGCAAGGACTGACCTGGTGCCACTAACCCTGTGCGCCATGAGTCACCGTCAGCCTCCGGCAGAACATTGTTGGTGTCTGAGCCTGTGGCCTGGGGGTTGTCATCAGCAACTGGCAGGCACGGAATTGGTGTTTGCCATGAGTCTGTGGCATTCATATCTGCCATGTTGCCGGACACAGCTGGTATGTGCCCTCTGCATCATGCCCTGGGGGTACACCTCCCACTCTCCCCCGATACACTCCGTGAAAACCACCTTTGATACATACGAGACCCTGCTCTGCCCTCATGACCCTACCCCAGTGTCCCGCAAGTCAGCGTCCCGTGGCGGTAGGCCTGTGTCGGCCGCTGTGCATCCGGGGCCACTAACTCTGTGCAACTCAAGTCATGGTCCCTTGCTGTTCGAACATTGCATTCCTGAGTGCCTGATGACTGTTGAAGTTGTTGCCAGCACCAGCTACTCCCTGAGGGCTGGCTTACACTCACCCCACACACAGCCAGCACAGGCGTCACTGGACTAGTGGGCCTGCCAACACATCATGCCGAACCAAGTATTGACTCTTTTCTCTCTGCACTGTCACAGGTGATCAAGGATATGCACTCTGCCCTTGGATGATGACACCCCTCCGAGACCCGAACACACCCGCCCAGAGGCAGTACAATGCGGCCCACATACGCACCAGGGGCATCGTGGAACGCACATTTGGCGTGTTGAAGTCACGTTTCAGGTGCCTAGACGTCACAGGTGGAAGGCTCCTGTACAGGCCAGACATCGTGTGCAAGATGATCGTTGCATGTTGTGTGTTGCACAACATCTGTGTACGCACCAATGCCCCATGGATCCAAGTTCCAGAAGTACCAGACGATGATGAGGACGATGGGGCAGGTGGCCCACATCCCACTACAGCTGCTGCAGGAATAGCCCGTAGGAACACCCTCATTGCCAATTTCTTCACATGAGCACGTCACATTGTGGCCGTCCCTGGCAATCATAGGACAGTACAAAATGTCCACAAGCACAGCATGTGTGAATAAAAAATATTTGCAGGTTGCAGGTTGTACTTGTACATTATCATGTCACAGTTTCCTGCTGTGCCAGATGTGATTGGCCATGTTGTGCACATATGCTGCACCAGTTGTGTCCTGTGTTCTATTGTGGAGGTGTTGCTGTTTGTACCACGATGTTGTCAATGTCGAGGTGCACTTATTCTTATGTGCGTATGCTGCACGGTGGGTGAGTCACTCCTGCGGCTCTGATTTGGCTGCCACTTATCCCTTTCATGCGGTGTGCCTTTCAGTTCTGTGCTTCCACAGTGCTGAGATGTTGCAGACTTGGGTAACTTGTGCTCTTTGTCGAGTTGTGACTCTTGGGCATGGTTTGTCCGCAGATGTGTCGTTGATGTCAGGGGTTGTTTGTGCAGGTGGTTGTGTCCGAGTGTGACCTGCTCCTTTCCAGTTGTGGTCCGCACTCAGCCACCTCAGTGTCGTGCTGTGAACATTGTCATGATGATTGGACTGCAGCCATGCTACTCGTCATGTGGTGTCTCTTGCATTGTCAGTGTGGCTGACGTATATGCATGTTTGCTGTGTTTCGCACATGTGCATGTGTTGGTTGTGTGATTGTTGATGTGTTGGGTGGGTGCCCCTTTGGGCACATGGTGTACATGGGACTACTTGGTGTTTATGTGTGTGCTGAAGTGTTCCCGTGGGATCAGGGACATGATCCTGAGTCATTGTGGGTGTGCAGTGTGCTCTGCTTAATTGTGCATGTGTGCCATTGTGCCCATCTCCCCCGTCCCCCCACTCCCTGGTCGGTACGCACCCTGTTGATGTAGTGTCGGGTCATGTTGGGCAGTGTCCGGATCCCCAACTCATGTCACCGTCTCCCGACTGATGACTGTGGCCACCATCTTCTCCATGTCATTCAGCTCCTGGTGTTCTGCTGGCCCCCCTCCTCCGAAGTGCGTTGCTGCTTTCATGTTGGCAGCGAGATTCTGCTTGGTTTTGCCATTCACATCAATCCAGCGCCTCTTGTCCTCTTCCATTGTCCTCCTCGGCGCTGCAACGGCATTCACATGGTCCGAGATGGTGTGCCATCTTTGCCTCTTTGTTGCCAATGACACGTTGGAGGTGACGTACAGTTGGTGGTGGTGTTCTATCTCATCCGTGACGATAATCGTGTTTTCCTGCAGACTGTACCCCGTCTTCCTCTTCCTCTTCTCATTGCCCTTCCACGACCCCTGGATTCCTGGGTGTTCCTCCGTGGGGATTGTGGGGTTCATGTTGTCCTCCGCAGTCAGTCAGGGTGCATCTGTGGTACTCCGCAGTTCATTTTCTTTTTAGTGGCATTTCCCGTATGCTGTTCTTGTGCTTTTTCCCGCATTACGCGTGGGTATTGCTGGCCTCTCGCTGGTTATCACTATTTTCTTATCGCGTTTGGGCCCATCGCGTCTTTTTACGCGTTGGGGTTTGTGTTTTTATCGCCGTCGCGGTGGTTGTATCGCGGACATTGGCCACGGTTTCGGGAGGCTATCGCATGGTACCGCTGTGTTGTGAATTCCACGTTAACACAGGGTTATTTTCCCGCGATAGACTGCGATGTGTAAAGTTGCGTTAACATTTTTTGGAGATGTTTAGCGCACGTTCTTGTGAATATACCCCTATGTGAGATAAACAGCTCATACTCAAACTGACATAATATAAGTTATGACATTCTGCAACATTGACTCACCCTGGAAATCCACATGGTTGGCCACATAACTAGGCCCAACTCCCTCACCCTTCGACTACTCCAGAAACCTGCCCATCATCCTGGACACCAACATCACCATGAGACATCAAATTGCCACCATCAACTCCACATGCTTTCAAATAATTTGCATGCTCAGAGATTTCTTCATATGACTCTCTCATTACACCTTTAAGACCATCACCCAGGCCCTTATCACATGGAGACTGTACTACACCAATGCCCTCTGCAAACCTGATAAACATGAGGTCAACCATCCAACACACCTCTGCCAGACTATTACTCAATCTACCTTGCGGCATGTGCATCACACCTCACTTCAGACAAAGACACTTGGTCCCCATTCAGACACATTGCCAGTTTAAGATTCTCACCCATGCTTACAAGGCATACACTTCCAGGGTCCCAACTAGTTCACCCACCATCTACACTTCCACCAACCAATCATGAATCTCCGCTCTACATCACTTGCACTCACCCACACCCCCATATCCATAGAAGCAAGACAGAGGATAGGGTGTTCTCTCACATGGTAGGCTACACCTGGAAGAACCTCCCCCAGCACATCAGGACAGTTGTGTCACTTATGGATTTTCGCAGGAAACTGTACACC
This sequence comes from Calotriton arnoldi, assembly GCA_963921515.1. Taxonomy (NCBI): domain Eukaryota; kingdom Metazoa; phylum Chordata; class Amphibia; order Caudata; family Salamandridae; genus Calotriton; species Calotriton arnoldi. The sequence goes on from CAWUFW010006664.1 coordinate 1,084,633, forward strand.
TGGCTCTTCAACTCATCCAACTTGCAGAGCATGCACCTACACAGCACCAGAATACCCTCTCGGGTGACACATTCAACCTGTACTAAGCCACATTACATTACATTACACTTTTGGCTGCCTAGCCCTAACACATGCCCACTTGCATCATGGTGCAAGGGGGCCTGCATTGGCACTGGGCTGCAAAAATTTGTACTGCCCAAGGAAAGGACAGTTATGTGATGGATGAGGTTACATGTGGGGCAGTCCTGCTTTTTCTCTTTCGCGCAGCACAACACAGCAAGGTGTCTTGCTGCATTGCACTGCATGGCAGTTTTATTGATAGGGGCCCTTATTTTCACTCACCCTGTAGTTATTGGTGCTCCTCTACATCAGCACTGCTCTGACCTTCCACTCCAGCTACCAACTCTGTTGGAATGAGGGATGCCACCTGCTCGTCCTATGAGCCCAACTCCTCCTGGACATCAGGTCCTCCTCTGGTCTTCATGGCTGCCTTTGGCTTCATAGCCAGTTTTTCTTTGACACTCCATTTGTAGTCGTGCCACCACTTCCTACACTCCAGTACTGTCTTTTTGTTGGTGCAATGCAGTTTATCTTGTCCACTATGAATTGCCAGATTTAATTCTCCTTTGCTAATGATAGTTTGGATATGACAAATGATAGGTGTTCATTGATAAGTATGTTGTTTCCTCCTGTGAAAAGTTAGACTATCGCTTCCTTTTCCCCTGGGATATGGGCAGGTCCTCAGGGTTAGGGTTGTTGACCACCTAGCTTCCTGAAGCTCCTTCCATGCTTCAATATAATGGTGGGTATTGGTGGCGTACATGGCATTACTCTGTTTGCTTTTTCAAGCATTCCTGCCATGCAATGAACTCCAGGGTGGCGCAATGCTGATTTGCAGCATGTAAAGGTGTTTTATGACACAGATAAACTTTGCGTCACATAAGTAGTAGTTGCGTCAAGGCACTCTGCTCCATGCTAAGCAACTTTGCATCAGAATTCGTGACACATCTCAGGACCCTGCTCCGTATCATAACTACGTCGTATCCATGGTGCAGGGAAATGCCACAATGCAGCACAGATTTTTCTGACGCAATTTTGCGCAACGCAGCGTTGAGTCAAGATTGATAAATTTGCCCCTATGTTCATTTCACTGCCAGGAGCTACTTTTGGTAAAGTGTGCTTTTAGAGACTAGAAAAATACTTTTACTTTTTGCAACTTTTTTTAAAATTGGCAAGGGCTGGCAGCTCCCCCAAAGATAAAGGGGCATATTAGCAAGAAGCTCGTTAAAATTATCGCCGTTTTAGCGGCAGGAAACTGCCGCTAAAGCGGCGATAATGGGCTTGATAATATGCGCTATAGAATTCCAATAGAAGCCCAGGTTAGATGTCCTGCACATCTAACCTGGGCTTCTATTGGAATTCTATAACGCATATTATTAAGCCCATTATACGGCGATAATTTTATCGCCGGTCTTGCTAATATGCCACAAAGTTTTACAAAAACCATGACAAAACAAAACAAGCATTGACAAAGACAAATGGCTGTTACGCTACCCCAGATCTTTCGGCTTTGTCGAGGCTTGTTTTAATTTGTTGGAGATTCCTTCAAATGGTGTATCTTCCTGAGACATCAGGATCTGCTTTACTTGTGTTTTTCTACTACACATTAAATTTGAGCATAAAAAGGCTAGGTTTGCTGGCTGCAGCCATGTGGCCAACTGAGGCCTGTCTGCCAACTGCTGTTTTTAACTGACATGGGCTTTGTTTATGTCAGTGCCTGCCCCTCATACCCTTTGCCTAGACTTGTCCTATTTAAAAATTATAATGGAAGAAATTACATCTAAAGCGGGTAATCACATTACATGCCGCCTTTGTATGTAAAAGAACTCCGCTTGTATTTTTTTTACCATCAGTAACCTGTCCTGTACAAGAGCTCTGACACGTGCATTTCAGGATAGATTAGGAATTGCCGACAGCATTTGCATAACATTAAAATCACTGTCGAGATGCACAAAATAAAATGAATGCCTTCCTGATTCTCCCGCCTTGGCTGAAGTAAAAAAAAAAAAAAAGAAGCGGAAAACATACTCATCACTTTTCCGTTTTTCGAGCACAGAATATTTTTTTAATTGATTTTCTGTGGGACTGATGCATTAGCAACCTCTTATATAACGTTGAATTTAAGTAGTGTATAGATTATTGTGAGATGATCCAAAGATATATGTGAACTACACAAACCTCACCAGGAGCGCCCGACCATTTTTAGCAGCTGCCGGAAGCCACCAGCATCAACCCATCTTTCCAAACCACAGCATCTTGAGGGTACTGTTTCCTCTGTTTTCAGTCTGACAAACTGGCGACGTGCAAACACTTCCAGGTAAGCACAGGCAGCCCCGGACTAGTGTTGATAACACTCACGGTGACAATCCTTTTTCTTCAGTGAGTCGACTGGCAAGTCTTTGAAACACTAAGGGGGAGATTTTCAAAAAAGTCGCGCAACGCAGCGCAGCCCCCCACGAGGCTGCGCCGCGTTGCGCAACAGGGAGGGGCAGGAGAGCGCCATATCTTCAGAGATATGGCTCTCTCCTCCCCTTTCCCTTGCGCCGGCACGGATTTCAGCTGCTGTGCGCCATGCACACACCTTAGCACTGCAGCGCTAGGGTTTGTGCATGAGTGTAGCATAGGTTTTGTACAAGAAGGGTACCCTACCTGTACAAAATACTATGCAAGGCACGATGCAAAGCTTTTCCCACTTTGCATACGTGCTGAACAGTGCAGCACACATGGAAAGTCGAAAATGCATGGAGAAATGAAAGCATTTCTCCTGTTAGAGCCTCCTTTGAAGGGGCGTTAACCTTTGGCGCAAAACCATGTTTACAAATATTTGTAAATATGGTTTTGCGTCAAAAGCATGGGTGGTTGCATGGGAACGCCCATGTACCACCCATGTAACGCCCTCGGCGCAAAGTAGCATAAGCAGTGCTTCGCGCTGCTTTGCGCTACTTAAAGAGTGCTTTCAGCGCAAAGCAAGTTTTGCGCTGGAAAAAAATAGCAAAAAAAAAATTTACGCTGGTTTGTGTCACTTTTGTGACGCTACACCAGCGCAAAAGTTTTGAAAATCTCCCCCTAAAAGCCTAGGGCGGGATCACCATACTTTTGTGGTTGGTGCTATTACATGTCCTTGGTCATAAGTAAAGCAGTGCTTAGTGCAAACATCTTTTACAACAGTTTGATGAAAGATGATTTGTGGAGGTGGTAATGTGTGACTAGAATGTTGGTGCTTTCTTAAACAGACTGCAGATGAGGTACAACAGCACAGCAACAACACAACACCATATTACAGTAACACACCACAGGGACAGCAATACAGCACATAAGAACACAGTTCTGCAACAACAAAGCAGTAACAGATATACAATACAATACAAGTACAGTCTTCAAACAAAATGTGACTACACAATGACATGGCGATGTCAAGACAAAACCACAACCCATGAATACTGCACAGCACACCATAACACAATAGAATACTGTAAAAATCAAGTTTGAAAGAAGAGGAATTGCTCCAGTGTTGAATAAAAAGAAAGGTTTATTGTAGTAACAATTGGTCGCATCCATCCAGTAGGCTGCGTCGGGTACAACTGACTGTCTTAACATCCAGTCTCCTCACACCAGGTTCTATCACCATGGTGCTACCCTGGACGTGCTCGTTCGAATAGGACCCACATCCCTTGTGGCTCTGGTGTACGTACCATATGGCTAATATGCCTGGACAGACGTAGTGAACTGTACAACCCACTGTGGTTGTATGCAGTCCATACTGAACAGTCAGATTACTGGTCCAGTATCTAATTTTTGATTTATTCACGTGTTTTTAAAAATTATATTTTTTCACGTACACACACTGTATAACTGCAGTAGCTGAATAAATTGACCCTGAAGAAGGCCGCGATACTACCTAGGTCCTCCTGGCCGAAACATGTTGGTCTAGCCACACATGTGCTTTTAATGTTGGCACGTGTGTCATCAGCTCCTCATTGGTTTTAATCCTGACACCGGGTAGCTGAATAAAGTCACAATATAGCTAACCCGTTAGCCAGTTTTAACTTTTCACTTCACTTTACAGCACTGCACTTTTTTGCTCCATACACACACACCTGCTCACATAGGGGTTTAGCATACCCTGCCTGACCAAATAAAAACATCCCTGAGCTCCTCCCTCGTAGAGAGGGGGTTGTAGCCCACACGAAGACTAGGTCTTCCGTGTGAGGAGATACCCCCATGATGAAGCATGACACCTCTGGTGTGTGAGGGGAACCGTCCTAAAAAGGGAATCCTCCTTTCCTCCCCTTTACATAACACACTAACCTCCTTCTAACCCGGACCCGTGGCTTGTTTCGTGTGCTACATTATTTGGTGGGGAGTCAGCTCACGCAGGTCCTTAAATCTCCTCAAGCCCTCAAGTGTATTGATTGGCTACTCAAACATAAACATAACAAGTAAAGGTTACAAAGATATGAAGGGAAAATAATCTAAAGTACAATACTACACACCTTCCCTCTTTATACAACAAATGAAGAAAGTTATGAGGAAAAGGAAGTAATAGTAAACAGATAAGGCACATATCACTCTGATTAAACCATAACATAGTCTTTAAACTTTGAGGGTTGTCTAGTAAACCTTCTCTCTCTTTGACTTACCACATTCTCACTTTCCTTTCCGGGAGGTGACTTTAGAGAACGTGATGAGGAAGAGTTCAAGGACTTACTCACCCTCATTAGCTACTAACTTACTGTTTTGATGACAATCACTCTATTAAGATTCCAAATGCGTGAATCTTCAGTTTTTATGGCATTCGTTAATATTTTGATAACTTTGTGTGGTTTTTGAAACAAGCTGGACGCTTTCCTACCAAAAGGGGCTCTGATCATGACATAATCACCCACTTTCACTGGAGTGACCTTGACAGCTTTTCTGTAATCAAAAGACAACTTCCGTGCATTTATCTTTTCACGCTCCTTGAGCTTCCACTTGTCATATGAGCTAGACAACCCCTTTCTAGATATAGCTTCATTGACCCAATAAGGTGCAATTATCGTGTTGGCACACCTTCCCTTGAACAACTCAAAAGGGGTGCGTCCAGTAGTAGCATGAGGTGAGACCCTGTAAATTTCCACCTTTTTTATAATTTCCTCTTTACAGTCCATACAATTTTGTTTGGCCATGGCAATGGTTTCCTTTAAATCACGGTTGAAGCATTCCACCATACCATTCGTTTCGGGATGATATAAGGAACACCGCTTGTGTCTGATGGAGCACTTAAGTAAAAATTCTTCCATATCCTTGGAGACCAATTGGGTTCCATTGTCTGTCAGGATGACTCCAGGCAAGCCTTCCTGTCCAAACACTTCCCTGAGAAACAATATAACTTGTTTTGTGTCAATACTTCTGGTAACTTTAATTTCTGGCCACCTGGAATACATATCTATAAGCACAAATACATAACTTTCGCATCCATTCCCTTGTATTGGGCCCAAAATGTCAAATGCTAACTCTTGCCACGCCCCTTTGGGATGCTCCCTGACGACCATGGGTTGCACTCTGGGTTTAAGACATTTTTCACTCAAGCAACATGGTACACAATCTCTTACAAGACGCTCAACTTGTAAGTCCATTCCAGGCCACCAATAGTTAAGTCTGAGCCTTTCTTTTGTTTTAGACATCCCTTGATGTCCTTGATGGGCTAAGTCTAGAAGCTCTTGACGGAGAATGACAGGAGGAACCAATCTGGTTCCTCGAAATATAAGACCTTTACACTCAGACAGCTCATCCTTCACATGCCAATACTTAGCACAATCTCCTTTGACCTTATAATCCCATCCATCCTTGAGCAACAAAGCTAGCTCAAGACATTCTTTGTCCGAAGCACACTCTTCACGCCATCTGCTTTCCTTCATTCCATCATTCTCAATGCTACAAACCCATTCACTGTTTGTCTTCTTCAGGATTAGAACTACATTCATTGTGTGATACAAGCCTTGAAAGGGTATCAGCTATGCTATTCTTGGTTCCAGGAATATATTCAACTTCAAAATCATATCCCTGAAGTGCCACCACCCACTTAGAAATTCTTCCTGAAATAGCATCAATCCCTTTTTTATTAAAAACCTGGCATAAAGGTTTGTGATCGGTCCGCACAACAAATTTCAAGCCCCACAGGAGGTGCTTGAGTTTTTTTACAGCCCAGTGTACAGCAAGGGCCTCTCTTTCTATTACTGAATATCGCAATTCAGCCCCTCTAAGACTTTGTGAAAGAAAAAGGATCACACTTTCAGTTTCTCCATCTCTTTGCTGTAGAACAGCTCCCAGACCTTTCATACTAGCATCTGTGATGAGAACTGACCTCTTAGAAGGATCAAAACTCTTCAACTTGGGAGTCCTTTTAAGCATTTCCTTAACTTCTTTAAACTCAGTTTCACAAACATCAGACCAGACAAAATCTACATCTTTACATAGAAGCTTACGCATATTTACACACTTCTCTGCAAAGCTCTTCATGAATTTGCGGTAATACTCAGCCATGCCAAGAAATTTCATGAGCTCCCCTTTGTTAGTGGGAGACGCTACATTTTGTATGGTGCTAACTAACTCACTTTTGGGTTCAACACCTTGCCCAGAAATGGTGTGACCTAGATAATCAATTGAGGGTCTCTTGAACTTGCATTTGTCTAATCTGACAGTAAGATTGTTATTATGAAATCTCCCAAGAACTTCTCTAAGTCTGGCATCGTATTCTTGCTCATTCCTCCCATAAATAAGTATATCATCTTGGTATATTTTGACTCCCAAAAGTCCTTTCAAAACCCTTTCCAGTGCCCTTTGAAACACCGAAGCTGCTGACACTGAACCAAAGGGTAATCTTATGAACCTGTATGTGCCAAAGGGCATAATGAAAGCGGTTAAGTCTTTAGAATCATCATCAAGCTTTATCTGATGGTACGCTGACTTTAGGTCAACGGTGGAAAAAACCTTGGCCCCTTGTAATAGCATCAGCATGTCTGAGATTTTTGGAAGAGGATATGTATCTACAATGCAAATAATCAAAATGGAATGGACCACTTGTACCTGAAAAATCCAGGGTCAGGTGTGGATACCCAGTAAAAAACCCTCAAACACGTCCTAGTACTGAAAGCGGTATATCTTGGTTCTCCGCTCTTTAGGACCGTGAGTGCATCGTCATCATTGGGTCTTTTATTAGTGAGGATGCTAACCTCCACCTGGAGGTATGACCACTGGTTTGTATCAGTAGTGTCCAGAGAATAAAATCGATGTGAGGTGAATTAAAATTGCTCAGTGCTCTCTCTAGGTGTAACTTTATTCAGGAGGAGTCCCGGCAAATCTAAAAACGAAAAAGGGCACTACTATGGAGTCATTAGTACTCTGTAGTGCCTGAAGGTTTAAAGTGCAAGAAAAAGGTCAACATGTTTCAGCCATAGTCTCGCCCTGGAGGGGTCGGTGGGGGCTTTCTTCAGGACCTTGTGAGTCAAAATGGTTGAGCAGAATTATTGGCAACCCTTATGGGGTGATTTATTAACTCACCCTTCTTCATGAAGTTCAGGTCAATAGTACCTGTCCCTTAGGAGTCCGTGTGGTGGTACCCTCGATACACCGGCGGGCAAGAGACCCTCGCGTGCAGGGCCTCTATCTGTGATCATCCGCTTCCTGTTCGGTGCATCGATGTATGTATCTACAATGACCTGCTTATTGAGCTCTCTCAAGTCAATGCATACGCGAAGACTTCCGTTGGACTTTCTGGCGGCTACGACTGGCGCCAACCACTGGGTCCCTAATACCTCCTCAATTATACCCTCAGCCTTGAGTTTCTCTAATTCACCTTTCATTTCATCTCTCACAGAAATGGGCACACCACGTACTTTCCCAGCTACAGGCATGGCTCCAGAAACCAATCTAATTTTGTGGACATAACCACACAAACAACCTAACTCATCCCTGAAAACACTGGGAAAATCTTCCTTAAGTGATGTAATGAAATCATTTTCACTGTTCTGTGTGGAAATTTCATTCACCAGAAAATTTTCTTTTAAAATAATGGGGGATCATTATTCGGATCCAACATCACACCCAGGTCTCTCTGATGAAACCAGCTTAGAATACTATCACCTTTGTGCGAGACATAAATTTTACCTGACACATACCTTCCTTTGTATTCTATTAACCCACAAAAGTAACCCAATAATTTTATGGGCTCTCCACCGTAGGCACTGGGTCTAATGTCAGCCTTCAGTAATTTCACAGTATTTGACAGATTACTCACATAAAACTGTTTAGATACAATGGTAATTTTTGCTCCTGAATCAAAGAGTACTCTTGTAGTTTTACCTTCAACACATATATCATCCAAAGGACCCTTCTTACGGTTGTCAGAAACTTGTGACACGATTTTCCCACAGTCAAACTCTGAGCAACCATCACTGTCACTGTTACTATCACCAGCGATGACAAAAACTTTTCCTTTGTTTTTCTTGGCCTTACACGCAGTGGTAAAGTGCCCAGTTTTTTTACAATTCGAACAAGTAGTCTTAAGTGCTGGGCACTTCTTATCATTGGCCAAATGTCTTTCACTCCCACACCTGTAACACTTGGGTTGAAACGTACAGGCAGTTTTCATTTGTGATTTCATATAGATACCTTTCTTCATATCTTTTTCTTTCAAATTCCCTTTCACCAAATGAACACTGTTTTCCTTGGTTTCACGTTTTGTTATAATATCTACACATTTTAAAGAATGTTCAATCTGTTTAGCAATGGTAATAACTTCCTCTAGAGAGGGATCATCTTTCTGCCATAAGTCAATTCTGACCTTCTCAACATTACATCCCAACATAAATTAATCCCTTATCCTCTCATCTAGTAAGGCCCCAAACTTACACGAGGACGCCAATTTTCTCAGAGCGGTGACATAATTTTCCACCGATTCTCCATCACTTTGTGTCTTGCGACCAAAATGATACCGTTCAAGAATTGTGCTAACTTTAGGTAAGTAATGTTTGTCTAATTTTAATATGCATATCTCGTACTCATTCAAGCTTTGATCATCAATATCAGGCAAATGATCAAACACCTCTTGCCCTTCTGAACCGAGACAATGCAGAAGAAGAGCAGTTCTCCTTTCGGCGCTGAGATTTGTACCACACACTTTGGCATATCTTTCGAAAACTTTTTTCCACTTTTGCCACTTAATTGGTGGATCACCAGAAGATGCTAGGAAAAAAGGAGGAGTTGCAATGTTGTGCATGGTGTACACACTTAAAAAATACACTTACACTTAAGGAAGAGGTACCTCAAATGCCCTTTCCCACAAACAAATTAAAATTATGTTGAAAGCACACAATTTTTTTTTTAAAAATATGTGAAAGTTTGATTAAATACAGTTCAACAACTCAAATGCCAAATACATAAATAGCATGCCTCAATGATGAGTGTTTCGTCATATCTAGAAATACATTTCAATTGAACACACAAGTGGAAAGAGGTAAACACATATTAATACATTGTGAATGGAAATATCTTGAGCATAAATAATCGCTTCCTAGATCTACAAAGTATTCAACAATAAAGTTCAAAATAGACAAAGATTACTTGGATCTAAAGGAGCTGTGCGCTGGAAAGTACTGTTCTTGAAATGCTGAGCGCTCAAAAGTACTCTGCTGGTTGTTCCAGGATGTCCCGTTGTGAAAGACTTCCAGATGTCCCGATCCGAAAGACTTCCGGATAAAACAGAATGTCCGCTACGCCACGAACGCAACGTGAAATGCGTAGCGTAACGTAATGATGAATGCACAACTCAAAGAAGAGAACGTCGGAGTCGGCACTGTTGAAAGCTGTAGGAACGTCGGAGTCGTCACTGCTGTATGCTGCGAATGGAATCGTCACGGCCAGATGAAGCATCAAAAAATAGACAATGGTGAGCGGAATCCACAGAGCGCGCCCCACCGGTAAGTTTCGACGTGAATTCAAATGGAAACAAAGTCGTGTGCTTCGGATTTAAACGAAAACAAAGTTGTGTGCACAGATATCCACTCAGTAAAAGTTCGAAATGCGCAATCTTCACCACCGTAACACAAAACAAAAACGCCAACTCTCTGTGCGCTGATTTAAAAGAGCCGCCAAACACTCTACACGTTTAAAATGCACATGTAGCTCTAGTTTTGAGGAATTCAATCGTGAGTGTCAGAAACCAGAACAAATACTTCTCCGCAGAGATACGGAAACCAAACTGAAGCGGAATTGTGAACACAGGCTGTGCACAAATCTTCTTCTACAGGGCAGCCTCAGATTTCTTTATGCAAGGCAACAAGTTATTGCTCACTGTCAAACCTCCCAACCCAGTAGGCAAAAGGGTGAGGTGTAAAATGACAGAAATTACAAGCTTTACATGGCAAAAGAGCCCGCACCAAAACCTCCCAACCCACAAGGTTGAGGTGTGCGGCGGTTGCTCTTGAGATTGAGTTCACACCGAAACCTCCCAACCCAAATTCCAAGGGTGAGGTGTGTGTCGAGTTCTCAAGAAGTAGCAAAACGAATGCCCAAAGAGATGATAAGAAAAATAACTTACATGAAGGTTGAAGTCCTTTGAGATGTAGAGGGTGGCATCACCTTGTAAACTGTTAGAAGATGTTGAGACCAAAATTGTTCTTTATTACTTGAAGCACAGGGGTTGACTCCACAGCTTGTCGCCAGTGTAAAAATCAAGTTTGAAAGAAGAGGAATTGCTCCAGTGTTGAATAAAAAGAAAAGTTTATTGTAGTAACAATTGGTCCCATCCATCCAGTAGGCTGCGTCGGGTACAACTGACTGTCTTAACATCCAGTCTCCTCACACCAGGTTCTATCACCATGGTGCTACTCAAACATAAACATAACAAGTAAAGGTTACAAAGATATGAAGGGAAAATAATCTAAAGTACAATACTACAAATACCAAGGCGAATCAACAGAACAGCACAAACTTGCCAATATGTTCTTGTTATACCTGCTGCTCAGCCATTATGAGCGTGCTTTGTGGAATGTTGGTGTATGGTGATGCGTTGGAATGTTAGAGTACCTGTGAGGTGCTGGAGTGTCAGCTGGAGCATGGGATGAACAGCAGTGAGGCTGCTACTGGTGAGGCTTTCTATAGGGCTCACTATAGAGCTTATCATAGCAGCTATCCTGAGATCTAAGCTAAGAACATATGAACACCTTTACCTGCAACTAAGATAAATAAACCATCTTATGGAATTTACACCTCGGCCACTGGATTTCTTTCCTTACAACATCTTGGCAATGATTTAGGAAAAGAAACCATGCGTGGTGGGAAAATACAGAAGAAAATGTGGAAACCAAGTTTACAAGAAAATATAGCTTGAAGAAATTACAGAAGTGAGAACTTTGAAAAGAAACTTAAGGAAACTAAAAGTACAGAGAGAGACAGAATGCCCTCCAGCCCTGTAGCCCCACCAGTGACATCTACATTGGTCAGGCCCAGCCAGGGCGTACTTCTGTTTATTACATTCATGAGTTTTCTTATCTAGGAAGACAACCTGCAGTACATTGAGCTATTCCAGCGGCTTGAATCTGGCAAGGCTGACAGGGAAAGTATCGTTTGCAGAATGTTGCGTCATCAATACTTCACTATTGTCCTGTAAAATTGGACGGTCTAAATGAGAGGCAACTATCTATGTGGAAGACACCGGCAGCCTGTGGTTAATCGAGGAAGAAACCGGCAGCAGCAGGAACTTTAGTACAAATCCTCGGAGCCGGCTGCGGGACCAGCAACGTGCTATTGAATTATTTATCCACATGCCGATTTTGGTGAACTATGTTATGCTGGTGGAAATTGTTGTGTCGTGTGTGCTTGCCCGTTTTTGCTGTTACGAAGTACGGCATTTGAATGGGCCGTGAGATGTGTGACTTTCCTTACCATGTCCACGGGGTCGCGTGAAGGTGCTGCAGGGAGGTCGGTGATGTCTCTGTTGCTACTCAGGAATGTGAGCTGTGCAAGGACATTTTGCAGCACGTACGCGCCTGAAGCCACCCAAGTCCATTTCTTTCTACGTGCCACCATCTTTCTTTTTGTCCAGCGGGCCCTCTCACGTTGCCTGCTCTGATTCTGAAGTGCCGGTCTGGGAGTTTTCCGGTACAGGAGGGCTCATCCTTGAACAGGTTGGACATGGATTGAAAGGAATGGAAAGCCCACCATTTTATTCTGGATGAGGTTTTATTCATGAGGTGACCAGTACACTTGGCGAGTTTGTCTCTTTTGAGCAGTATAACGTATTGTATGGTCAGAGAAGTACGTCTACTATCATTAGGAAAAATTTACATCTTGCTACTGGAACATGTTACTGCAAGTTCACCAGTTCTGGCTGCCCTGTGTCGAGTTTGGGCGAGAGTCAATTTGACACTGTTCTGTATTCCCTTATCTGCTTGAGGAAATACTGTCAAGTCTCTTAGGAGTTCAGAGGGATTTCGGGTGAAGAGTCGTGCACCGGAGTGAAGCACTAGTTTGCTTAAAGGAAACATTTTAATGCTGATTTACTTTTGAGTTTTTAAATGCTACACTATTTGGTTATGTTGACTATTACTGCATTTTCTTCGTGTGTGTGTTAAGAGGGCTTTGTTGCTCAGATTTGTCTTTATTAGTATCCTTCTTTTACTATGCTGTCATCAGGTGATGTTGCTTTGTTTTTTGGGATGTCTGTGAGTGAGTAAGTCACCCATTTCTTGTTTGTGTACTTTTGATGTTTGCATGTGGGAGGGCTGTGAGTGAGTATGTCACCCATTTCTAGTTGTTGTTTGGGATGGCTGTGAGTGAGTAAGTCACCCATTTCTTGCTGTTCACTAGTTGCTTTTTTTTTGGGATGTCTGCGAGTGAGTAAGTCACCCATTTCTTGCTGTTATTTGGGATGGCTGTGACTGAGTAAGTCACCCATTTCTTGCTGTTATGTGAGATGGCTCTAAGTAAGTCACCAATTTCTTGCTTGTGTATATTTGATGTTTGTGTGTGGGATGGCTGTGAGTGAGTGAGTAAGTCACTCACTTCTTGCTGTTGTGTGGGATGGCTCTGAGTGAGTAAGTCACCCGTTGCTTGTGTACATTTGATGTTTGTGTGTGGGATGGCTGTGAGGGATTAAGTCACTGTTGCTTGTGCACATTTGATGCTTTGTGTGTGGGATGACTGTGCTTGTGCAGTCACCCGGGGTTTTTCTTTATGTTTTTTCCTGAGTGTAAGAGTTATTTGTTGGGTGGTTGAGTTTGGTAATGCTTTGATGGTGTGTGGGTTTATGCACTGTGCGGTTGTCTGCCGCACCACCTAGGTGTTGGTTTTCTGTGTGCGCTGCCTATCATGCTAGTTTGGCCAACTAGTGTGTTTCATGTCATAACATAGGCTGTTTGTTACTTCCTATAGGCATCAGTATAAGTTGTGGGGGCATGGTAGTGTGCGTGGTTTTCTTTTTATGTCTTGACAAGGGGGGAGATGTGGGTTACATCTCTTATTTCTTGCTTTTACATGCAGGGTCTTTATGTATATGCAATATCATATTTTTACATCTAATATGTTTCATGTGTGTCTATTGTGTCACTTTATGAAATTGTGATATGTTCAGCTAAAATTCACAGTATTGTTGTTGTGTTCTGTAAAAAACAGGAGGTGTGTTATACCTGCTGCTCAGCCATTATGAGTGTGCTGTGTGGAATGTTGGTGCATGGTGATGCTTGGAATGTTAGGGTGCCAGTGAGGTGCTGGAGTGTCAGTTGGAGCATGGGCTGAGCAACAGTGAGGCTGCTCCTGGTGGGGCTTACTACTCACTATAGAGCTTATCATAGAAGCTATCTTGAGATCTAAGCTAAGAACCTATGAACACATTTACCTGCAACTAAAATAAATAAACCATTTTATGGAACTTACACCTCGGCCACTGGATTTCTTTCCTTACAACAGTTGTGGTAGGTTATATTGTGTTTTTGTGTTGTAGTGTAGTGTGATTCTGTTGTGCATTTGTGTTTTTGTTGTATATTGTTCTGTTGTGTTATATTTTTGTTGCATTATTATGTTTCATGATGTTATGTTATTGTGTTGTTTTTTGCTCCATAGTTACTTTAAAGGCAGGCAATAGCAGCACATTCCGTTAAATTTCCAGAACAAACAACCGTTCCCCACTGTCGAAGGTGGTAATAAAGTTCTGGACCTGCTCTTCAACTACTTATGACTCCAGTCAGTCCAAAACTGTAACAGAGTATATGGGAAGAATAACCCAAAATAATTACTGGTGCTATTTCATTTCCTCGGTGGTAAGTTAAGATAGAGCTTTTACCACTGTATTATGAAGATAGTATTCTGGAGGTGGTAATGTGTGACAAAAACTGTTGTGCACTTTTGTTGTGTGGCACAATGTTGTGATAGTGAGGTGTTTTGTTGTTTTTTGTGCAACATTTTTGGAATGTGATTTAGTCATGTTGTACTGCGGTTGTTGTGCTGCATTCTGCTTTGATTGTTTTGTTGCGATGTGCTGTTATGTTTTAATTATGTTGTTATGTTACTTTGCTATGTGCCCCCACTGCTGTGCACTGTTTTTCGTTCTGTGACCCCTGTGCCCCTTTTTGATTTCTGTACACCTTCGCCCTCCCGTTTCCTGCCGCTGTGTCCCCTGCGGCCCCGCCCCCCTCGCTGACCACTCTCTGCCCCTGCCTCCCGCCTCCCAGCTGCTCCTCCCTCCCTCCTCCCCATATATGGCGGTGGCGCGCAGCGGGCGCGCCTAAGGCAAGCCCGTCTGAGCCCGTCTGCGCCCGTCCACGCCTGGACCGCGCCCAGCGCCAGAACCCCTGGCCCCCGCATCCGCCACGAAGACCACCTCCGATACGACGCCAGCACCCTCATCGCTCTCAACCCAGGACGGACCTCCACCTGCTTCAAGGCCGCCCCGAAATGCACCCATGGTCCCTTCACCTGCCGGAACTGCAGCTTCACCTGCCTCGGAGAGCCCGAGACTCCCGCCAAGAAGAACCTCAACCATCTCCGGTGCATCCTACTAAACACCCGCTCTGCACGCCAACACGCCGTCGAGCTCTGGGACCTACTCGACACCTCATCACCGGACGTCGCCTTCCTGACAGAGACCTGGATGAACGAATCCTCCACACCCGACATCGCCATAGCCATCCCCGACGGCTACAAGATCACCCGCAGAGACCGCACCAACGGAATCGGAGGAGGAATCGCCATCGTCCACAAAGACACCATCAGGGTCTCGAACAGCACCGACGACACTCTCAGCACCGCCGAACACATGCACTTCCAGATCCACATGGATCCCAACATCACCGTAAGAGTCACCCTCATCTACAGACCCACCGGACCCCGACCCCAGTTCAGAGACTCCATCGCCGACTTCATCAGCACGCACGCCCTGACCTCCACTGACTTCATCCTCCTCGGAGACCTGAACTTTCACCTGAGAACAACAACGACAGCAACTCCTCCACCCTGATCGACAACCTCGACAACCTCGACAACCTCGCCAACCTCGGACTGAAACAGCTCGTCACGACGCCGACCCACATCGCCGGACACACGCTTGACGCCATCTTCTCCTCAAGCTCCCACGTCTCCTTCAGCCACACCTCCGAACTCACCTGGACCGACCACCACTGCATCCACTTCTCCTTCCGGAAACCCACCGCACACCACCGCACCCTACAGATCCCCGCAGATGCTGGAGCAAAGTCACCGAAGACCAACTCCAGACAAACCTCGCACTCAGCCCACCCACCGACCCCTCCAACCCCGACGCCGCAGCCCGCAATCTCAGACGATGGATGGACGACTGCGCCAACACCTTAGCCCCGCTGAAAAACCAACCTACAAAGACACCAGCAAGAGAGCCAGCTGGTTCACCCGGAACTCCTAGCATCCAAGCGCACCTGCCGGAAACTGGAGAACAAATGGCACAGAGAGAAGATGCCGGACAGCCGCGCAGCCCACAAAGACGCCATCCGCAACCACCATCACCTCATCAGGTCCGCCAAGAGGACCTCCTTCAAAGACCGCCTCGACAACAACGCACACAACAGCAAGGAGCTCTTCAGCATCGTGAAGGAACTCTCCAACCCCAGCTCCAACGCCAACGACATCCCGCCGTCGCAAGCCCTGTGTGATTCCCTCGCCACCTTCTTCCACCGCAAGATCGCCGACATCCACGACACCTTCGACTCCCGGACGACCCCAACAGGCCCCGACACATCAGACCCGCCGCACCCCATCGACCACGACCCCCTGACAGCCTGGGTCAACGTGAACACCGAGGACACAATCAAGACCATGGGCACAATCCACTCCGGCTCCCCATCAGACCCTTTTCCACACCACATCTTCAACAAAGCCGGCAGCTCCATCGCACCCCACCTGCGCAACGTCATCAACCTCTCCTTCGAGACCCCAACCTTCCCAGAGAGCTGGAAACACGCCGAGATCAACGCCCTACTCAAAAACCCCAAGGCGGACCCGAGCGACCTCAAGAACTTCCGGCCCATCTCCCTGCTTCCATTCCCAGCTAAGGTCATCGAGAAGATCGTCAACAGACAGCTCACCCGCTACCTCGAAGATAACAGCATCCTGGACCCCTCCCAGTCAGGATTCCGCAGCAACCACAGCACCGAGACCGCCCTCATCGCCGCCACAGACGACATCAGGATCCTGCTGGACAACGGCGAGACGGCGGCCCTCATCCGCCTGGACCTCTCCGCCGCCTTCGACACTGTCTGCCACCGCACACTACGCCACACGCCTCCACGACGCAGGGATCCAAGACAAGGCCCTGGATTGGATCACCTCCTTCCTTTCCGGCAGAACCCAGAGCGTCCGCCTCCCCCATTCCGATCCGAAGCCTCCGAGATCATCTGCGGCGTACCCCAGGGATCTTCCCTCAGCCCGACACTGTTCAACATCTACATGGCTCCACTCGCACGCATCGCCTGACAGCACAACCTCAACATAATCTCCTACGCCGACGACACTCAACTGATCCTCTCCCTCACCAAGGACCCCCTCACCGCCAAATCCAACCTCCACGAAGGAATGAAAGCCGTCGCCGACTGGATGAAGTGCAGCCGACTTAAGCTGAACACAGACAAGACGGAGATCCTCATCCTCGGCTCCAACCCATCAGCCTGGGACAACTCCTGGTGGCCCTCGTCACTAGGGGCACCCCCGACACCAACCGACCACGCATGCAACCTGGGAGTCATCCTCGACTCGACGCTCACCAAGACCAAGCAAGTCAACGCAGTCTCCTCCTCCTGCTTCAACACCCTCCGCATGCTCTGCAAGATCTACAGGTGGATCCCGACAGACACGAGAAGAACAGTCACCCAGGCCCTCGTCAGCAGCAGACTCGACTACGGAAACACCCTCTACGCAGGAGCCCCGACCAAGCTCATCAAACGACTGCAAAGAATCCAAAACGCCTCTGCACGCCTGATCCTCGACATTCCACGCCACAGCCACATCACCCCCCACCTGAAAAACCTGCACTGGCTCCCCGTCGACAAGAGAATCCCCTTCAAACTCCTGATCCACGCACACAAGGCACTCCACAAAACCGGCCCAGCCTACCTCAACAGTCGACTCTCCTTCTACGTTCCCAACCGTCAGCTCCGCTCCGCCGACCTCTCCCTGGCCACCGTCCCGCGCATCCGGAACACCACCACCGGAGGCAGATCCTTCTCTCACCGCGCCGCCAAGATCTGGAACACCCTTCCCCTCAACCTACGACAGACCCAAGACCTGCTGACCTTCAGGAGACGACTCAAGACCTGGCTATTCGACCAGTAGCGGCAACACCCCCCCTCCTCTCCCTCAGCGCCTTGAGACCCTCGCGGGTAAGTAGTGCGCTTTACAAATCTTGTGATTGATTGATTGATTGACTTTGCCTTCGTTATTGTGTTATGTTCTGCTGTTTACTTTAGCTATGTCAGCAAATTCTGCTACATTTCCACCCAAAAGCACCATGGGGCATATTAGCAAGACCCACGTTAAAATTATCGCCGTTTTAGCGGCAGGAAACTGCCGCTAAAACGGCGATAATGGGCTTGCTAATATGCGTTATAGAATTCCAATAGAAGCCCAGGTTAGATGTGCAGGACGTCTAACCTGGGCTTCTATTGGAATTCCATAACGCATATTAGCAAACCCATTATCGCCTTTTTAGCGGCAGTTTCCTGCCGCTAAAACGGCGATAATTTTAACGTGGGTCTTGCTAATATGCCCCCATATTTTGAAATTTTCTATGACAAGCAACCATTAACATTTTCTAAGGTGGTAAAATAGTGCTTTTCCAGCTCTCCAGCTACTTAAGATGCAAGTGAGTCCAAAACTGTGGCAGAGCCTGTGTCTTACGTTAGTATTCCCAGTGCTCTGTTTATGTGATAGAGCCCTGTGCCTTAAATTAGCACTTCCATTGCTCACTCTGTTTGATCAGGCCCAGACTGTATTAAAGGGTTTGGTTTGTTTTGACAGGCAAATCAGTGTTGTGCCGCAAGCAATGCAGTTGTTTTTTAACTTCTTACTTCAGGACTCTCTCTTAAACTTCACTCTTAAAGTTGTACCAAGAACAAGGGCCTGATTTAGATCTTGGCGGGTGGCTTACTCCGTCACAAAGGTGATGGATATCCCATTCGCTGAAATATAAATCCATTATATCCTATGGGATTTATATTTCGGAGGACGGGATATCTGTTACCGTTGTGATGGAGTAACCTGTCTGCCAAGATGTAAATCAGGCACTTACTGCTGGAGAGAGCCCTGGTCCTGACTTCATTGTTTAGGTTTTGCCTGCACAGCGCTTGTGCTAGGCTTGTGAAATCTATTGTATTTAATATATCTTAAAAGGGGCTTACATCCCGCCCTACTTATTATTTGTTTGTTTGCTTGCCACTTTACTTTTCCTCCGTTTCTATTGGTTGTAGCATTCTATTCCCTGTTGTTCCTCATGTGTTTTTCTTATCAGTGTCCCGTGACTCAAGTACTCTTCTTCATCCGCTTTGGTGGAACTTCTTTCTTATGAGCAAGCGTGTCAGCACCCCTGCTTGTCCACTCCTCCCCCAACCTATTCCCCAGGTGCAGCAGCTTTTTGTTTTAGGCAAGGAGAGATTGAGTTGCCCAAAATCACATGCTGTAGAGCTCACAGCGGGACTCGAATCCACTTCCCCAGATCCCAGTCAACAGCTTTGGCTATAATTCCACATTTGCAAAAGGAATTTTTTTTATACAAGACACCTGCTACTGCAAACTGTGCACGCTCAGATACAAAGAGCTTGGTTGCAAACTGCGCATGCTCAGCTACAAAAACACTGATGTTAGACTGCGCACGCTCAGATACAAAGACACTATTGTAAACCGCGTATGCTCAGAGACAAGGGGCCCTGCAGCCGAGTTGTGCAGGCTCAGTGAGTATCTGGATGTGACCTCCGGACCGTGCATGCTCAGGGGGGAGGTGTAACACTAGCCGGCAGCACTGGCAGGCCGCTGAAAAGGCTGTACAAACGCAGACAGATGCTGCCGATAACAAACGTACAGGTGGGTAATTGAGCGTTGCTTCAAAGAATAGCAGAGTTAAGTAGATGGTTTCCAGGTGCTACCAGCTGCTAAAAGCGAGACAGCAGTGCATTTTCAAATCATTCGTTCCTTGTGCTCTGCTTTTGAAAGCACATTGCAAATACTGAATTTTACTTTTGTACAAGGCACTGCAGCTCCCGTCACACTGCTACCAGCTGCTCGCCTCAGATCTCTTGCATCCCAAGATAGCAGGCAGTGGCTCTCTCTCCACATTGCTAGTATTGATGTAAGGATGCTTCAATATCCCGCAGCTACAGCCCATTGGTTAATTTCTTTCCCTTGCCACATAAGCTTTTTCTAGTGTGTTCGAATACCAGTGGAGGAGTTACAGAGTAAGTTATCTGCTGTTATTTTTATTTTAAAGCACACTTCATTTTGCAATCTTTTTGTTCCTTGTAAAGATTGTGCTCAGCTTTAGGAAGTGCCTTGTAAACAGAATAAAAAAATTCCTCTTTCGCAGAACTCACAACTGTAGAGGACGCCCAGACACCTTGCCCTGTTGGTGAACACAGACTGTTTTCCCATGTGTTGTGTACTCTGTGGGTGCTGCTCCACTCAGCTGCCATTTAACCAGGGGTAACAAATGACCAGAACTGGTAATAAAAATCAGCCCTGGAAAAATTATCATACCGTTTTCGCCTCACACTATCTCTCTTTCCATCCTTCTATTCTTTGCCTCCCTCCGTCTCTCTCTTCTTCCTCCCTGAGCTCCTTCTTTAAGCTGGAACAAACATTGGGAAAGCCAATAGGTTTCGCCTATGAGAAAGCTATTGGTGCTGTCAAAGTTTTTTTTTACATGGCTTAAATTAAATTTTAAAAAGCGCTATGACATGGCGAGCAATGTCCGTTCATAGTGCTTTTTAAAAAAAACTTTAAGCCATGTTGCAAAGTAGCTGAAATTTTGTACAACATGTAAAAAACATTGACAAAGCCAATAGATTTTGCATAGGTGAAACCTATTGGCTTTGTCAATGCTTGTTTCACTAAAGTTGAGACTTAGCACACTTTTCTTGATGCTATGCAGGGAGAGTATCAAGCTGGACTACGCAAACTGGTTCACTTTTTACCACGTTTTTGTTTGTTACGTTTTCAAAAGCTTAACAATTTGAATTCATGGCACTCTTTTGTGAAGGGCAATATGGCATCTTTCTAAAGGAACTTTGGTTGAATGCATTTTAAAAAGAAAACCCATAAGATGTTCTTTCATTAGCATGGCATTGCTTCACGAGTAATCTGTGATTGGCCCTGGGAAAAATAATAAAATAGTAACATGACCATTTATACAGGGTGCACGACCAGGCAAATGTCCTTTTGGCTATGAGTCTTAGTTGTCATTGACATGAAAACATAGCAGACTAAATCAGCCCTGAAGGAGCATCTTTGCAACAGTTGTTGTTTGTTTGTCTGCATAATTGCTCTGTGTCTTTGCAAGGGTGAGCATTCTTTAACAAATCGCTATCGCAGGGATTGTGAGAGGATTCAAGTTTGTTAGATCTTGCAGAATGGTTCACTTTGGATGCGGCAGTCTCTATACTACAGTTTTAATGTGGTTCCCTTAAAACATTCATGGATTCTTGGGATGGATCAGTGGATATCAAATGGTATGCTCTCTGCATGTTTCGTGGATTTTCCACAGTTGGTCTCAATCATTAACTATGGCCTCGGATTTGCACGTAGGTTTACAGGCTTTTCAAAATTACACAATTTGAATCTCTACTATGCTTACTACAATGGCATGTCACCCTTAAGAGGTGCCATAAGGTAGACATTTGAGAAAGATATGTTCCCTTTTCTGTGAAACATCCTTTCTTTGCATCTTTTCAGGTAAGTTGTTTTTGAGGTTAGATCCTTCCTTCGTCCATAATTAGATCTCTCCTTTTCATATTAAATAAGAAATTACTCTTTTCTTTCACTCCCTATCCTTTTTCTATTTGGGCTATCTTGCTCAGGTGTCAAGATGTACATAGAGCAGTTTGTATTACTTTTTGAAAATGGCTGAATTCAGGCAAACAGACTTTGCTTACAAATTTTGGTGTGGCATTGGAAACATTGACTATTTCTCAGAGTGCATCTGACTATTTCAAGAGCGTACTCTTCTGGGCAGCTGTCTCTACCACTCACAGTAGAGAACCAGATGAATAAAATTAGATGACAAGAACTTAGAGATCTGAGTTTTGAAAGCTAAGAGCCCCCAGTTTTTGGGTAATTTTCTTAGGGGTAGGGCAGTGTTCTAATGCATCAGGCAAACCATGATGTATTTGCCAATTATGTTTTTCAGCTGGAAGGAGGTCTACCAAGCACCACAACCTCTGATTTTTGAGAATTTAGTTTGAGCTAATTGAGAGTCATTGACTTTGACACTGCCAGAAGGCCATCACAATTTTTTTTATTATTTCTATACTTCACTTTTAATAATTATCAATGCATAATAAAAAAAAATATATTTCTTAAAGTCAGAATAATTTTTTTAATTTGAGGCACCAGAATGTCATTTTTATTGAATAGATTTAAATTAGTTAAAGATGTAATTCAAAATTAAGTTAATGGAACTGTAGCATTTTTGTTTATTCTGTTCTGCATTTATAATAAATATATATAATACTTCTGTAATAATAAATTTAACAACAAATGTTCTTAATATGTTTTTGGAGTTAAATACCTTTTTTACTTTTTCCCTATACTTTACCTTTGGGAGACTCTTCAATCAGGGTGACCATCTCTCTGTGGTAAAGTATAGGGAAGATTTAAAAGTTTATAAAACTTTATGGAAAATTAGTACATTTATTTTTACAATAAATTTTAATGTAAGTAAATTGATATATTCATTTTAAATGTAAAACAAATGGAAATAATTCAACAGCACTGTTAACTACATTTTCAATTATATCATTAATTCATTTAAACATAATAAATGTATTAAAACTTATTGTTCTGAAATTTAAATAAAAAAATGAATTCCCAATTAAGTGCATTAATAAACATTACAAGCTATGTATAGAAATAAGAAAATGTAATCCGATGATATTTTATTTTAAACAAATGTTGCATTAATTTATAAATTCAAAATGGTTGTTAAAATGTTTAATAATGAAATAATAACTATGCTTTATTTTTACATTATTTGTGACATTAAATTATAGTTACTTATATTTTTAAGTATTTTAAATTATTTAATTCAATTTAATATAATTTCCAATGGGGCTTGATTTTAAGTCCCTACTTTCAATATTTACTATCAGATTGTGCAGGCATGGGTAGAATTACATGAGGCCCTAAAAGATCCAGCAACATTTTGGAATCTTGTTAAGAAAAAGTTTAATCAAACCATCCGAAAAGAGTAGATGAATGGGCTTCTCTTTTTAATCCCCTTTTTAAAAAGTCTTTCGTGGAAAACACAGTGCCGGATAGTTGGCGAGGTGCTATACTCACACCAATACACAATAGGGAGCATGTGATATCCCTGCAAACTTCTGGCTCATCGTCTTTTTGGACATGGAAGACAAATGTTTCACAAAAATGTTAAAGAAGGAGCAAGAAAAGTGGTCCAGCAGTAAGGCCCTTATATCCATTACTCAATCAGGTTTTAGGCGTGGGCATGGAACAGAAGACAACCTGATGATACTCTCCTTGCTGACTAAAACTGCGAATAGCAAAGAGTCCCCACCGCTATATGTTGCCTCGATTGACTTCAAAACCGCATTCGATAGAGCGGATAGAGGGAGATTGTGGCAGAAGCTGTCAAGCTGGGGCATCGCGGATGATCTTTTAAGAGCCGTCAGAAGCCTTTACGTAGAACCCTTGGGTAAAAGTGAAAGTTACATCCAGCAGAGTCACCACCCGTAGAATTAATACCACCACTTGACCAAAGCAAGGGTGCATTCTGGCTCCTTTGTTGTTTAACCTTTATTGGACCGACATCAATAAAGAATTGAGAGTCGCACGTGCAGTTCCTCCGAGGTTTGCAGGCCTTCATATACAATGCCTCCAGTACGGGGACGATACTTTACTATTCGATCATGCTGTGGTGGTGCTGCTGCAGCGATTCCTGGCAGCCCTAGCTGGTTACTGTGCAGAAAACAAACTTAAAATTAATTACAGCAAAACGAAAATTATGGCCTGCGGACTCAGAAACAAACGTGTGGCCAAGTTCAATTTTTCCATGAATAGTGTGGTTTTGGAACAAGTTACCAGCCTAAAATATCTGGGCATTTATTTTAATAATACCGGTTTGCACGTCACCCACTTAGAGCATCTAAAAATCTCTGTCAATGACAATGAATTTTAAAAAACTGGCTTCGAAGATGAGTGGGCCTGACCTAACGGGCATCTGCAAAGTAATCAATGCCAAATGCATGCCTACACTTACATATGGCACATCGATTTTTAAAGACCATATCTCGGATTGGCTGGAAAAAGTGCAATTAAGGTGTTACAGACGGCTTTTTAATCTCCCACATGCCGCTCCATCCTCACAGCTATGGCTGGAATTCAGCCTTTTAAAACAATCATTAATATTACAGGCTCAATTTTTAGGATATTATGGGAAACTTAGCACGGCGGCTCCAGGGTAATTGAAGGAAATTATATACCGAGGTAGCCACCAGAGGCGGCTCCTCCACTTTAGCGGAAGAGCATCGCGCCATAAGCCCTAGAGCTGAAAAATAAAATGGTAATACATTTTATTTATTACCGTTTTATTTTTCAGCAACCCGTCCTAAACTAAGGGGCCGATTCCGATTCGGGCCGGAAATCTCTCCGACCGAGCCGGATCCGGAGAGATTTCCGACCGAGCCGGACTCCCGCAGTCCGACCGAGCGAGTACGATGCGGCCGTATGCTGCCCGACTCGATTCGGTCGGACTCCCATTGAAGTCAATGGGAGCCGGTCGTACAACGCGTACACGGGCTCCCATTGACTGAATGGGTACGTCGCGAACAGAGGGGCCCCCTACAGTGGGTACGCGTCGGTGCGACTCGCACTGTACATGCATGTTTAGGGGGACCCTTGGGTCCCCCCTGTGTGCGACTCGTGCGGCTACGCATGCAGGGGGGTCCGACACGGACCCCCGAAGTCCGGCTCCGACAGCTCTTTGGAGCCGGACGCTACGAGTCGGTCAGGCTGTTCGAAGCGCGCATCGTACTTGCTCGGTCGGGAAACGTCTCCATTGCGTGGTGCGAGCCGTGTCCGTATGAGTCGGTCGGAGCGGTTGGGACCCGTGAACGAGTCAGTCAGCGATTTCGCGTGCGCTCGCATCGTACTTGCTCGCTGGGACGACTGTACGAATCGGTCGGGTAAAAGGCCTCCGAATCGGATCCGGTAAAGCCGAATCCGATTCGGAACCCTACCGGCCGAGATCGGAATCGGCCCCTAAGTGTCAGGACGGGGTTGGGTCAGCGCTGCAGCAGCAGAGAGCAATGTGCATGCCTTGTTTGCTGGCCATCTTGAGCTGGCCAGCCAGACATGCACATTTTAAAGTTCTCTAACCCAGCTGTCTTAGACAGCTGGGTTAGAGAAAGCGCAGGACTCCAGTGCTCCTAGGAGTGCTTAGAGAGGCCACTCTATCCAATCCTGGCACTGCTTTCATGCTGTGAAAGCAGCGCTAGGATTGGGTAGTGCAGTTTCCTGCTTCCAGGGCTTACAGAAGATGCAGGAGGGAGGAGGATATCGCGCGGCGAAGAAAGGAAGGTACGTTTATTTATTTATTTTTTGTTGTTGTGCCCCCCCACCCTCTGTACAACATGCCAGCCACCACTGGTATCCACAATAAAGCATTAACATGGGAACCCTATTTGAGGGATGTAACGGAAGCCCTAGAGGGACCCAACATCACAGCCCTTAATTTAACCCCGAAGAACTCTGCAAAACTTCTGTTAAAAGCAGTGAGGATACAATCGAGGGCCATGGACATTCAAGAACTCTCTCGAATATCTTGCACTGAATTTTATTGTAACTTGTTTTCCTACGATGTCTATAAGATCATTATTGAATCGATTATGTATAATGTCCACTGAGCACTTGTTTAATCAAAAGATTTCCCAAAAAAACGTAGAAATTCACTGAAAAAAACAAGGGTTACAGGGACATTATAGTAAGCCTCAGATTTCACTCGTACAAAACCATTGGAATTCAGCAGGTATATATACCTGAGCTAACTGCAAATATGTAACATATGTAATCTGAGTGGCTGTGCGACTGTATCAGTGTTTGAGTGGGTATGTAAGTGCATGCATGAGTGGCTGTATGGGTGAGGAGTGGGCTTCTGACTAGCTGTGTGAGTGTGTGAGTGGTTGTGTGAGTGGTTTTATGGGTGTGTGAGTGGGTGTCTGAGTGGTCGTAATGCTGTGCGAGTGGGTGTGTGAGTGGTGTGGGTGTGTGAGTGGGTATATGTGTGTGTGAGTGGCTGTGTGAGTGGCTGTATGGGTGCATAAGTGGGTGTGTGAGTAGTTCTGGTTGAGTGAGTGAGTGGCTGTTTGAGCAGCTGTATGGGTGTTTGAGTGGCTGTGTGGGTATGTGAGTGGCTGAGTGAGTGGCTGTATGGATGGGTCAGTGGGTGGTGAGTGACTGTACGGGTGAGTGAGTGGGTGTCTAAATGGATGTATGAGTGAGTGACTGGGTGTGTAAGTGGGTGTATGGATAAGTGAGAGGCCGTTTGAGTGGGTGTTTGGTTAAGTGAGTTGGTGTGTAAGTGGCTGTTTTGGAGAGTGAGTGGATATGGGAGTGATTGTATGGCTATGTGAATGGGTATGTAAGTGGTTGTGTGGATGTGTAAGTGTATAAGTGCTTGTATGGTTGAGTGAGTGGCTGTGTTGAGAGGCTGTATGGGTGAGTGAGTGGGTGGGTGTGTGAGTGGTTGTATAAGTGAATAAGTCTGTGTGTGAGCAGTTGTATGGGTGAGTGTGTGGCTCTGTGAGTGGCTGTATGGGTGATTGATTGGTTGTATGAGTTGCTGTATGGGTGAGTGAATGGTTGCATGAGTGACTGTATGAGTGAGTGAGTGGGTGCACGAGTGGCTCCATGGAGAAGTGAGTGGTTGTGTGAGTACTTGTATGGGTCTGTGAATGGGTATATGAGTGGTTGTGTGGGTGTTTGAGTGGATGTATGAAAGATTGCATAGGGGTGTGAGTGGGTGTGTGAGTGGTTCTGTGGATGATGTAATCAGTGATGCCATTAGTGATGTCATTTGAGATGTCATCAGTGATGTTATCAGTGATGTCACTGACCATGTCATGAGAGATGTAATATTTGAGGTCATAAACAGTGCATTGCGGGATAGGTAGCTCAGGTATCTATGACTGCTAAATTTCAATGGTTTTGCACGAGTGAAATCTGAGCCTAACTATAATGTCTCTGTAACCTTTGCTTTTTTCAGTGTATTTCTAAGTTTAAAAAAAAATCTATTTCCTAACTATAACCTCCCTGTAACCTTTGTTTTTTTCAGTGAATTTCTAAGGTTTATTTTAACGTTAAGCAAGATGCCCATCGCAATGCCATGCGGGGGGTTGAATGCAGCCCCCACCCAAACTTGCTGCTCCTGCCCCCCCTCCTCCTTGCCATCCATTGTCCAAGTCCATGACCCTGCTCCTTCATTACAGGCATGTGTGGCCGTTGTTCCACCACTGCCCTCCTGCCTGCCCTAAACAGTTTGCTAGCTGCCACATCCACCTCCTCCCTACCCTCTGTTTTCTGAGTCCATTCACCAGCCTCCTCCCTCCTGCCCTGCATGGTCCGATAAGCTGCCACTGCCCTCCGTTTAGCTTGATGTCCCTGCCCACTCATTATGCCCTCTGTTCCCTAATTCTATGCCCCATCATTGCTCTCCTGCTTAGCCTCTGTGCTTAGCTTGCTGCCCCCACTCTCCTTCCCCCTGCCCTCCGATGTCTGTGTGCATGGCCCTGCTCCCTCCTTTCTGCCCACCAAATTTCATGGACCTGCCACCCTCCTATCTATGAGTGTTCTGTTGAGCTGCCATGTACCCCTCCCACCTGCATACCATGGTCAGATGGGTGCCGCCTGTCCCTGCCACCTCTACCCTGCATGTCCAAGTTCCATGCCCCTTTCCCCTCCTTCCTGTCCTGCATGATCCATATTGCTGAAACTCTCTTTTGCCATCCATGCTCGGTTACGCTGCAACTACACCTCCTGTCTGCCCTGTGTGGTCTGTTGTGAAGTCCCTGCCCTCTTTTGTCAGTGTCCAGCCCCTACCCCTCCCTTCTGTCTTTCATGGTCCTTAGTGCATGCTCCTGCCTCCTCCCTCTTGCCCATTGTGCTGCTACTAACCCTCCTGCTTGCCATGCATGGTCTTCTGTGCTGCTGCAACTCCTCCCACCTGCTCTGTGTGGTCAGCTTGCTGTCCCTGACCCCCTCCTACCTTCCCTACATTGTCTGTGTGTATGCCATTATAGCCTCACTGTTGTCCTCCATGATGTGTTGTGCTTCTAGTACCCATTGGTCAGCTTGCTGCTCCTGCTCTCCCCCTTGCCTCCTCCCTCCGTTTTCCATGTGCAGACCCCTATCCCCTCCTTCCTGCCTTGCCTGTTCTGCTGTCATGCCCTTGCCCCCTCCCTTTTGCCCTTCATGGTCCGTTCTGCTGCAACCGACCCCCCCTGTGTATCCAGTATGATCAGAGTGTTGCCCTTGCCACTTTCCCCTCTGCTCTCTGTTGTCCATGGGCATGGCCCTGTCCCCTTTCTATTATTTTCCATTGTCCATTGTGCTGCACTGCTGTCCCGCTTGCCCTGTCTGGTGTCTTGTGCTGCTACAACCCTTGACGCCTGACCTATAAGGTCAGTTTGGTACCCCTGCCCTTCTCCCGCCTGCCCTCTCTTATCCGAGTCGATGTCCCAATCCCATTCCTGCCCTCCATGATCCAATGTACCTTACTAACCAACATTTTGAACTTGGTAAGAGGGAGATTTTGGAAAATAAAATGGGGAATTAATTT
This sequence comes from Calotriton arnoldi, assembly GCA_963921515.1. Classification (NCBI taxonomy): domain Eukaryota; kingdom Metazoa; phylum Chordata; class Amphibia; order Caudata; family Salamandridae; genus Calotriton; species Calotriton arnoldi. Next base: position 1,113,248 of record CAWUFW010006664.1, read on the forward strand.
TCCCCTATTGACTTACATTGAAAAAGAGGAGCTTTTAGGCAGGAGACAGATAAAATAGAGCCCCTTTGGGCTTAAATATATTGGGAGTCTCCTACCTGAATCGGGTCTGTTGGCATGTATGGTTGTACTACCATTGCATCTTCTTTTTCCCTCAATGGTCTTTTAAATTGCCACAGCCTCTCTTGTCTGTACTGTATGGTTGGTTTGTCGCCCCTGCCCCCCTTTCACCTGCCCTCTATGGTCCGCTGTGCTGCCACTGACCCTCCCGCCTCCACAGCGTGTTCAACTTGCTGCCTCTGCACCTTTTTCCATGAGAGGGTCCTATTCCCATAGAAAGTATGGTCCGGGCTCCAAACAACTAAAATGAGTTCTCAAATAGCGACAAAGCACTTTTAAATAATTTGATAATCAGACCGCACAGAGACTATAAGACACACTTATCACGGTGATGAACATGGGGATGGATGATGCCCATGGAATTTATTGACAAACGACATACGATGCTCGAATTCTAGTGGAATTAACAAATATTGGCCTTAATGAAATTTAAAGCCCAGACGAAGTTCCAGGAGTGTTTTTTAAATGAAACACGTTGGATGGATTATGTGTTTTGAATTTGTAGATTTATGAATAAAGGATTTCTTTGCAAAAATTCATGAGATTGGACTTCTCTTCCTGGTGCACCGCCATACATACAATAAATAATTTGCTATCTTTATGTGTTTTTTTATCCAGTTGATCGCCTGATTATATGTTACACTTAAGGGAGAGTATGTGGCGTTACAGCCAAAGCTGCAGACTTTGCAACTAGGGAACCTGGTTCGAGTTTCGGCCTCAGCTCGACATCCTGTAATTCTGGGCAAATCACTTAATCACCCCAAGCCTAAAATCAGAATGAATGTGTCCTTGTATAATGTAACTGATGCTCATGTAAAGCACTCCTATACCTTTGGGTCAAGTCTGTGCTGTATGAAACTGGAAAAAAACTAAATAATTAAGGGCCCTATTACGAGTTTTGTGAGAAGTTGGCCTGGCATATGCTGTCCACTAATTATAGTGGGCACCTTGCACCAGTCCAAATCGACTCTTATGGTAGGTAGGTTAAAGACAACCTTATTGAAAGCTATCCTAGTGGTAGCTATGGAGAGCAGCCTTCAGGCTAAGTCTTGAAGGAATGTAAAGCAGCTTGTTTTACCAGTCTATAATCTCTTGAGTGACCAAATGAAAGAGCACCACACCAGGTATATATTCAAAATATATGTATTTATTACTAAACACACCCCTCTAGTCTCTTTATGAGGCTAGAGTTCGAAGTACATAGGTTATAAGATCTTAAATCACAGTAATAGCACAAATACACGTTTGGGCCCTAGGGGCGTACTCAAACCATATACCAATAAAGTGGTATGCGAACCACGACTGAACTAGACACTAGGCCTAGAGCCTCTAGAAGTGCTTGGACCACAAGGAACCACCCAAGGTAGTGACACAGGGGACCCACGGAGACGCGTGCAGTGTAAATACACAACCGCGATACGCCGTTAACTTCTATGGAGAAAGTCGGGATCGGGAAAATAGAGGAAAGGGACACTTTAAAGAGGACTAGGACAAAACCCTTTGAGATCTAGGACTTTGAAGAGTCTCTACCCACGGGAGCACCGGAGTACTCGTGTTACCTCACCCAGGGAAGCCGGGTGCATAGGTGCCTTTCGGGGTCGGGTTTCGTCGTCGTTTCGAATGGCGATCTGCTGCAAAGTGCTGCTGGCGGCCAAGAGAAAGTGTACGGGTGGATCCAAGAGTGGATCGGAGTTCTGGTGAACCTGAAAGCAGAGGGGACAGAGTCTGGGTCACTAGCCAGTGACCAGGAAGGCGATGGACAGATGCCCACCGATGTCGAGTGCTTCAGGTGCGTTGACGGTCGTCTCGTTTCTGCAGCCACGAGGTCCAGGAGGCGTTGTCGGCGACCAGGAGCAGGATTCGGGCTGT